>CM048042.1:22457373-22667373 GCA_026259375.1 Verasper variegatus | reverse complement strand
ACACACACACACACACCACACACACAACTCTAATGTGAAGCAACCGTAATGAACTGTCTACCTAGATACCCTCCGCATTGCATTAACCACCCCAAATTCTTCACTTGTGCTTTGATGGCGTAGATTTAAATATTTATTTTTCCGCAGGTATAGATATCTTGCAGTACGAGGAGGCTGGTCGATATCTTCAGGCTGCAGTACCTCATACTGGCTGCATGCAAATTAATAACACACTGATGCTGATATGCTGTAGTATCTGTGGAAGAAGTCAAACTGTGACTTCAGATGTGAATAGACCTCTGTACGCTATATGTCTGTTATTCTGTCAGCATGTCACTTATTTCTCTATATCCCTCAATCCATCCATCCATCCATTCATCTGTGCACTATATCTTCTGTTAATTGTCTCCACAAGGGAACAGCTTATCTGTATACGTGTTTGTGCACATGCAGAATTCTCCATCAGACGGGAGGGAGAGAAAGAAAGAGAGCGAGGGACGATTCAGCAGAGGCAATCAGCACATAAAGAAAGAGGAATCCCCCTCCATATCCATCAGCTCATCCCTCCATTTATTCCTCTGACCAGCAATCCACCCATCTAACAGTGTTTAAATATTTACCACGGCTAAAGGAAATAGTAGCACAACGGATGCAGAGGCAGAAAAAAGAGGGATGATCGGGGAGGAGTGCAAAAGTGATGGATGGAGGGAGGGATGGAGGGAAACATTGAGGGCAGAAGCTGCAGGATAGCTCCCCCTGGAGGTGCAAGAAAAATGTGGCGCTCCAGAAGTCTGTCAGGTGAAGTAACAGGGGAGAAAGTCAGAGCTGATATAGAGCAGGAGAGAGACTCTGAAAATCATTACACTGCTGTAGATACTCCAGATGTTTGAGGTCTGATAAAATACTGGACATTATGCACTCATCCATCCTCCCAGTATGGATGGATGGATGGATTATACACTCTTTAGTGATTTGAAAGTATCTTTTAAATGTAAAAGCAATTGTTTGTTGGTGTTTGAAAAACTGACATTTTATAAACAATAAAACAAAGCGGTAAGGCACGAATGAACAAACAAACAAAGGAAAGATAGACAGAGAGAAAGAACGAACTATCTAACAAATAAATGAACAAATGAATGAATGAACAAAGGAAGGTAAGAAATAAAGAAAGAAAGAAAGCACAAACAAATCAACAAATCAACAAACAAACAAACAAACAAAGGAAAGAAAGAATGCACAAATAATGCACTTACTCACAAAGGAAGCAAGGAAGAAAAAACGTAAGACTAAAACTGAGAATGGGAAAGTCATCTGTGAAGTCAGGGAGTAAAGACAGAGCGAGATCCAGAAGGGCCTCACTGATCAGGGCCACAGCATTTCTTATTTACACACACACACACACCAAAACATTTCTTATTTACCAGCTTACGTCTGCACTATTTATGGGGCACTGGGGAGAGGCACTGAAGAGAGGAAGAGAGGAGAGGGGCTAAAATATGCATAGGGGCTGGTTCTTCTGGGACAGATGGGGGAGTCAAAGAGAGAGAAAGGGAGCAAGGGAGGGAGAGGGAGAGAGAGAGGGAGAGGGGGAGAGAGAGAGAGAGAGAGAGAGAGAGAGAGAGAGGAGTGAGAGAAAACTGCACGAGAGAAAGTGGAGAAACTCGAGATTGTGATGGTGGTCTCAGACTTTTGGCCTCCCCTGTATGTGGATGGATGGACCGATGTGAGAGCGAGCGAGTGAGGGAGTGGAGGAGAGAAAGCGAGGAGCCTTTGTGTGCGGAGGGGGAGACGGATGGGGGGGGGGTGCAGTTGGGAGGGAGAGGAGATGATGCAGTGACGTGTTTGTGCGGCAGTGACTCTGGGGTGTGCGGCTGTGTGAGGGAGAGAGCTGAACATCATATGGCTCCTCTGAGGGGTTGAAGGAGGCCAGAAGTCTTTTCTATCTGGCAAACCGGCCTTCTCAGTCCATCACACACACACACACACACACACACACACACACACACACACACACACACACACACACACACACACACACACACACACACACACACACACACACACACACACACACACACACACACACACACACACACACACAGTCTCTACAGCATTAACTTCCTGTAGACACACTCTAACCTTAACATGAACTATACTAACTTGCGAAACCTCAAACTTTGCCTTAACCTAAACCTCACCCCCTTCCCTTATCTTACAACACCGGAATATTTAATGATTAACGTTATAGAAGGAAGACACGTCCTCATAATGTGTCAACAGATTTAGGTCCCTACAACATTAGCAATGTCCGAACCACACACACACGTTTGCTTGCACGCACACGCACGCTAACAGCGAGCAGTGGCATTAACCTCCATGGTTGTAGCTCTCCATCTCCCTCAGTCAGCCTTTCTGTCTAGCCCACTTAGAGAACCCTCCCATGGGGCAATGGAGCTGTAGCAGGTCGGGCTCAGGCTGCAAGTTTTCTCTCTTGCTCTCACACAAACACACACACACACACACACACACTCACACACACTTGGGTCAGGACCAAAGAGTAACAAGATGGATATAGCCACAGTGCAGCAGCCAAAGAGAAGAGGAGCTGAGAGGGAAGGAAGAAGAAGAAGAAGTTGAACTGAGCTCAACTTAGCTGGAATAAAAACAACACAATTAAACTCAAATGAGTCGATGTGTGAGCTTTCTATCCTCGTAGATTTTCTCATTGCTATATAATCACCTGTCAAATATAAGACTATCACAAAATACACGATATTCTGGTCCAAGTCCGTCCGAAAACTATAGTTTATTAAAGTTAGAAAAAAGGTCTGCAGCAGATTATTGACCTGAGGAGTATTGGTGTTTGTGAGGTCATACAGAGTGTGTGTGTGTGTGTTTATGAATGTATGTAAAGGTGTGTGGAGGTGATCGTGTGTGAGGTGTGAGTGGGGCCTGCGTGTGGACATTAACCGACAGGGTCCAGTAGTCACCCTGCTGTTAAATGGACTGGCCGGCCATATGCCCACCCCCCCTTTAGGCCCTATGTCACTGCCACTTTGTGTGTGTGCGCGCGTGTGTGTGTGTGGTGGCTGGACGAGAACATCTTACAGATAACATTCCTCCAAACCTCAAACTTTACCTTAACTTAACCCCTTATCTTAAAACACCTTGACGTTTAATGATTTAAGGTTTAAGAGAATAATTAGGTACATGGAACATGGAAGATTCATTTCCCCAAATACATTTTCAGCCCTGTTGTCAATTGTGATCATTTATATTTATAACTCAAAAAGTCACAATAATCTGTGGTAACTCTGTGGTGGCGTTCGTGTCCTGTTTGACAGTTTCCTTGTTATCTTCAAAACAGACGGAGCTGCAGGCGTTCACGAGACTTTCCATAATAATCTGTGCCGTCTTGAACCAACGCAGCGAGCGACGGCATAAGCTGCAGATTTCACCTTTAACAGGACTGATGTTTAACCTGAAGATTTTGCAGGTCACTGGTCTGCTGCCAACAGGAGTACAAAAGATGGAAGAGGACGGGAGGGTTTACATCATCACGGACCAGGCCACAGCTGCTCCAGGACCTACTCTAGGGTGACTTATAGCCTCTCTTCTCTTTCATATGCACACACATGCACACACACGCACACACACACACACACACACGTGTCTGGACCCTAATGACATGAAGCTTGCCAGAACCCTGCTCGGACCTCATGAGGAGAGATGGAAAGAGAGGAACGGAGGAATGAAAAGAAAAAGGGTGGAGGATTCTGTGAGTGAGGGACAGAAACAGGTAATGAATGTGCTCACTGTGGAGGGAAGGAGTGAGCGTCGTTAGACGGGCTCCGGAAAACTATGTTTAGGCTTTGGAATAATTATTGCACTTCCTGACATTGACTCTCGTTGGTCACGACAGCGCGAGACAAACTGTCCGTACCTGCACACACCATTTTCCTAATCCACGCCAGAAGGGAGCAGGACACAGACAAACGAGGCAGCTCAGTGCAGAAGACAGAATTAAGGTGACCTACCTGTAGTTCTGTCTGGAAGAAGAACTTCTGCGGACACTGGGAACAGTCGTAGATTTTGTCTTCCTGTCCGTGGACTGCAAAAATGTGCTGCTGGAGCTTGTTGGCCTGCACAAACACTGGGAGAGGAACAAACACGGCACAAGTTACACACTGTCGGTAAAGGCATCAACGTTTCCATCATTAAAATGAGCTGACAGAGGAGTGTCAACAATAACGGAGGAATCTGCATCACTGTGGCCCTCTTCAGACCTGGTATCAAAACTCTTCCTGATATGTTTGCAGATTGGAGGTGAACGGGAGGCGGAGGTCGCCACTGAGACATGTATGTGTGACTGAAAACTGCTAAAACAATCATTCAACTATCTATTACAGGTGACGAACCAAAGGACAACTGGGTTTTTGGTTCCAATAAGCACAAAAACCCACAAAGCATATGAGGGGCTTACAGGGAAAGGAGGGAGAACAGGGGATGGGAAGAAAGAGAGCAGAGGGAGCAAGAGAAAGAAGGAGAGAAAGCGGTGAGAGAGCTATCCTCAGCAGACCTTGTGATATTTATCAATAAATTATCTCTTCTCTTTTTTTAATTTCCGCTCCAGTGTTGTCTCACACACTTTTATTTTTTCTTTCTTTCTCTCCCTTTTGTTTCAGTAAACTTTTGGTTTTCACTGCGAGTGTGTGTGTGTGTGTTGAATTATTAAGCCTCCCCGTAGGAGTGGTGCCCATCTTACTAATTCATAAGCCACTAAGGAATAGAGTTAAAGTTTAAAGCATTGCTGTGTACCTGGGGGGGGGGAGAGAGAGAGGCACACAACACAAGACAAACTCAACAACTGAGGGAGGGGGAAAAGGGAAAGGAAAAGATGGAGTCACAGAGAGAGAGAGCGAGAGCGAGAGCATATGGGGATTCAGTCAGAGATGGAACGAGGGAGGGAGGGAGAGAGCAAAGGTGCTGACTGAGTTGCTGGTAAGAAACTGTTCCGTGTCCAACAGATCTCAGAACACCAAAGGTCTAATTTGGTCGTCCAGCATTTTGTTTTGGCCCCCGAGTGGATTGCAAATGTAAAAAGTCGCTTCATATTTTGCCTGTTTGCTCGGTGGTGTTATTTCATGAACTCCTGCACACACATGCAGCCGGTTCCTCTTAAGCACGGGCACCCTGCTGCAATATCCCTCCCAAAGTTAGAAATGTTAAAACAATGAATATTCCTAATGCGTTTCTTGCTGTTTGCCCCAAAACCCCAAAAGAGACATTTCCCGAGCCACAGCAGGTTCCACAGCTGATGTGAGGGAAGATCCAGGCATCAGACCCAGCGTCCAGCAGCGGAAATGTTATGGTTTTTAGGTCTATTTTGTTCATTTTGTTCATGCATTGTCTTATTGTTTGGGCTCCTCTGACCCGGGATGACAGTACATATACAGATAAGTTAAGTCAGAGGATCTAAATACACTACATACTGTTTTTTCTGGATCCAAGTTTGAGTTAGGAAGCCAGATAACAACTGAAGGAAGTTACTTATTATCTCTGCAAGAGGACACTCAGACGTTCTGGAGACGGATCAAGAAAAACACAACAATGGTCAAGGTTTAAAAATAGCCTGAGCTGTCAATCAGGACATTTGAAAAACTTGCACTTAAACAAACATCAGTGCGAATAAGAAATACCTTAATTAACAGAAACCATATTTGAGAAAAGAATATCTGACGTGTACTTTGACTTTATATTTTGATCCATGTCCCATTCACTAACATGGAGGCAGCAGGGTTTATGACCTATACTGCAGCCAGCATCTAGAGGGCGACT
The DNA here is from genome assembly GCA_026259375.1 of Verasper variegatus. Classification (NCBI taxonomy): domain Eukaryota; kingdom Metazoa; phylum Chordata; class Actinopteri; order Pleuronectiformes; family Pleuronectidae; genus Verasper; species Verasper variegatus. The sequence goes on along the minus strand of CM048042.1, from coordinate 22,661,535 downwards.
GAGACACTTTGGCTTCTCTTTCAGGGAGCTGTCACGTCGTCCATCTTTATTTACAGACACACTAAATATCTCCATGTTTCCGTGTCCGTTCCGAATACAAAGCGAAAAAGACACGAGTGAGTAGCGGTTATCTGCGCTGCTGTCCTTGAACCTGATTGTGTGTTTGTGCGTCTGTCTGTCTGTGTGTCTCTCTCTCACCTGTGAAGCAGACGGGACACTTGAAGGTACCTCCCATGCCTTCGAAGCTGTGCTCTATCAGGTGGCAGAGCAGCTTGGCAGGTGAGTCAAACATCTGGTTACACAGCTTGCACTCGTGATTGATGCCCTCCTCTGCAAATAGGAGACAGACACGCACGTGTAGGTTGGATTAAGCACATGAAAACAGCAACATATGACATTATATTAAAATACTGACACGACACAAACAACAGATGTCTCATGCACAAACAGAAATTGACAGACAAGTCAGATAAATACTAATATGCCACTTATATGAAGACGCTTGTATACGACAATACAGGAACTATATCAGTAACATTAATCATGGCTCTGCTGCAATATTTTGGGACGGTATTAGTTACACTTTGACAAATCATGTCTGACGACGCAACATGAGGTGAGATAACGTTTTCTCCCTGGTCACATCCATTGCAATGTTTAATATTATTCATATACTGTAGATCTATATTCAATGTAATTAGTTTAAAAACACATAGTAATATGTACAATAATATAAAAAATAGTGAAAGTGCAAAGCTAAATAGTAATAGAGTAGTAGTAGAATAGTAAAATAATATCCATCTCAATCTTTAAATCTAATTAAGCACACAATTAAAAACTTGGCTAACATTATTATCAAAATAAAAATATTGGTTGTGTTTTATTTGCATTTAACTGAAGGCAGTTATCAGCTGTCCAAATAATTGTGTATATGTACAAATACAACTGAATATGATGTGCCACTATAACAGCTAGAGATCTTCTCAAGAAGTAGCATATATAAAGAACAACATAGGCTCCAGAACAGAACCCTGTGGGACACCACATGACAAAAGTGCTCTGTCTGACATAAACTGACCCACACAGACTGAAAAGCCCCTATCAGCAGGTTAGGAGGAGGAGAAGCCCCGGGCAGAACCTCCAACTCCCTTTTCCCCCTGCTGCACAATCTCATTTCATTTTTCCTTACACTCCCCCAACTCTCACACACACCAACCCCAGTGCCGTATCTGCCCCAACTGGTAATTGTCTGTCCTCCCCACTGGGGCTGTGGATGATCTGCCCTTCCTATAGCCATCCTTCCTTCCCTCCCTCTGTCCTCGTTATCTGCCCTCCCCCACTGCAGTCACTCAACCATCCCTCACTATGCCCATTCCTCCCTACATGTCTCCCTATAGTCCCTCTTGGTCCATCGGTCGCTGATTAATTTGTGTGGGTTCCAATTCAAACCCCTCACCATGGGTGTCTGGTTATGTTTTAAAATGGGGGTGAAAACTTGTAAAGATACAAATAGAGATGGGGTCTGGGCGTCCTGGACCTAAAAAAAGAAATAATTCAACCCTGTAATTTCACATCATTTTACCTCTTGGATTATGGCAAAAAAAAAAACAGCCATTAGTTTAGATTAGTTAGAGTGGGGGTGCTATGAAAACCAGGAATGCACCAACAGCAGTATTTAACTGGGTGGATCAGGGCAAGACATGATTATTAGAGGAATAGATGTTTCAGGCTAAGAGGCCATCAAGGTCAAACAAGGACAAACATTACACAAAACAGCCTCACAACACAAAACGATGGATAATTAAACTGGTGTAGTTGCACTGTTATACAGGAATTCAAATAAGTGGATCCATTTGACTCTTGTCATCTTATATCAAGAACTATTTTAATACCACAATTTAGAAGTTGACTCCAAATGGACCAGTTTAATCGAGGACTCGACCTCACTGGGAAACCAGCCCGTATACGCCTCTAATTTACCCTGTATGAGAAAACGAGGCACTAATAATAAACCCATGAAAGCACAGAGCGATGCATCCTCGTATTTTAGAATAGAATAATATGTAAAAAATTATTAAATCTCTCATATCTTGAAATTAGTCACTTTCAACTTCTGGAAAAAAAACTATAATAAACTTAACTTATGCCCCCCCCTTTCCAATTATTGTATAATGAGTCACACTGTTGCACATATATACACGATGTAAATAAGTCATAATAGAGCATCAAGCACACAAGAGACTGTCTGCAACACCCCTCCACCCATTTTCATCATTCTCACTGGAGGATTATAGCAGTGTTTGTGTGTATTTGTGTATCTGTGTGTGTTTGTGTGTATCCGTGTCTATTTTAAGAAGGTGTGAGTGATATCACTGCACCCTCGGTGAAAGGCCAGATGAAAGTTGGACGTCATAAACACACACGCCAACACACACATGGACCCCTTGACGATCAGGTCTCCCGCCTGTTGTCTTTATCGCCATTCTACCTTGCGGGGCCAATACCCCAGTCGCGCCCACACACACACACACACACACACACACACACCGTAGGACAGTGCTGCCTGGAGACATCAGATGGTGTCTTTCTTGGGCCAATCTGTGATCCCCCGTAGAGTGTTACACGCATCTACACAAACACACACACACACACCACCATGCACACATACCCTGAGAGATACACTCAGACAACCCAATGTTTAGCCTTTTTTATCACTAACCCTAACGCTCATTGACGAAACCAATTCCCCAGCACCTCACCCACACCTCGGACCTGTTACCTGTCAAAACTAAACGTCTCACCCGGACCCTATTTCAAATCTTTGCCTGTAAACATGTCCTCACTTAACCAAAAAGGTCCTCGGGCCAATGGTTAAAAACTCAAGCTGGTCCTTACAATGTATAGCCATACTCGTGTACACACACACACACACACACACACACACACACACACACACACACACACACACACACACACACACACACACACACACACACACACACACACACACACACACACACACACACACACACACACACACACACACACACAGCCTGCAGAACTTCAGCTGCAGAGCTGCAGGGGATCTCGAGGTTAATAACATCTTCAATCATACATCCATGACACCCATACTGACTAATACCCACACGCACACAAAGATTCCTATCTCTCCTCGCCTCAAAGGCCGACACAAGGGTGCCCTAATCCCATCTCAATAGTGTGTGATCGTGTGTGTGTGTGTGCCACATGTGATTGTATGGCTGGGATAGTGTGTGCTCCGCGGTCCGGGTCCCCAAACATCCCCCCCCCCCCCCCCCCCCACACACACACACACGCACACACAGACAGACAAACACAAGCCTCAAAGGCTGCTAGGTTGTGTGGGGCGCCAGTGTGTCCGAGACACACTGAGACAGATAGAGCTTCATTATCATTTACTCGGAGATTGAAACAGCAGGAGAGAGTCACATGGAGTGAGACACACAGAGAGAGGGAGGGAGGGAGGGAGAAAGGGAGGCGCACCACCAGCACCACCAGTTTAGAAAAAGTCATATTCCATATTTTCATCATTATTTAAATATTATTAAAATAGTAAAGGAGCACTTTTAATTAATGTCATGCATTTGATTGTTTTATTGTTTCGACTGAAGAAGCAAACGACATATAAATGGACAGATGGAAGCTCTCGCCCTCCGTAGGAGCGACGCTTTCCTCAGAAGTCGCCTCACCCTCTCCCACACGGCCAAGATACGAGGACGTGCCCATTAGCCAGTGAGATTTTAGACGGTGACATCCGCACACACGCCGCAACAAAGTTACTGCAGGTATTCAAACTGCAATTACGAAATCACCAAGTGAAATAATGCTAACTGACAGCATCCATACATTTATAAGCAATGGAAACTCCCCATACATCACATAAGACAACTTCAATTACTTACGCAATTTTTAAGTCTGACATTTCCCAAAAGAAGTTGTTTGTGGTCAGAAGCCGGAAAGTTTATTTCATTTCCTGATTATCCTGACATTTGTCTTTATATTATATGATTAATAATTCATCCTGAAGCCCAGGGTGACATCTTCGGATCGCTTATGACCAACCAAAGGTCTGAAACAAGTAAAGATTTTAATTTAGAATCCGAAAAACAAAGGCGCCTGCAAATCCTCCTGCGAACCAGCAAAAGTTTCCGTTAAAATGCACGTGAACGATTAATCAATTATAAGAATTGTGAATTTAGCTTTTTAACAACATCATACCTCAGAATTTGCCTTTTCTTTTGTACCCCTGCATGTAACTGTTGTTGGGAGAATGTGTGCGAGTGTGCGTCTCCACAGGTGACATCATAAAGCCATCAGCCGTACTAATGAAGCTTCAGCCGCTAATTAAATGTCAATCAATTGTAGCCCCCCCCCCCCCAAAAAAAGGATGAACTGATGAAAAACAATAAAAACCAGAGTGAGAGAGAGAGAAAGACAGGAAGAGGGAGAACTGAAGGGAAAACAGTGAGGTGCAGAGATATAATTGGGCTGTCCGGAACAAGGGCATGGAGAGAGGCCTCCAACGCCTGTGTGTGTGTGTGTGTGTGTGTGTGTGTGTGTGTGTGTGTGTCCCATGAAAGAGTTCTCTTTTCTGACAAATACATTGTTTTGATCAGTGTGTGTGGGGACCACAGTGTCTGTGTGCTGTCCCCCTCTGAGACCCAGTCCGTGTGTGTGTGTGTGTGTGTGTGTGTGTGTGTGTGTGTGTGTGTGTGTGTGTGTGTGTGTGTGTTGCACTGGTGGATCAAATGCACTCTGTGAGGCAAAGCGTAACGGCAGGATTCTGTACGACTCTGTCATCTCACTATGGGTCACACACACATATCCACACACACAACCCTGGGAGGCCTGTGCTGGGACAGAGAACACAGGGGAGAGAGGGATGAGAGGAGACAGTGAGCGGGAGAGAGAGGCAGGGTGAAGGTTAGGACTCAGAGTTTGTTATCGCACATCAGAATATGAACTTTTTTCTGCTTTAAATGGACGTTAGTGCGAGTCAGAGGTTGTTGTATCCTGGTCAATAATTTAGCGAAGAGAGTCGTGTCCTCCATCTTTCTTTTCCTCTGGTAGTGGCGTAAGAATAAAAGTAATAAAATCATACAAATCTTTCCTTGTGACTGAAGTCTACGGCAGAGCAATACCAAAAATTATATAAAAATAAAAATGCTCATTTCAGCCCAAATTGATAATTATCCCAATAAATGTCAGGTTATTATTGATTTTAACTTTAAAGAACCTTGTGGTTTTAAACTTTTTCTTTATGAGCAGAGAAGGACAAACCATGTATTTGTTATACCTTCACACTTTTGTTATATTGCTAATGATTAAAAGTACATTGCAATGATTATTTCTATTGTTTTAAGTAGCTGATGCAGTTTCAACAAAGAGAAACAACAAATGTAATGAAAATATTGGAGGAAAAGTAAGAAGTGAAAGTACGTGTGGGCAGAATTTGGGGATGGACAAAAAAGAAAGACACACAAAAGAGAAAGACATTACAATTCCGCTATCACACACACAGGTCATGCTCTCTCTCAGTCTCATTCTCCCATTACCGTCCTCTCTCCGCTAATTGACCAGAGGAGAGGGACCAGGTGGCATCATCCCCATCACACCAATACACACACACACACTCGAGCTGGCCTCATCACGGACCCCTGTAACATGCAGCAGAACATAAATGAGCTCGTTGATTTGTGTTGGGGATGGATCCCTGAGGTGTTTCCTTCCTCTATCTCACACACACACACACACACACACACACACACACACACACACACACACACACACACACACACACACACACACACACACACACACACACACACACACACACACACACACACACACACACACACACACACACACACCTTTTAACCCTTTCCTAGTCTGGGCTGGGAAACTCCTTTGGGTGCTCTTGCCTGCCCAAACTCCCTTCCTCGCTCTGTCTCTGAGCGAGCTGTTGCTGGGGGGGGGGCGGCGGTCTCTCAGGTATTGCATCCCCCCCTTTCCCTCCCCATTACGACCCCTCCTTGCTCCTCCTCACCCCCCGCCTCCATCCTCACACTATTTGAGGCTGTGCGTGTGTGAAAGAGCAGTGAAAAGTGTGTGTATGTGTTTGGTCCCTTGCGGCATGGAGGCCGTAAACCAAGCCAGGCGATTGATGGCGAGGACAGCGAGGGGAGAGGCGGCGAGAGAAAACGTTGGAAAGAGAGAGGGATGGAGAGGAGGGAGGACTAGAGAGGGAGGAATGGAGCGAGGGCTGATGGGATTGATGGAGGGAGAGCAACAGAGGCATTGGGAGACAGAAAGAAAGAAGGAGTGCAGCAGAGAGGAGCGCTGTGGACGGAAGGAGGAGGGGTGTGCACCTCTCTGGGGGGCTCGCTCAAGGTGTGTTTCCATGGCAACCGGGGGCAGGGGGGCTGATGTGTGTGGGGGGGGTGAGCTTGACCCACTGGTTGTGTGGGGGCTGGAGAATAACACACACACACACACACACACACACACACACACACACACACACACTCACTCACTCACTCACAACCTGCTGCAGTGCTGGAGGGGTCCCAAGAGTACCCCCCCACCTTTACTCACCCTCTCCCCCTCTCTCTCTCTCTCCCTCACTCACACTCACACACACACACACACACACACACACACACACACACAGAGAAAGAATGCTGCAGTGCTGAAGTCCCGTGAGTATGCACCACCCACACACATTCTCCCTGCCTTCTCTCTCTCGTCTTCCATTTTCCGTGTCTGTTTCTATCACTCTCTCTGTGAGGTAATTGTTAATATTTTCATCATTTGTTTACTCCTCGTGGAACCATGTGGTTTTATACATTTTGCTGAATGGAGATCGGAGGCAGAGTTACATCCTGCTGATTGTTTTTACTGAAACAACCGGAGGTTGACCCTCTCATTCGTTCAGGGGTTAATCTGTGGTCACCAACATGTCTGCAACTTCAGGTCCATATGCACCTCTGCTTTAAGTGGAACCTGGTTGTCATGTGTGGAAAACAGATTCACTTTTATTTCTCTGTTTTCTTGTTTGTCTTTTCTTTGTGTTCATACGTGTGCACAACACTTGTACATGTCATTACAACACAAAGTCTCATCCCCAGAGCGACGCCTCTTTATCAAAGCTGAACAAGGCTCTTCCCATTTGTTGTGACAGAGTGAGTCAGATTCAACACACTGACCTATTCACAGTGACTGTTGATGCAGATACAAAATTATTGTAACTTAGCTCCCAAAAGCTGAAAATTGCTATAGAAAGATGTGTCATTACTGCAAAGATAAACAGACTTTTGTCTTTTCAGACAGTTGAAGTAAAGCTCCAGTGGAATCATCCCTAATCTTCATCTATTGTGTTTTTCATGATGTTTAGTGACAGTTAGGTTGATGTAAACAAGGCCTGTACTCGGAAACCTCACTCTAGTGGTGGACTCCAACATATCCACACTTTACAAGTAACGAATAAAGAAAGTTTATTCCTCATTAATAACCACAGCTCATGGACACGCACACACAAACACTCACAGACAGACAAACACTCGGTTGGCAGACGAGCACAGCATATGGCGATGACCAGTTTGTGTTTGTGTGTATAATGAAAGGAAGCACGAATCGAGCATATTTGAGAGTGTGAGTGTGTGTGTGTGTGTGTGTGTGTGTGTGCACGCACGTCAGTGAGAAGGCTCTTGGCTTCGATAAGACAGAGCTCTCCAGCTTCCTACTGTTATGTAATCTGATAGGGAAAATCCAAGCTGGTTCTCACACACACACGCACACACACACTCCTTCGAAACATGAAAATTAACCTTACGTAGCTTCAGTTGTCATAAAAACTCAAGGTGTTTAGTTTGTCCAGTCTGGGCTACTGTAAAAAAAAAAAACTGGTGGCCTCTGTAGAGAGGACCAGCTCTTGTTGTAATTATAAATTATTTAAATATAAAGTATTTGAATATAAAGGCCCATTCTAGGGTAAAGAAAACAACAATTCATACAATTTAGATGCTTACACACTAGTGTAAACATCACTAGGATTATTTTATAGATCCCTTTCACCTAAATCTTACACACTGGACCTTTAAATCCAAACAAGTTTAATAATTCATTTGTTTCTGTAAGAATACACAGAAAACAACCCTCACAGCGTTCTTGAGTTATTATTTTACAATGACCAAAAGTGTGTTTGGAGCAGTTGCAGTGACCTTTGACCAACAAATTCTAATCAGTTTATCCATGAGTCCAAATAAACGCTAGAATAATCAAGAACGAGACGGACAAACCGAACGTAACACGAGAGCAAAGAAACTACTGGTACCAAGTCAAATATATTCTCCCAGTTCAGTGGGTCAGGTCGATTAGTTGTTTATAAGACGAGGTTATTAAGTCATTACAGAGCAGGAAGCAGGTGTATACTGAAATATCACATTAACTACACACAGACACACACACACAGTCGATGACAGAAACTAAAAATAGACGTACACACTCCGACACAGGACGTTTAGTGTCATCGGGAGAGCACTTGACTGCGACAACGAGCAGCTGACATGTAAGTCGTGTATTATCATACGTAATGAGCCTTTAATATTTAAACAGAAGACGTGCACACATCATCGCACCGGCCTCGGAATCATCACCCTGGACTTTTACAGCAAAATGGGGGAATAATCGCCTCCACCAATCAACACACAGAAACCTAATAGCACGCACACACACACACACACACACACACACACACACACACACACACACACACACACACACACACACACACACACACACACACACACACACACACACACACACACACACACACACACACACACACACACGCCTCTTTTTAGCTCGTTAGTAGGGATGAGAGTAATGAATGCAGAGTATATTTGTGTTTAGAATCTTAATTGAAAGCTTGAAAGTGGCCAGGAGGGAATAAGCCTAATCACTCTGTGTGAAAAAAAACATCCACACACGCACGCACGCACGCACACACACACACACACACACACACACACACACACACACACACACACACACATACATATATATGTGCAAGTTTGTCACTCACAACCTTTACAACTTAAGTACTTCTCTTTCTCTGTTCACCCGTTCTTCTGATCCCTCTCCCCTTATTCTTCACGTCTCTTTTTTACCTCCTCCTTCCCTCCCCCTGTTTTCTCCCATACTCTCTCCATCCTTCCATCTGTTTACATATGTAAAACTCCACTACAGCCCCCTGGATGCACATCCAGAGTGCGTGTGCTGATATGTTTGCGTGCTGATGCCTGTTAGAGCTATAGAAGTCATCCACCAGGACTTATAAAAAGAGTTTATGGTGGTTGAGGGCATGTTATAATTAATTACAGGTATGTTTAATTCTACTGCACATGCTTGTTATTTAGTCACTGGTATTGTTGGTGAAATACACTCACACAATGTGTAGGGATTCCCTGCAGCGGATTCTGAGATACTATAAAGGAGAGTGAAGGAGGATACGTTTGAAAGTCAGATTTAGGTGTAATGTGGATCAAACCTGAGAGCCCACCCACATACACGCCCCCCCCATCCAGGTTAGCAAGCACATCTGTATCCAGGGCTAATCACCACGGCAACTGTAATCAAGGCTCTGATCTGGTTGTCAAGGTGATGGAGAGAGGGTCACCCCTGACTGTCTCCTCCTTTCTCTGAATGACTAAATCCTTCTGTTTTGGAAACAACCGTTGTGAGACTGAGACTGATGTGTGTGTGTGTGTGTGTGTGTGTGTGTGTGTGTGTGTGTGTGTGTGTGTGTGTGTGTGTGTGTGTGTGTGTGTGTGTGTGTGTGTGTGTGTGTGTGTGTGTGGCATCTGGAGAGACATGGACAGAGAAAGGTAGAGAGAGAGCAAAGGTTTGTTGTGTTGATTAACGATTCAATAAATGTTTCCTTTGTTGTTCTAAATCTACCAGATATATATATGTGTGTGTGTGTGTGTGTGTTTACCTTTCTCTATCTAATCCTATCCTGCTGTTTACTGGTGTGTGTGTGTGTATGTGTGTGTAAAGTATGTCTATCTCTGCCAATGTGTGTCTGTGTGTTTCTTTAATCTGTGCTCCCGGGGGGAGTCAGAGGGAGCTAGCAGGCTTATCCCTGCTGCATCTCTGCATCCAAATACCACTAAAAAGCAAATCTCCATTCCACAACAACAACATTAACATAGACACAAACACACACACACACACACACACACTAACATGAACACAACAACTGAGGAGAAAGGCCTGAGAGACAAGCTTAATTGTCTGTTCACCAAACTCCACCCGAAAAAGCACTCCCCCCTGCAGACACACACACTTAAGTCATGTGAAATTGTTAGACGACCAAAGAGTGCACCTCCCAGGTTTAGGGTCAACACGTGGAGAAGGTAGAAGGACACCACGGCCCAACAGTCTCCTTATGAAACCGCATTTAAATCAGATGCATCTTTTTCCATCAAGATCCATGAATGAATCCCTGGGTTTTAAAAAGCCCTAAAACATCATCAATGCTTGGTAGATGTTAACCTACATGTTGAGCACTCTGCGATACACAGACGCTTTCTTAACCGTCCACTGTTACTGTGAAGCACAACCCTTGAAAGTGACAGAGGAAGAAGAGGGGAGTCAGTTGCAGGAAAAGAGAAAAGGAGCAGAGCCAATAAGAGCGCACAGCAGGATGCTAATAATGCAGCTCCAGCTGTTCCAGTTAACCTGCAAACTGCCCATCTGGACCCAGAGAGACAGACAGAGAGCTATATAGAGACAGAGAGGGAGACAGAGAGGGAGACAGAGACATATATGGTGAGAGACAGAGAGTTAGGTTGATAACACAGAGCAGAGACAGGTCGTAACATTTATTTGATATCAAATGGAGAAAAAGCACGAACTTGTCACATTTAAGAAGCTGACAGAAAATGTTTGGTCTTTTTTCTTGGTAAATGAGTTGTTGAATTTTCTTTAGATCAAATACTTGTTTTCTGCACCGAATATTGTGTCTATCTTTAATTTGACCTTTTTTTAGTTTTATGTCACAAATTCCAGCGATTTGTCCTCGTGTTGCATCAAACAAGATGTTCAAGTGACGGAGACGAAAACAGAGGAAGAGAAGACACAGCCACAGCTTTGCTCGGGTGGCCAAGTGGACATGGATAGTTGAACACACACACACACACACACACACACACACACACACACACACACACACACACACACACACACACACACACACACACACACACACACACACACACACACACACACACACACACACACACACACAGAGACACACACACACACACAGTAGGAGTGACCTTGGTCCAGCCTGTCCGTCCTCGCCCCCTGCCCTGGCCAGCTACATCCCCCACAGAGCCACCCTGCCTGTCTCTCTCTCCCTCACACACATACACACACACACACCACAGTGCCATGCCAGGCCGTGCCAAACTGAACCACGCTGTGGTCATAGAAACAATACAACAAACAGACTGAAAGAGTCCAGAGTAGCAGGGTACGGAGCAGAAAAAAGGAATATGAGGAGACGCTAAAGCAGAATCTTTTGTTATTGATTCCAAAAACACACTTCAACACAAAAGACACACGGCTAGCCAACTCCGAACCTCCCTAAAGCACAAACGCATCGCCCACACACACACACACACACACACACACACACACACACACACACACACACACACACACACACACACACACACACACACACACACACACACACACACACACACACACACACACACAGTGTTGTAGCATGCTAATGAAGACAGTAAATCACTACTAGGTCATGTGCGGAAAAGCCTGCCAGATACCTGCAACCATGGCTAGAGACCTCCCTCAGCCACACACTGCGTATGTGTGAGTGTGTGTGGGTGGGTGAGCAGCAGAGATGGAGGATGCCTGTTGGCTGCAAACACGACTGCTACGAGAAAACTGAGCAAGCAAACATTCAGCATCTATCATAGGAGAAATTCAGTCCTAATTTCACCCAAAGAGAAACTGCAACTGGACGAGAGAAAGACCAACTGAGGAGGACGTCCTCAGCAGGACAGAGCAGAAATGGCTCAGTTTGAAAATGTTTGTGCGTTTGTCTTTTCCTCTCTTTCTTACTTTGGCCATTTTTAGACGTGAACTGTGGAAAGTTATTGTTATTGGTTGAAGACATTTTCCGGCCTTTCACATTCGATGCAGACTCGCCTCGGTAAGATAGCCTGTTATCTACCTTGCTATATAAAACAAATATACCTGTGCGCAGGATTCTAGAATCCATTACAAAAATATGGTGGAAACAAAGTGGTTTTTTTAACAAGTTTAAAAGCGTAATGTTATCCTATTGCCTGACAAACAGTCCGAAGAAGACGGACTTCTTCGTTTGTTGATGTTTTTATTGCTGAAAATGGATACTTGATTTTTTATTTATTTTTAGTATCAGCACTTGGCCTCTTCTTGGTTCACAGGAAAAAGGGAAACTTGAATTATTTTTTTTATTATATATATTAGCACTTTGCCTGTCCTTGGTTTTAAATGGACAAAAACTTGATTTTTCTTTGTTTTTGTGTCAATAGTACCCTAATATGCAACTAAGTTTATTAAAAGACATTTTAGAATGAAGTATCGATCTTTATTGTCTTTATTTTCAGTCATCACATGCCGCCAACAACCTCAAGCTAAATTTAAAAGCGATTTAAGAGCAATTGAGAATTTGTGTCATTCATAATCCGAATAGTCAATTAATCGTTTCAATAAGAACGACTAATCAAGGTAACGTTGGGGTGAAAAGACGTCTCCTGCTGGGTGGACCAGGTAATGATCAAGACTACAAGGAGTACAATCACCCCGACTCCCCAAGGAGCAGCATGGTCACTCTTACGCAGAAAAAAGCTGTTGATTACCTTTTGTCCCCGAGGGCTTAATATGGACGATTAAATGCACAAGGTGCTGGGTCACAAAGGGCTTATTTTTCTATCAGGGACTTTCACTTGAGGTGATTGTGTAATATCCGTTCAGTCTGTGTCTGTTTGTTTGGCCAGATTGTACTGCGACAGTTCCGTACTACGCTGGGACTCAGTTGCAAAAAGGAAGACGGGAGACAAAAAATAAAGTACAAAATAAAACTTTACTTCAACGATCCAAGGGTCATACACGGGTAGGCAGTCAGGAAGGCAAACAAATCCATTCAAGTAAAAGGCACAAAATCCAAAGTCAATAATCCAAGTCGAGTCCAAAACCAGGTAAGCAAATAAACAGAACTTAACGCTGGAGCGCATGTACACACGGAGGAGACCATGACAATCTGGCAGAGGGTGAGTGGGAACACAGGGTATAAATAGGGAAAGCTTAATTACAAAACAAGGTACAAGTGTGTGGGAAAACCAACAGGAAGTAACACAAGACACAAGGACCCAGATAACAAAATAAAACAGGAAGTGAAAACAAACAGACACAGACTGAACGGATATTACAGATTGACAATAAGTAGGAAGTTTGACACATTACAGGCACTAACAAAGGAAAACAAAGAAACAGAACTGAAGGTTTTGAGAGTAGTTCCACAAGTGCTGGTGTTACGGCTGTTTGAGATATTTCAAGATCAACTGGGTTTCATTCAAGTTTACCTGGATAAAAACTACACCTGTCCTAAATCAGCGTTTGATTCTCGCCTGCAAACATCCAAGAGCAAGGCACGTCTTTCAGTAACAGCCTCACTGGGAGAAGAAGACCATTAGGAAAGAGTGGGAGAGCACAGACACCTCAGACATTCAGAGCCTGTTCTTTCTATCGCTGTAATCATTGATTTCTTGACCCATGAGTAAAATCCAGCTGAACTGTGAGTTGACAAAAGGGAATTTGAACTCACATGAAAATGATAGAAAAAATTATTCAAATTCTATTAAAAGTAGATTAATTACAACAAACGTAAATAGAAGTATTTTTTTTAGGTGGAATGGGAAAAGGTGAAGGAGTCTGAATACTTCCTGTATATACAACATGTACAATATCAAATTTCAAGTGTGGGTCATCGGTGACAAATATAATTTAAAAGCACATGAATGAACTTTGTGCCACACAGAGAAGTGTTCCCTCTCAAAATAATGTAAATCTTCTATCCACTGCATTTCAATAATAAAATAATAGCTTCTTCACGCGCTCACACACAAAAACACACTTCTGTCAGCCTCAAATACAAACAAATAAATAAATAACACAAAGTTATTAATTATTCTGAGGCAGGAATCAAATATACATGCGTCTAGAGATTAGTGTGTGTGTGTGTGTGTCTGTGTGTGTGTGTGTGTGTGTGTGTGTAAACTTATAAAGACACTCCCCAAAGATGGAAAGAGAAGCAGCCCAACAAAGCAAGTGGAAAATAAGACAGACAAAGGAGAACAATGGCAAACAAATATCTAAGGCTCCATAAACTGTCTAATTCACTGACTTAAAATCGGGAACTTAACAAATTTAGCATCGAGTTTATTGTCAAGGTGAATGAAGGGAGACAGAGAGACGACGTGAGAAAGACAAACACCTTTAACACGTTGTTTTTATGTCTCAGACTACGAAGGTTTTTAACTTCTGTTCAGTGCAAAGTTAGATCTTTTCTTGTTACTCGAGATGAATAGAAGTCTAACTGACATAATTTAAGACTAAAGACTGAAATCTAATTATTATTTTCTGTCTCTCAAACCATAAACTGTTTAATAAAGATGGACGAGATAACAGATCCCCAAAAGTGAGGCCAAATCACCTCGATCGCCCCCTGCTGGCTGGCAAGGGGCTGACTTTTACAGGTCATAAACCCCACCTCCTCCATGTTAACAGATGGGTCTTGAAGCCAAAATGAACAAGTCAAAATACATGTTATATACATACAAGATTGTTTATGTAGTTCTTATGCATAAGATGTTTGTATCTTGAGATATTTTGGCTTCCATTGTGGACAGTGGAAGGAAGTGGAGACACGTCGTTCATCTTTATATATATATACAAGATATATATGATTCAAACAATAAAGTCAATTCTGATTTATTCAAAAATGATCATACTAACCTATGGTGAAAATTACACTTTGCTCAGAGCATCCTCCTCCTCACAAATATGTATTTATTCCTATGTGTTGTTGTATGTTAATGGTCATTTAACTGTATTCATGCACAGGTTGGAATCTATTAGGAACAACGACAGAAAGTGTTGAGGCTGTAATCAGTGACTGAGCTGCTGTTGTCTGGAAACTGGTAAAATCTCTCTTCTGCAGCTAATAAGCATAAAAAAAAGCTGATAGAGGCAACATGACAGCAGCGTTTGGATTAAACATTCAGTTTGACGCGCACGCTGAGGCGCACGCACGCACATAGACAAGTGCTGAGTTAGAACCGTCCTCCAGTCTACTTAAGAGAGTTCACATGCAGAGCAGAGCCACTACTGGGAATCACAGTTTAGCCCTCTTCTCTCGCTCATCGACTCCGTCTCACAAACACCCAGACATGCAAGAACACGCCGCTGTGTGTATATCCACAAAACCCTCCGACAGCCACACACTTTACAGACGCGCCTTTCTGTCTCTCTGTCAAGGCTTCAGGTTATGTCATTAATTACATCTGACACTACTTCTTCTCTGCGTGTGTGTGTGTGTGTGTGTGTGTGGATCTGAGATACGTCTCGAGGGGCTGGAGCAGGGAAAGTGAGGTTCAAAGACCCCCTGCCAGAACGCTAAATCAATATTAATACATGCTCGCAAACGCACAAGCTTACACAGACACACACTTCCAACTAGGAGATGTCAGCGCAGTGGTTAGAGGGCATTGTTTCATTGTCTCTATGGCGCATGCAGCGTTTCTCCTGCTCCCCTCTTCACCTTTCTGTCTCTCTCACTGCCGCACTGCTCTCTGGATCCTCCGCAGAGCCACAGCACAGATCCCACTGAGATCTGGGCTGTTGTTGTTTACTCTTACCGAGAAGACAAATGGGAAAAAAAACCAGTTTATGCCTGATCACTTTTCTTTGTCTCCCCCCCCCGCCAGCTGACCTCTTCACCTCCTCTTGGCATCACCAGCTCCTCCTGCAGCCGAAAGGATTCTTGTGACAATCCAGAGACCCTCTTTAATAATACACCACACAAATGCTATAACGCAGCATTTTGCTAAATCTGCCGTCCTTTCAACATCAAAGATCTTGTGCAAAACAGCCAAAAGCTGCAGGGGTTAAGATATGTTCATCACTTTATTCCTCATTATGGTCTGTTTCGCTGTTTCCTGCCTCCTCAGTGACTCTTAATCTTCTGCCCCCAGACTTTTGCTTCTTCTTTTGTGGTAGACAAGGCAAGACGGGCGCAATCCTGCTTTTTCTTTCTGAGTTTTCTGAATTACTTGAATTGCTCTCGTCAAATATGATGTGGTCATTTCAACCTGCATGTACGTTAGAGGGTGGCATGGGAAAGGATATTCGGATTTGGGGTCTGGCTGGGTCCTCGGGTTCGGATGAAAAGCAGAATTCTTGTCTGGTTCAAGTTGGGCTTGGTCAGTTTTCTCTTTGGCTTGGACACAAAAATGCAACGTGAGCCAAACTCTAATGTAAATGACTGTTCAGATTCTAGAGCAAAGGAATTAATGGACCTTGTTACTGGTCTGGACTTTTCCCAACATGCCAAGAACGCCACTCACATATCCTTGACTCCTGAAGTGTAATTTCTGACTCCTGTGGAACAAGCCACATTTTGCTGTAGGAAGTATGAGCGTGTTCTCTCAGCTGCTTCACCACATTCCTCTGATTTGATCGTTATGAATAAAATAATCCACACTCTCTAATTGATACCGTTGCTACACTCGCACAGGATCCTCCTGCCAGCAGCTCTTCAAGCTACGCTGGTGATTTTCAGAATCTCTCTCGCTCCTCCAAGTTTCACTCGGAGATAAACTCACCATGACCCCTCCAGCACTTTGAAGGATGCAGCCGCTGTGACTCAGACCAACTGCTCTCTTTCACAGTTTGAACACCAACTCCCCCTGAATCAAAAAGACTTTTTCTGCAACACGCTTTCATCGGGGGCAGAGTCGGGGTTAAAGTCATCACTGCACAAACATTATCAGAGCAGCAGCAAACAATCAGGTCACGTTTTATCCTGCTGCTGTGGCTGCAAAGGCCAACATCTGTGTGCCTACTGGTCGGGAAGGGGGGGTCCATGATAGCAACACTCGCGTTTCTTTGTTTCAACCACGCGTAGGTGTTAAAGGTTAATGTGAATCATACATTAATTAACACTTGTTTGCATTAACTGGATCACACGCACACAGACACACTTGGGCATGTGAGAGTAATTGACCAATTTGTACGCACACAACAGCTGGAGTTGGAGACACAGCGTCTAAACCCTGCCGCACAAACGTAGCTTTTTCCTAATTGCCTCTCCACCCAACCATGCTTGACCAGACATCGTCTCATGGCTGACTTCATGGCAAACTGTGTGTGTGTGTGTGTGTCTGTGTTTGTGCGATACTCTAATTGTTGTCTGTTCTCTGTCCTTTGTCGCTCTCAACACTCATCAAAATAACATCTGTCAACCTCTGTACAAATACACCTGACGGACACAGCTGATGTCTGGACACACAAAAAAACACTGCACCCCTCAAATTAAAAACAAAATGAAAGCCAATGATTTTACTGCAGTGTGTGTGTGTGTGTGTGTGTGTGTGTGTGTGTGTGTGTGTGTGTGTGTGTGTCACAAGAGCACATCTGGGTATGGAGTGCTCTCTCTGCTCCAGATGTGTATTTTTAACCACCACAGGCCATTTCACACCTGGACACCACAGACACAGACACACACACAAAAGCATAAACAAATGATGTATGTGACCAATAAACCACATTCAGACAGTTTTACTCGACGGTTTTACGGAATCGAGGTAATAAAGTGCTTTGATACAAACTGATGTTTGCAAGTGTCTGTGGGGTGTTTGCCTGGATATTAGAAAGTAAGATGGATGAAAACATCAGCGTCTGTCATTATACACACTGCTGTGGAAATGATGATCTAAATAACTTTTCCCTCCGCTCTCCCTCCTCCCCCATCTTTCTTTACTCGCACACGGGCGTGCGATTGGAGGGAGCGCTACCTGTGTGGCCCCAGGAAACGAGGCTGAGGACCCTCCTAATGACTTAATTGAGCTAATTAGCAATAATAAGACGTCCAATCAGCATGCTGGCTTCCTGAAGGCTCTTGTTAGGAGCTAATTAAAGAACCAATCACAGCAGGAGAGACGATGGCGCTGCGTCACAGTAACAGGGCAAAAGATTACACACGACGCAACAGTTCTGGGCTTCGCTCTTGATTGAAGTGGAGCTCATGAGGCATTTCCTACTGCAGACACACAAAGAGCGTGATAATCATAAAATGTAAAAACAATACAACAATGAAAACTGTTACACTACATCCCTGCATTACTGGTCATTTTACAGTGTGGGTGTAATTGACCTTCTACCAATATAATTCACTGCAATTAACTGCATGTTTAAAAACGACTGGTCATTAGATGTAATGACGACAGGAGCAAACAAGGATATAAGGGGCGACACGGCCAGGAAGAGGTAATAAGACAAAACAAAACCTGGGCCTGAATTATTAAAGATTGTATGATATCAAGCTCCGACATCATCAGCTTTGCTCTCCGTGCTGCAGATACTATAGGAAAATAGATTTCTGATTCATTAAATGCACATTTCATCCCAGCAGCTCAGTTTCTGATTGAGAGATTCTTCACAGTCTGGTGTAAAAGAGACCTGTCTCCCTGAGCCTGTGTGAGAACAGTGAAGGCAGCTCCGACTCTCACAGTGCAGCACGCGTGTGTGTGGCACATACCACACACACGCATTCCAACACGCACACAAGCCAACACGAGCATGCATTCGTACACACAACCACACACAAATCCTGCTGTAACTGACATGAGTGAATCAAAGTGTGCGGTTGTTTTTTTTTTAAATCAGGATTAATTCTGACAATGTTTGTTGCCACGAGTGCAAAATGTACTTTGCATGTAAGGAAACACTCCGATGTGCATTCATGAATTCAATCTGAGATGATCAGAGCATCATCTGTTTCAGTTTCACATCCGTCAGAGCAGGGATACATTTTATTGGAGTGTGGGCTGCAGGCGAGCTATTACACATTACAAGTCTAAAATAGGGATTTCTTCAAAACACGCTAGTTTCCAGTTGTAGAGTAAACACGAGAAGACGAAATAATATTGAGTCGTCCCTGAGTTTGTTTCTTTTTTTCCTCTTAAAAATAACAAAACGCTGAGTGACACAGTTGAGGAACGAGCAGCAACAGTGGTGGTAAAAATAAATGATTCCCATTGGATAGTTCGACAAAACACGGGACTGGAGGTACAACAAATACTCTCAGCTCCGCAGCAATGACTCAAACAAGTACGACAATTTATCTCAGAGCATCAGCCGCTGCATAAACTATAAATATTTTGTATGTAATTACTGCTCCTATTCTTATATTTCTCCATCATTAACCCCATTATCACACCATTTACCTCTGTCCTCTCTGTAACTATTCTCCTCCCTCACTTCCCTCTCTCCGTCTTCCAGGGGTAGTGTTCATGCAGCGTGGAGTCCTCTCTCTCTCTCTCTCTCTCTCTCTCTCTCAATCTGGGCTCCATGCTGCGCCAGTTTAATTGCAACAGCACCCTCATGTGCCAGTGTGTGTGTGTGTGTGTGTGTGTGTGTGTGTGTGTGTGTGTGTGTGTGTGTGTGTGTGTGTGTGTGTGTGTGTGTGGAGGAGAAAGAGGGAGGAGATGGAAAGAGAGACCTCCTTAGAGTGTTCAAGGATAAGCAGCAGGGCGCCAGGCCACCTTCCTCTCTCCTCTTCCACCTTGTCCTCTCCCTCTCCTCTTCCTCATCCTCTTCTTCTGCTGCTGCTTCACCGTCCCTGTCCTCTTTCTCTCCCATGCCATCACACCTCCTCCCAGCTATGTTCTCACTGCCGCATCTTGCTCACTCTCTCCTTCCCACCAAGCGACTGCAGGAAAAGGCTCCTCTAATCATTTCGACTCCACTTCCTCCTCCTCCATCTCAATCTACCCCCCGCCGACGTCCGCCCACCACCGCTGCATCTTCTTCTCGCGAGGCCCTCGACTGTGTCACCCCGTCTCCCTTCCATCCATCGCCCTCCCCCACCTCACCCCCCTGCAAGCCCCACCCCCTCTCTTGGTCATACCTCCCATGATGCCCGTGGAGACTTCCTGTCAGAGTTCCCTGCTCCTCACTCCTCGCTTTAATCAGCTGTCAAATATCAAACACTTACTCCACCCCATGGGCCCACATGCCTTCTGTGCAAAGAGGAACACACACACACGTCTGCATGCATGTACCAATGGCCACACAAACACATAAAAGACAAGTGCATGTGTGTGTATCTTTGTCAGTTTGTCTGCAGTTAAAACACAAATTGATCAGCGGTAGGCGGTCACATCACTTACTATCACGCACTTATCAACAAAGTAACGTCGAGGAGACATTTGGACGCCACAGTTTAATAAACGTGGGTGGCCCCCGCACACACTCATCCACCAGCTACGGATACCCCCCCCCATAACTCACACACACTTCACGATGATGGAGAGCTGGTGTTTCCCGTTTAATGACAGCAAAACACTCACCCACTCCGTCTATCTGTCAGCACTGCTGTGTGTGTGGTTTATTAATTCATTCATCTCCTAATGTTGTGCAGCTGGTCAGAGGGAGATAGAGGGATGAGGGAGGTGTGGAGTGTTTGGATGAGAGGAGGAAGAGGGTGGTGAGATATAATGAGAGACAGAGGGAGAAAGAAAAAAAAGAAAAAGATTGAGACAAAGGACGAGACAGAGAGATGAATGGGTTGTCCAAAGTGGATGAGAGGTTGAGGCAACGCGGTTTAATCACCTCTGCTTCCGCTGCTTTTTCCAGACACGCAACACACACTCATCTAAATGATTAGTCATTAGCCGATGAACCCACGGGCAGACAGACAGGCAACAATAAATCTGACAAACCTTTCATCAGTGTCTTGCCGGAACCGTAAGAAAAACAAATAACGCCATCGACCAAACGCTGATTTATAATATGTGTGAGTTTGGACAGTCAACAGCAGGAAAACTCAGCGGCAGCTACTCCGCCGTCAAACTGTTTTTTGGAAACACACAAACATACGATACAAGAACGATTGTGTCCGTTGCGTCAGGACAATTTGACGCGTGCTCATGCGCGCACCGTGCACGCTGTACGAGACCAACACCGCTGTCGAACTTGGCTGGAAAATACTTGTGCCTGTAATGAAATGGGCTCGTCGCTCAGAGCCCCGTTTCACTGTAACCCTCCCATCTGTTGTGCATTCTGCAACTGAGCTGCAAACCACGGCTCAAACGACCGTTTCACAAGGCCACAAAACTCGATTTATGCCAAAAGTGAATCCAAAGTGATTTTTTAAATATGGTGTTATCTTTGAAAACGTGATATAAAAACCTCTTTATTGCTCCACTGGCGGTTGTTAAATCACTTTAATATCTGTATCTCTTATCATAACAAACTGATAATGACACCATTACTGAGAGGAATCAATATTGTTCCAATTTACCATTACTCAACACTGAAAGCCCAATGAAAACACACTCTGATTGAATTTGAAAATGCATCACATGGCTCACGATTGCTCCTGAGCACTACTTTAACAACCCTGCAGCTTTTGGCTGTTTAGACTTCACTCTATTGTCCTGCCTGACTAGACAGGGTTTCCAAGCCAACAAAGCAGGGGCCTGGTCCCAGTGGCCCAGCCCCACAGAGCTGCTGCAAAGCTAACACACTTACGATCATACACACACACTGCATAGATGCAGGGAAGGAACCCAGGAGCTCAGTATCCTGTGGAGGCAGCCAGACGGCCAACATGCACACACACACACACACACAGACACACACATTGCACAGAACACATGTGTGCCATTTCAGAGGAAGTGTCCGCACCACCTGTAACCTGATCTTTGTCCACAGCTGTCCCAACATGATAAAAAAAACAGTCAAAACAGGAAAAGGTGACACATGACGGACATATGAAGAAAAAGAGTGAGTGGGTGAGAACAAAATGTGAACGAGAGACGAGAGAGAGAGAGAGAGAGAGAGAGAGAGAGAGAAATAAATGATGGGTCTAGTAAGGGGGCCGCTAGAGGCTGGTGGTGTGGGTTGGTCCATTCATAACATGGTGGGGGGTGCTTTCTTCCACCTCTTTCTCTGTCTGTCTGTCATTTGCCTCCAACTCTTCAGTTAAACACCTTGCAGACCAGGAGCTCAAGGGCAATAAACTGGGGAGTGAGTGTGTGTGTGTGTGTGTGTGTGTGTGTGTGTGTGTGTGTGTGAGCTGTATATGAGCAAGGCTACACATTTATGTTGTTTGTGTACATCCCACATGCAAGTGTATAAATGACTGTGCACGTTTGTGTCCATTTTATTTAGCTGCAGGTGAGCTCTGCTGCAGTCGGTGTGTTCATGTGTGTGTGTGTGTGTGTGTTTAGCCCCATGTGAGTGTGGTTATTTCTTATATCTATTTTCCACCGGGCTTGTGCCCTTTTGTATGTACAGTACGACTGTGTGGGTGTGTTTCCGAGGCAGGAGACAGAAAAGTCAGTTTAATCCACAGCAGCCACGGACACACCGGCACAGCATGCTAACACAACCATAACACACACACACACACACACACACACACACACACACACACACACACACACACACACACACACACACACACACACACACACACACACACACAGCACACACAGAAACAGCAGTGGGGTGTGTGTGTGTAGCTTAGGGAGCTGCCTTGTTACCATACATGGGTAATCCATTCACCACCTCTCAGAGAATGGGATCAGGCCACAGAGAGGCGGTAGGAAAGATGGATAAATGTTGGGGGGGGGTGCATGTGTGAATGGATGCTGGAGACAACAAGCTAGATGTGTGTGGATTTATTTGTCTTACTTGTTTTGTCTCTTACACACTAATCTATAAAAGTTTTAAAAGTTCATCCTTCATCACATAAATGGACTGTGAATATGACCACCAAGCAATGAGGTGTAGAAATCTGCATGACAACTGATTCTATTCTTTTTTCTTTCTTTCTTTACGCAGCAAAATTTTGTCCTCGAGCTAGAAGAAGAAGAAGAAGAAGAAGAAGCAATCTTCACCTCTGATAAAATAACATTTAAACGATGTGAACGAGTAATACCTGGTTCATTCATAGACAGAAACACTATACCTGTCCAACTGAGAAAACGTCAGACACATGCCGTCTATAAACCAATCAGTGACAAGTACCGGTAGAATCAGCCCACGTGGGTGATGACGACAGGACGTACGTATGTTTCACAGAATCCTTCAGTACTAAATTACAATGGGAACCCAAAACTAACCAAATGTAAACAAAGACATGAAGCTTGGTTCAAGTCTCTCACGTGTGAAAACGCCCTCAGATACAAGAGTTGGACTTAACCAAATAAATGACGGCCGTCAAATAGTCTAGCAGATGAGATGTGTTTTGGTGACACGGCTCATTGTAATAAACTTTTAATTCTCTCACATGGAGCCGTGGTGTGGAGAGCGAGCTGCCTGGCACACGCACGTGAATCACAGTCTGTCGGCTTCCACTCGTTCCACCCACACTCCATAAAGTCAGTGGCGTATCATTGACACACGAGTCGGCCACCTGTGTGTTTTGGAGTGAACTGTCTCCGACACATAAAGTGAAGTGTGAATTAAAAATGGTGTGTGCGTGTGTGAACAGTGACCTCTTTTCAGTCTCACACAGCCTCGTCCTCACCCTCTTCACCACCACCACTGTTTGGTCATTTATTTGTGTCTTATTAATGACAAATACAACAAATTGAAATGATTATAGATATTCATCATTGTAATTCATTCATAAACATCAAAAGTAATGATATTAGACTTAATACAAAGCACAAAAATGTAAAAGACCTTATTAAGAATTTCCACTATCGCCCAAACAAAAGGTATTATCCTATAATATATTGTTATTTGATTGTTGCTTTGCCCTCGAGGACACATTTCCAAATGTTGAGTGAAGGCTTGTTTTAAAAGAGCATTTTAATACGTCCCTGACTTGACAGCAGAATGCAGAGTGAAACAAAACGCTGCACAAAGAGATGATACGCAGGAAAGGCAGGAAGCCACATTGTAACTTATAATGGTGCGAGTACACAGTGTGCGCCGCGACTCCCCGAGGACCCCCTCCGCACGCCTTCTCTCCTGATCTCTCTCTCCTCCCTTCTCCATCTTCGCTTCCTGCCTTTCATTTGAACACCCGTTCCTCAAACGAGGCCTTCAACTGGGAAGCGACACCCCTTTAACGGTGGCAGGTAAAAAGGGCCGGCGAGACCGCGTACGGAGAGGGGAATGAAAAGAATGAGTGAAAGAACACAGAAAAGAAATCCTAATGACTGCCTGACCCCCCCCCCCTCCCTCAAAACAAAACAGTGCACAAATGGAAGGATGTGGGCAGAGGTGCGGCGCTGAGTCGGCGGAGGGAGAGCAGAGAGCAAAGGAGGACGGGTGAGAAGGTGGAGGGGCAGGAGGTGCAGATGTGATAGTTAATCTGTGTTTAACAATAACTAGGGTGGAGAAAGTACAGAGAGGGGGGGGGGACAGGGAGGAACATGACTGAGAGGGGAAAGAAAATGAAGAAGGATGAGACATGAAAGACTGGATTTAAAAGAAATCTGACAAGAAATGGAAAAAAGGAGGAGGTGATGTGAAATTAAAGGGGAGGAAAGAAAGAAGAAAGGGCAAGAGGACAGGTCTGCACTTCTGTCTCGATTGCACTTACTGATATTAAGGGTTTTAATGTCACCGATTTAAATCTACTGAGAATATACACACACATTATATCTTAGTGTTTATCAGGCGCTTTTGTTGAGATTACTCCTCAGAAAACCGTGAGCCATGCTGGACAAGAACATTTGCTCAATGCAAAAAAAAAAAATGTAAGTGTAAATGTGCATGTAATGGGAAAGACGAGAGGAGGTGAGTGGAAAGACGGAGCGAAGGAGAAGAGAATAAAACCATAATTTAACAAGAGAATAGATGGAGGAGGGATGGAGCGAGGGAGGGAGGGAGGGAGGGAGCACTGAAGGGGGCCCTGATGAAGGGACGATGCGGGGGGCCGAGATCTAAGCTGTACCACTCCTCCCTACACTCCTACCTAGGAAAAGAGGGATTTGCTCTCCCTGGGAGGGATGGAGCGATGGAGGGAGGCGGGGGAGGAGAGATGAGGAGAACAGGAGGACCACTGAGAGAGAGGAGGGGGCCAGGGTTATGCAGGGAGGACTGGGGATGAAGGCAAAACAGATCAAGAGGGAAAAAGAGGAAGATTTATCATAAAAATCATTCGGTGTGGAAAAAAACCCCACCACCCTGCACCGTGCACCGTGCTCACCCAGTTACTGATGCTCAGGAGACTGTTTTAATGTGGAGACTGTGGAGCGTCACTTTCAAAGCAGACAAAGGTCTGCACTCACATACAGAAACATTTAGGTAGCATGAGAATAACAATCACCTCCTGTAATATTCTCCTAATGTCCATTTGAACAAGATTAAACAAATGAGTTTGACTCCTGTAGTTGTCACATTAACAATATTCTCTTCACAAATGCAGGTCATTTTACTTTGAAATCCATTTAAAAGGCTACGAATAATCAAGACTCCTGGGATTAATGCTTTTCAGAATAAAAATCATCATTAATCAAAGTCAGTTGTGTCACCTATTGATCGTTTGAACAAGTAAATCGATGGGTTTCGTGATGCGCGTCTTCATTTTGCTTAGTGCAAAACTAAGTGCATTTGACACAGAACAATTCAACATAAAACAAAAGGCTGTTTATGATGCGTCATCATTCTCATCTTTGTTGTGTGGCGGCTTTAGTGCCGTGTGTGCGCGCTCGCGCGTGTGTGTGTTCTGTACAGAATCCAAAGATCTCAGAAACAAACATTAGAAAGCTGTGCCCCACAGCAACACACATGTACACACGACACAAAACACACAGACTTTTATCCATTCTGCAGAATTGATGTTAGATGGTGAAAATATTCAAACCCTCAACTAGACACAAATATGAGACACATTTCATTCACTCCCTCTAAATGTAGTATCGTCTATATTAAGTCTTCTTCTTGGAGGAATGATTGTTTTGTGGCGTTAAGGAAAATAAAAGCATGTTCCAGCAGGAATAATTTTTTTTTTTGCTCCACTAGATTTAAAGCAACCTTTGTAGAAATCTGTGGACAGAACCCCAGGGGGATAATGGGAAAATATGAAGAGAGAGGCAGCTGGTACTGACATGACTCCCCTAATGGCTCCACCCAAGACCTCCCTGTCACATCCCTGAACTACTCCCTCCTCCTCCTCCTCCTCCTGCTGCTGCTGCTCTCTCGCCTCCTCCACTGACACAACTCCCCCTTCTGGTTCCCATAGAGTCTTTACCTACGCTCCTCTCTGCATGTCGTCCTCGGGGTTTATTTTCCCAGTGAGCCGTCTGCTACCTTTCTGTTTCCTTCTCCTCCATCAACACATCAATCTCTTTCATTCCTTCAGTTACATGGTGCACACAACAGGGAAAGATGGAGTGTGGAGTGGAGTGAATGAAAAGTGTCTTCACACATAAGGATGTAGATATATTTTTTGAAACGGTTTTGTACTTTGAAAGGTTTGCTGCCTTTGTCTTACAGCTTTAGTGTGATAAGGACTTTTGGGGGAGTAAAACATTTCGGAACCAAAAAACTTGTGACTAGGAAATCCAAAGAACTTGAATTAAGAAAACAAACATACAATGAAAAGTATAAATATAAACGCACATGCATGATTTATACTGTAAAAAAATATGTCTGTGATATCATTAGTTGGATCAGGAGAATAAAATATAAAGCATCTCAATTATCTGTAGATGCGTGTTTAAAACCACGGAATTCAAAAGTACGACCAAGTTTAACCACCTCTGTTTTCCAACTGCACATTGAAAAATCCTGTTTTTCTTTATTTTGTTTTCTCTCTCTCTTCGGTCTCTGCTCCGACTGCCCCCCCCCCCCCCCCACCTCCTTTATAGGGAACTGCTGTTGAAGTGCATTCTGGGAGATGCCAGGCTTCTTTATAATCTACCAGCAGGCTCTCACAGCTGCCTGTCAGCTACCCAACAGACATGTGCACACACACACATACAGAGGATGCCAAGTGGCTCTGAAAGGATTCCATGTGTACGTCTCTGCCACACCAACAAAAAAATAACGCGCACAACTAAATATTTCCCCTTTTGCCATTTCTCTCCAGCAACATTAAGACTTTTTCCAGGAGCCTCTGGTGTATCTCTCCATCCCGCTCTCACTCTAGTTTCTCCCTCTCTTTCACTGTCGTTTCTTCCCAACTCAAAACTCAATTAGTAAATTAGTTCCAGCTCGCTAAGCGATAAACAGCGGCCTGGGAGTGCATAAACACACACTCCACACTCCATTAGGGCTCCAAAAGCACCATACAACCCAAAAACCCTTGGTAGACAGGTACACACATACACTCCCAGAGTAATTAATTTACCCTCTCACAAAGGAGTGTGTGCAGTGCGGAAACACAGACAGACACACACACACAATACTTGGTCATTGTCCCGTTTGCTCTTTTAAAATAAAACTCCAAGTGACAGACACGCAGGGAATAGACTTTTAAATGAAGGAGCGTAGGAAAATACAAAAAAATGAGCATCAAGTGGCTTCAAAACCTCCCATGGACGAGTGGAGTGTTTATAAATGTGTCCGTGCATCAGCGTGCAGTCACACACATCACACTAAAGTATGACTGAGCTGGTTAAAAGCAGGCTTTCATGGTTTTTTAAAAATTAAAACACACAGACACACACACGCTCAAGTGCTCAGTGGTGTATTTTGACAGTGTGTGATGACCATGGGTAAAGCACTTAAACTGCTGTAATTAGCCTGATCGCCGTGGCGACAGAAGATGCTTTCCTTTCATCCCATCACTTCAGCAAGCGGCATGACACGCTAAGACACACTGACACCAGGAGAATACACACACACACACGACTGGTATGTTGGCTATGGCCAAGCACAGACCCACAGGGATGGATGCTGTAACACACCAACATACAAAGAGACAGGCTAACAGACACACACACACACACACACACAGACACACGAGAACAGCATGTGGGGAAGTCACAATGGTGACAAGCAGACAAAAAGCAGCTTGATCTTGGTTTTGTACCAAACATCGATTGTATGAAACAGAAATGCACTTTTCTCTGACTCGCTTTGTAAATCACCTGTAATTTACTCTCACTCTTTGTTTTTGGACTTGTGGTAAAAGTTGAAAATGATTAAGGCAGAAACTGAAGCTTTTTAACAAATTTTAAAAGATATTTTCAAACTTTAAGATTATTAAGGATAGCCAGTTATGTCAGTGGTGTTTACTGCATTTATACAGCAGGTACTCACACCTTTCTTTGGCTTTTCGGGCTCATGTTAACTTCTTGCAACATGGGGCATGTTCTGCAGCAGAAACCTTCACCAACCAGCTATGAAAGATGACTCTTCATCATGTGACATCACACATTCACATTGTAATATTGTTTTAAACTTTTAAAAAAGGCCCAGAGAAGCTGCACATACAAACAAGATAAGAGCCAATGAAGGTGGAGATAAATGTTAGCACAGATTAGAGAGAGAGAGAGAGAGAGAGAGAGAGAGAGAGAGAGAGAGAGAGAGAGAGAGAGAGAGATGGACAGAGACAGAAAGAGAGAGACAGATATAGAGAAAGAGAGAGAGAAAGAGATAGAGAGAGAGCTGGATAGAGAGAGAGATGCAGTGGAGCTGAGCCAGGGCTGAACAAAGAACTACAGTAACAGTCCACTGGCCTTACAGCTGCTCTCTGCACACACTCTCCCCGGGCCCTGGCTTTGGGTATGTAGTGTGTGTGTGTGTGTGTGCGCGCGCTGCTGTGAGGGTCCCCATAGGTGTCCACCCTTTCAGCCGTTGGACTGCCAACACATAACCCCCCCCCCCCTCCTGCAGAGAGGAGGGGAGGGAGGGTAGGCAGGGAGAGGAGGAGCTCAGAGGAGGAGGAGGGAAAGGGGTAAGAGCTGTAAGGAGAGAGATGTACAGATGATGAACTGAAGATATTTAGAGTGACAGATGTTTTTCTACATGAAAAGATGCTTGTATGAGATGTGTGGTCTGTTAAAGCTTAATTTGCAGGCGTGTTTAGATCTTATTACACAGTGAGTAATACGGGATGAGGGTGAACGATGTCACTTGGCCAAACTGGAAGGTGCTGTCAACATCTAAAAATAATCTAATTAATTCATGTCTTCTTCAAAATTATAAAACCATAGAACCGTGGAGAAAAAATAATCTTTTAAAAAAAAATAAATAAAATCGAATCATCTTACCAACAAATTTATTCCATTAATCAGCAACTACCATCTCACCGGCACCCACCCTCACCCACAGAGGACCCCCTGCTGTTGTAATTAATGGTGTCCTTGACAATGAGATAGACCGCTTTCACACTCCTGGACCTTTGAACATCACTCGTCCCATTTAAAACACACACTTTCCTTACACCCACCGTACCTTTTCCACATCAACAGTTTCACGGTCCATCTGGTGGGTCCGCTGACACACACAAACACAGACACACAAACACAGCTGGGCATTTGCCACCCCTGACGTCCATCCACTCGCCACGTTCTTGTTCTGTTTGCCAGAGGGTGCTAATATCTGACCGAAATAGATAATGATTAGGAACACACACACACACACACACACACACACACACACACACACACACACACACACACACACACACACACACACACACACACACACACACACACACACACACACACACACACACACACACACGATTCAGATGAATAAGAAGACTACAAGAATAAAAAGGAATTAACATGCATTAGATTTAAAGTTCCTCATCGTCTAGAAATAGAAATATCTGTTCTCTACATTTTTAACGCCCCTGGAAGCATCGTCTTCTGCGGTGAGTCTGTTTGTGTTGCAGGCCATGTCTGTACTTTAAGCTTAGTGCTACTGCAGCGCACTGGGAGTGCTGTATGTATTCAATCTGTATGCATGGTGTGTGTGTGTGTGTGTGTGTGTGTGTGTGTGTGTGTGTGTGTGTGTGTGTGTGTGTGTGTGTCAAGCAGAAGGTGTGTATGAGAGTGACAGACTGAGAAAATGAGAGTAAAAGAGAGAGAGAGAGAGAGAGGTGGTGAGTTGTGTGTGTCTGGAGTGTGCATCTGCATCTTTGTGTGAGTTGTGTATGTACATGTCTATGGTCCAGGTGCTGGGACCTGTGTGTGTCCCTGGGCAGGGACTGCAGGGGTCCCTGGACTCTCCTCTGCTTCCTGCTAACGAGACACATACACACACACACACACCTACATACAGACCACATCGATCAGGGTGAGGACGAGGGTTGCTCTGCGCCCCGTTAGCCAACCGCTAAGGACCGAGCGCCTGAGGGCACACTGCCCCCCCCCCCCCCCCTCCCCGCCTACACACTCACCCAGCCACACAAATACATACATGCAAACATGCAGTCATCTCATCTGAATTCAGCCCCAGAGTCAGGCTTCCGCACCGCCTCACATAATAAAAAGACTCACATATTACCGCTGGACCATGAACCGTTTACCATAGCAACACCTGATGATGAGCAGGGTATCATAGCAACACCTGAAGACGAACGGTGTACCATAGCAACTACTGATGAGGAACAACTGTGTGGCATAGCAACAAATGATGATGAAAAGCGTCACATGGCAACGACTGGTGGTAAAAAACTGTACCATAGCAACATGGTGTATCATAGACAACACACTTCTGCAACAACAGATTGACATCACTGTACCGTGGCAACTGTTTAATAGTGTATCATAGTAACAGCTGATGGACGTCAGTGTACCGTGGCAACAACTGATTAATATGGCACCATAGCAACAGTGCTACAACAACTGGCATGTTGCATTTACCAGCAACTGTTGTACAGTTATTCAAACACAGTGACATGAGGCATATTAAACTGAACACTGGAACAAAATAGTCTCTCCTTTACAAAAACATACGCACAGACGGTCCTAATTTCCACAGGAGCGATGTACAAATAGTTCAAACACACACATACACACACCCTCTGTAACAACGCCACCAAATTTGTATATACAACTGAAATTTAACCTCTTGCATGGCAACGCATCAATGTGACTGTGTGTGTTTGTGTCAACAGGTGCAATGAAAACCAAGTTCCAGTCGTCTGTAATTAACACTGATCTCATATTTATTTCTTATTGCAGAGGAGATATGATTGGACCATAGGGACGGGGCGGAACACACACACACACACACACACACACACACACACACACACACACACAAAATTGCAAACCATTAAAAAACACATTAAGTGACTAACAGCTCGAGCAGCACCCGGGTGTTAAAACTTTATTATCATTGTTATAGATGAAAATTATTATGGCTTTAAAACGACAGACGAGGGCTACGTCCAGTAATTTCTGTTTGAGTACAGCAAAATCACAAAAGGTGACAAAATGACAATAAGAAATACAAACGATTTCTCTTCAGTTCACTGAAAGATCAGCGTTCAAAGTTTTTTCATGCTGCTTTGTATATTGATAATATTATATTGCTTAAAATATCAGTAGGTTTGTCATTGTCCTACCCAAGATATAACCATTTATATAGTTTTCTCTTCTTGACAACTGTGTATTGATCTAGAATGTTTTTAAAAGCTATTAAAAATAAAAGTATTAAAAATAAGCGACACAGGACACAGGCAGGAGAAAGTGCTGAGCCGTATCCTTGAGTAAGCATGGGTGAACGAGAGGTTACAACGGGAGAAGGGGGCGCCAGTGCTTGGTCTCCTCTCCGTCTGCCCTGCAGGCTGAAACGACCCCGAGACGGAGACATAGAAATGTAACAGAACGAGGGGAAGGAAGGATCGGAGGCAGACGGAGAAAACAAAAGACCAGTTTCTTCTCCAATGCAGTATTCTGTGTCTGTGTCTGTGTGTGTGTGTGTGTGTGTGTGTGTGTGTGTGTGTGTGTGTGTGTGTGTGTGTGTGTCTGCATATTTGTGCCTGTTTGTGTGTATGAATAATTCAGGTCCACGGAGAGGGCAGCCTGCTGCGTTAATGAGGAGGACATGCATTGATACCAAATATTGCTGCTGGGAAGCTATCGATCCGACAGCCATTTGTCCAAACTTCAGTCAGGAAGCCAGCGCTGTCTGCAGGCATTAGTGCGGTGACCGGCGGACAGACGGGCGACCACAAAGAGTCGTTCGGCTGACAGTGGTAATGATGGTATAAGAATGTGGTAATACAACCTCTTTATCTGAGAGTAGAGTGAAGGAGTAGGGGGGGGGGGGGGACACGTAGTAAATGATCCGACTGCCTGGGAGTCGATGCTGCTCAAGGTGTATGCGCATATGTGCCCTCACCGTTTGATCAGGTCGCCCCATGAGGAAACTGACTCTGACATTTCACATGTTCTTAAAGGATTCCTACAGTTCCACTTAATCCTGAACAGAAAGTGAAACACACAAAGTTTGTGACTGCTCTTGCTTTGGATTCAACTTCCCTCTCGAAAAACTTTTCTTTACGATAAAAGGTTTCAAATCAAACCCTCCTGTCGAAAGGCTGCAGAAACTCTCTGAACAGTACCCTCAAACCAAAGCATTAATTTTTCTTGTTATGAGAATTATTTCATACAACAGAAAAGGAAACAGTGGTTTGCACCGTCCACTCACAGTGGGAAGGTTCTGGGATCGATCCCGACTGGAGCCTTTCTGTCGGCTGTCAGGAGTTCGGATGTTGTCTCCATGTCTGTGAAGGTTTCCTTCGGATACTACGGCTTCCTCCCACAGTCAAATCACCAGCAGCTTAACTGGAGACTGTAAATTTCCCCGTAGGTGAGACTTGACTCAGGCCTGCTCACATGGATCTCCTGCCCAACCAGGTGAGCTATAAAGGCACCAGACTCTCATCAAATTCCAACTACAGCTTCCCCACAACCCCCTGAAGGATGAACAGTAGATACGTTATATTCATATATTAGTTGATAAGAGATGACTTCACACAGGTAAATAGGCTAAAACTACTCCTGTTTGTCATTTACCCTTTAGCCCGGGATAAAGTTAGTTCAGTTTGGCCCCATTGTGGAAACTAGATAGTTCACAGAGAAAACAAATCACAAACCTTTTCTCTACCTTTAGACCTCTCCCCTACGCGCAAACACACACACACACACACACACACACACACACACACACACACACACACACACACACACACACACACACACACACACACACACACACACACACACACACACACACACACACACACTCTTTTCTGGTGTCACACTGTCAGATATTCCAGGTTAGGGAGAACACAAGGGAAATTACACCTCTACCTAGGCCCCTAGCCCCTAGCGATACAGTGTGTGTGTGTGTGTGTGTGTGTAGTGTATCCAGTGAATCTCAGGGGTAAAACCGTTACCGTAGGGGAAGTGGACAGACAATGGAGAGGGGGGGGTGGAGTGAGGGAGAGGTAGGATGATGAAGTGCAGGAGGCAGCAGCAGGGATTAAAGGAGAAGAGGACAGGGGAGCTGAAGGGAACTAGACCAGGCCATTCATCTGGTCCCACAGCTTCTCATTACGAGTGGGGAATTCACATCAGCGTGTCCGAGGTATTCTCTGCCCAGATGTGTCACCGGTTTAACCTGAATGTGGTATAATCAATACAGACGAGTAAAAGTGGATTTTATGTCCATATATGTGTGTCGGACGAGACGGAGCAGAGAAGTGAGCCGTCAACCTGAGACATGTAGGACATTCAGTTTCCCCTTGACCGACTCGTGACATCTCAACTCGTCCTAAACGTGTGGTCCTGAGGAAAATGACAATGTAATAACAATTACGTTATTTTAAATTATAAAGGAATGTCTCCACAGTTCCATGAAATGATGTGCAGTCATTTTTTTGTACAAGCGAAAAAAAGGATTAGGTAAAAAACTGAAGGTAGCTGTTTTAGAACGAGTGCAATCAACAGGCTGGAGTGGCTCATTGCCTCTGTGACACACAGAGTCGGAGCCTGTCACCTGATGCAGCACCCATCCAAGTCACTGATGCAGGTGCTTTATGCCGCGCTTCCTGCGGCTCTAAAAGCACGGATTGAAAATAGAATGGTGGGAGGCGTTTCCGGAGCTTTTTTCACAAAGCTCAACTGCTCTTTGCTCTGCGGCAAGTCTGACACAAAGTGGCGCCAGGAATCAAACCTACACAACCACTCTGAGCAGCCACAGCAGGCAATGTGAGACTACACTCACAAACACACACGTGCACACGCTTACACACTGAATGCCAATCATGCTTTAAACACACATACACACATACAGCACACAAAATTACTGCCAATCACAGTATACTCACTCTCACTCAGTCTCTCTCTCACTCTATTTTCCTCTCTTTTTCTGTCAAAGAGTCACTCCCTCACTCACTCACTCACACACACACAAAGACACACACACACACACACCCCCACACCCCAGGCAGCAACACTCCGACCTCAGCATCTCCTTCACCTGTTCAGGGCTGTAATTACAACGTGACACCGTACAGACTAAAACCATCCTCACAATCCTGCTGCAGAGACAGAGTGTGAGAATGTGATGTTTCCTATTTCTTCTCCTTTCAAATGTATTTGGATGCTTCTATCCTTTTCATTTTTAGTGTCTACATTTCTACTGACACATACTGGTAAACAAGGATTTCATGGATTCACTGTAGCTCGATTGAAAGATGAGAAGTTGGATCTGAAAAGACGAGAGAGACACGTAAGAGTAATCGAGCGCAAGCAGGAATGTCTGTGTTCCTGCTTAGATCCTAAATCCATCTCAGACACACACAAACGTTCTCTGTTGCCCGCTGTCTGCATGTGACGGCTAAATTAGACTGAATTAAACTGGACACTGATGTGAGAAGAGAGAAACTAGATTAGATGTCAAAGACACAGAATTCAAACTCAGGGCAGTTGCATCTAGGACACGCCCGACTCCTCAACTATAAAAGAAAAAAACATCTGGATAGCATCCAAAACTACCATGCATCAACACACACATCCACACACATGCACACAGGCACATGCACACACTCTACACACACTCTAATGAAGCCCCGGTAGTGACGAAGAGCAGCAGGGAGCGGCGCGGATCGCCGAAGACAAGTGTGTGTGAGCTTTCGTCACAGTGTGTGTATGCGTGTGAGAGCGTGTGCGTCTCCGGCGGGATAATTACGGCGCTCCTCGGCAGCTGAGCGTGCCAGATGTAGTGGGAGAAGGAGAAGGAGGTGGTGGGGGAGGAGGACGAAGAGGAGGAGGCACGGCGCAGAGCGGAGAGGGAGCCCAGCACCAGGAGCAATGCAGCGGGGAGCACACCGAGTTTTATGTGAATACATTAGTGTGAGCGTGTTGTGCGTCTATGCACTGATGTGTGTCCGTACGTGCACATGTACCTGGAAATGTGTGGTACATATAAAAAATGTCTCAGTGTGTGTTTATCCAGTCGGACGTCCATGTTCGTACATACAAATATTTGATGTGTGTGTGTGTGTGTGTGTGTGTTTGGCATAGACAATTCTGTTTCTTGCCATCCACCATTAGCAGGTTGGCTCTGTCACAAATGAGTGTGTCTCATCCAGGGGAGTTACAAGGATGAAGAGAGACAGAGAAGAGGAGTTGAGGCGAACGAGCCGAGGAAGGAGAAAGAATAGAATGAACAATAAAATGAAGTTCTGAAAATGACACACACCCCATTACATGACAACATTATGTTAGCTTCCTCCACTTTATCATAATATCCCGGATACGAACGCTGCTGTCTTATGCCAATGACGTCATCAGGAGCCAGAGTCGGTTGACGTCCCGTCCTCTACCATGGAGGAAGCAGGGTTTATACTGCAGCCAGCCACCAGGGGATGGTAATCATCATTATGTTTCAGGATAAGATAATAACGACTTTAAATATAACATTTACCAACAAAGCGTTGCAGCTGAATGTTTCCATTCAACTGTGGGACTTTGTGATGGAACAGCCCGTCAGTGAGAGAAGCCCCAGTTCACTGCTACTATTGCTGCTACTATTCCACAGGACGTGCTTTTAGATGTTAATTATTGTATCATGTTCAAAGCTGTCATGTGCTGTTTGGGCATAAAAATACAAAAAA
Source organism: Verasper variegatus (assembly GCA_026259375.1). Lineage (NCBI taxonomy): Eukaryota > Metazoa > Chordata > Actinopteri > Pleuronectiformes > Pleuronectidae > Verasper > Verasper variegatus. The sequence continues at coordinate 22,625,087 of CM048042.1, read as the reverse complement.
CCACAGGGATTCAAATTAGCCTCTGAATTCGCACATTTCTTTTATTTCCAGATTCAAGTAAGTGTGTTATTGTTCTCATTGTTGTTTCTCTGGTTGGGGAAAACAACAGAGTCAAACACAGCTCTGTCTGCAGGAATAGGAACATTCATTTAATTCTGCAAGAGCCAAAAATATGATGCAGCAGAACTGTTGCAACACAATTTTCGCAAAATATAAGAGATGGTTGCAGCTTTTTATTGTTCATCAATTTACAGATAACTGCTCTTAAATCAAGAGGTTGTAACGCTTCTGCAGCTTCTGAGGGTAACAGAGTGTGATAGATTCATCTCATGCTACTGGTTGAAGCGACCTCTGAAAGCTACTAAAAGAACGAGTCTCCCTACCAGAGAGAGGCAGAATATTGCATATTGTGGAAAAGTACATAAAGTGAAAGGCGAGTACTGAAAGCAATAAAGGGAAGAAGGAAAAGAGAAAGCAAACAAGGGCTACAAAAAAAAGAAAGGGGCCAGAAAGTAAGAGATTTTCTCCTTCGTGCCCGGCTTTGTCACCTTGCTCACCCAAGGGGGGCAGAGCAAAGCACCTTGGGAAATTACTGAAACCAGAATGCATTGATTTACCCAGAAAGATGTGAGTGTGTGTGTGCGTGCCTGTGTGTGAGCGTGTGTGTTTGTCAGAAGGCCTTTGTACTGCAATAAAGAGAACAGCCTGGCCGACATTTGTTTAGAGACGAGAGATAAGCGCGGCAGACTATACCGTTGTTTCAACCTTTCTGTCTTCCTCGCTCTCACTCCTGCCTTCTCCTGTCTTCTGCTGTGTAATTAAGAGCCAAAGAAAAACCCTTCAACCTCGCCCAGCGTGGCTTTGCATCCCACCTCACGCTGTGCCGTTGCCTGTCTTTACACCATTTTCCATTTCTCTCCAGGAGCTGTGTAGTCGTTTTCTTTGGAGTCTTTGCCGCCGAATCAAAGTAACGGAGCTTACGATAAATCATTTTCACGTGGACTTATAAGCACACGTTTTTCCCTTTCCTTTTCTTTTAGGGCCAAAAAAATTTATAATTTAATTATTCTATTCTGCTCTCTTACACCCTCGCAGCTCCATTAATTAACTTGTATTTTTAAAAACCGAGTCTGACAAGAATCACATGCTTCGGCACTAAAGCACCTCTGGAAACAGGCCCATGTATACAGTGCGGATGCCAAACACATGATATGTGTATTGAAAGCCAGACACCAGTGAGGCAGGAACCAGGACATGTGTTTTTAATGTGTGTTTTTTCAGCCTTTATTCGTAGCGGCAGGGCAGAGAGACAGAAAAGGCAGGAAAGAGGCGGGATAACAACACGTCACGTAGTCAGGACCCAGAAATCAACCAGCTGCCAACTGGTCACTTCATGGTTTGGAGAAAATTCTTGGCCTACTTGAATTTAATTTCTTCTTGATTTCAACCTTTAAACAGAACACAATACTGGCTCCCCAGTATGACCTCCCCCTATTGCACACTTCATGAATAAGCCGCTAAGATTAGATTTAAATGTCACTTACTTAACTTCCTCATGAATCACACTGGTCATTTTATGGTTAAAGATCATACTATGGATTAACTTGCTCACTGGTTAATCCAGCCTTGTTCATACAAACAGCAATTATCTATCATAGATGATCTGCCAGTCAATAATCAATGTCCAATATTAAATTGCACTGACCCATTCTTATATCATTTAGACCATTAGGCTGTTCATGGCATATCCACACCTCTACTCTCTTACATACAGCAACCACTGAATTAGCGATAGTGATTTGTTGTTTGAGGCCTTTGTTGGAATTACATGCTACTGTCTCGTCTCAGCTGTGTTTCAGATGTTCTGCTTTGATGGAATTAGTTTGGTCTGAATGAACAGCAGCGGATCAGCTGGTAGAGCAACAGAAAGCACCGAGCTCAAAGAAGCCTGCTTGTTTTCAACACTGATCAACAGCGTCGGTCGATTTTATTTATATTTATATAATTTAGATTTTGTGCTGTGAATAATGTGTGAGATAATGCGCCTTATTAGGCAACTGGTGTTACTGGGAAAGATGCACTACCCTGAACTTAAAATCTTGCACCTTAAAGTCATGGGTCTCACTACGTCGGACCCGTTATTGTAATTTAATTAACCATCTTTAAAAAGATGCCATTTGTGAAATGCATCCATTTGTATTTCCCCGATCCTCTCCCATTATGTCCCATCATCTATATTTTACCCATCACCTGCCTCTTAATCTGTAATTACAATCTGTAGATCATACATCAGCCACATACACATGTAATTATGTTCGGTAGTCTACAGTATCACCTGTCCACTTCCCAGCTGCTCCGTGTGCAGCTGCTCAAAATACCGTTAATAACACATAAAGCACCCACAGTGGACTGATGTGTGTGTGTGTGTGTGTGTGTGTGTGTGTGTGTGTGTGTGTGTGTGTGTGTGTGTGTGTGTGTCCTCTCTCCGTTTCTGTTTTTCTGTCTGGCACCGTCTCCACCTCTCTCTGCTGGTTCAAACAAGGCTAGCAAGGTGACCCTGAATCACAGGCTGCATGAGAGTGTGCACGTGTGTGTGTGCCCCATTAGTGTGTGTTCCGACGCCTGCGTGCACGCACTTATCCGCATGTGTGTGTGTACAGTCCCAGTAATTAACACCAGCCACTAATGAAGTCCAGCTGCTCGGCAAGAGGACTGAGCTGGAGCCAAAATCTGCCAGAAATCGCTCTCGCCCTCTCCGTCTCCCTCTCCTCCGACACTCTCTCCCTCCATCTCTCGCTTTATTCATCCTGATCCACCCCCCCACCACCACCACCCTCTCTTCCTTTCACCCTATTGATCTGCATTCACTTGTTTCCCTCTCCCTCGCCCGTTCCCTCCTTGCCCTCTGACGTTTCCATCCCTGCATCAGTCTGCTCTCCCACCGTTTCCCATCAGTATGAATCTCACTCAGTTGACCTATAATCGCCACCATTTCTGTCAACATCTTGTTTGCTCCACGTCTCAATTTCTCACTTAAAGTGTCATTCCAGCAAAACACTGAATCCCTTTTCCTCCCGTTTGTCCGTCTGTGCTCCGCCATGTTCCCCTTTATCCACCTCATCTCATGTTCCCAAACTGTTTTCATCACTTTCTATTATTCATCTTGTTAGATTTATTCACAGAACGAGGACAAAATCAGATATTTGACATCAAGGCACGGAGAGAGAAAATTCTAATTCCTATTAACACAGGACCAAAACATTTACTAAAAGGAAAATGAATAGTGAAATATTCAAGGTCATTAAACAGTTGGTTTCTCTAAATCTTCTCATTTCCAAATAGCTCAGGTGCCATTTACCCGTTCGCTGAGTTTTGGTTGTATTTGCTGAGGTTCTTCTACCTCCACGCGTTTGTGATTCAATTCACAGTAATATTGAGCCTGTAAACCATTATAAGCCTATACAGGCCCAAACTCTGCCTCTATACACACAGCCACACTAAACCATACACTCTCACTCGCTACCAGCTGTGACAGATGTGCCTGTCACAGGAGAAAATGAATTCAGAATAGTTAGTGAATTAAGCAGGGAGTTAATTGTTGCTTGGCCCCTGTTTATGAAGCGCATAAAGGCGACGCGCCTTGTTTGTCTTGTGACAATTAGCCAGCAGAGATAGAGGAGGAACGTGTGTGTTAGTATGCATGTGTGTGTGTGTGTAATCGTCCTGTTCTCTTTAGCAGCTGGTGCAGCCACACCTGGACGGGCTGAGCCAGAGAAGGAGAGGAGAGGGGAATGCAGAGGGGGATTGCAGATACAGTGCGGTATATGGCCCCTCATTCTGTGGCCACCCACTCAATAAACAATTACACACACACACACACACACACACACACACACACACACACACACACACACACACACACACACACACACACACACACACACACACACACACACACACACACACACACACACACACACACACACACCGAGAGAGAGCGCTAACAAAGACATCACTCCACATAAGCAGACAACTTCTATACATGAGTTAAGATAGCTGATGTTGCATGTACAAATATTCTCACAGGCAAACATGAGACATGACACACACACACACACACACACACTCTCTCACACACACACAAACACAAGTTGCTATGTTGTGTTCTGATGCTTATCCGGGTTGGGTCTCTCCCCGTCTATTTGTCAGTGTGTCCTATTAGGTTTCCAAACAGCTTGTAATGACTGGTAATAAACAGCAGAAGAGGAAGATGGTAAATCAAGCGAGAAGATGACAAAATGAGCTCTCCAGGGGAGAACCGTGCTCCCAGCCTCAAACGCACACAGACACACGCCAAAACAGAAATACACTAACAATCCCGTCTATATATTCATGTGATAAAGCCGACGCTGACAGGGGAAACATTCGCTTTTCAGTGTTAAAGGAGGTTAAAGAAATATGTAGAACAACATGACAGAGAGGGACTAAAAGTGTGAATGTAAGTAAATCTATAGATAAGTGGATTCTGAGCATGTTTAGTCGCCCGCTGCAAATGTAGAGCAATGTTTTATAATTGTTCATTAACATCTTCGAGATTCACAAGCTGAAAAACACCTGCACGATACTTGAAATTACCGAGAACAGCATCTATATAATGTGCAGAATAATAAACGTTATCTTATTTAGCAGTAAATCTATCATCTCTATGTCTACATATGTCCCCTCTTCATCTTCCATCCTCCCCTTCCTTCTCCTCTTCTTCATCTAGCCCTCTGAGGTCCTCTCCCTCTCTCGGTCCCCTGTCCCTTCATCATCACTCCCTCCCTCCCTCCCTCTGGTGTCACGGCTCGCTGGCTCCAGGTGGTGAGGGAGGGAGGGAGAAAGGGATGTAGGGAAGGATGGATGAGGGGGAGGGATGGAAAACTGGGGGAGGGCCTTCATCTGTTTTCATACCATCACAGCGCAGGGCAAACATCCTGCTCGGTCCTGTTCAGCCGCGGTGACAGATCTATACGTTACAACCGGTGTTAGTCACGGTGACATTATGGATTTTTAAAAGTCTGAAGCCGACAGGAATGGAGGTACGTGCGAGTGTTTGAGGGGAGGAGAGTGTAAACAGCTCTTGCTACTTCAGACAGGAAGCAACACGGACTGATCAGCGATCTGAGACTGAAGCGCACACCTCCGAGCGAACATGTCATCGCCCGCGGTGCTAAGAACTCTCTCAGACGGGCAACTTGTGCACGGGACAGGATTAACAGTGCTCCTGCAGATCTCACTTTCAGGTTGTCAGGTTGTTTGACAAGCTGCTAATCACTGCAGCAAGTCGTGAAGAGGACTTTCAGTTCAGGTGCAGCAGAGTGGAAGAGAAGAGCGCGGCAGCGAGCCGGTGGCACAGACTGTGACACAAACAGACACACACTTACATGAGTGACCCTGCAAATACATTATCCACCTCCAGTGACTCCAAAAGCTTCTTATTCGCCTCATTAAGTCTTCAGTGACACAAAGTAACCACATTAGACCTGCTCACTACATACATACTGATAAGTGTGTGTGTGTGTGTGTGTGTGCACGTGTAGAAGGAAAGTGGGGGAGGAAAGAGGACACCAGGAAGCAGAGGAAGACGTGTGCACAGACACACACCGGCTCAGCTGCAGCCCGTGGGATGGCTGCTTAGACAGCAGACCGACATTACTAGTCAAGCGCATCCCAGATTTGACTGCAGGCTAATAGACGGGCTGAATACAGGTCGACTCCTCTGAAATGGCACACGGCCGCAACCTCTGGGTACAAAAATAAAAAGCTAGCTGGAGTTTATTTAACGCCTTATTCCACACAGAGGGTTTCAGAAATTGTTTTGGGTTTATTCCCACGTCAATCGGCGTAAAAAAAGATTTAAAGATGAAAGTGATTCTGATTTCTCCTCATTCAGGAGAAAAAGAGCTCAGACGTTATTCATGACAGGATATTCGAAGCGAAGCGTTGGCCTCGCCGGGTGGTTGCCACGTTTACGGCACATTAACAAACTCAACTATTGATTATCAAAATGTAAAAGAATGTGAATGAGCAGGGCCCGGCTAATGTTATTAGAGTGCATTGATGTAAATAGGTAACTAAAGCTCATGCTGAGGACACATCATTAGCCACCACATTCCACAGGGAGCACTTAGATCCAGGTGAGTGGCCACTCGATACCTGCAAGGCATGTGTGTGTGTGTGTGGGTGCGTGTGCATGTGTGTGTGTTGTGTATGAGGTGGGGAGGAAAATGAAACATGCAGCTAGCAGCAGGGTTTGGGGTGAATGAGGTTTCGAGGTGAAGTCAGGGGTAATTGGGCAAAGATTGGGCAGAAATGTGTCAAATCAAAACTCATCCTTTTTAGATTTTCTACGAGTGAGAACAAAAGCAACGTCAAGCCACTGCTGAGATCTACATGTTTCCCCACACCATGCAATGTGGCTTTGGTTGCCATCAATTTGTGATTTGCCACAAAATCTTGTGGTGAGGAATAGAAAGTCAAAGCTAATACGTGCTAAATGCTAATCTATACATAAAGCAGAGGGATGTTCATAAATGAGATGCTGATGGGGCAGGCAGTGAGACAGCACAGTGCCGTCTTGCTCACAATGCGAGCTAAGGAGACAGAAAGGGGACAAACCTTGCCGACAGGTGGGCTCTTCTACGGGCCGTCCAATAGGCAGGTGGGAATGGGGGGAGAGCGGAGGAGAGAATGGGCAGGGTTAGTAATACGCAGTGTGAACGAGGTAGGTGGGGGGGGGGGGGGGGGGGAGGAGGGAGAAAGCAGGAGGGCAGACAAATTAGTTTGCTGAAAGTAAAAATAAAGAAAACGTATTACCACCGCGCCAAGTGAATGTAAATTAAAACCTCTTGCATGGATTACAAGACACTGCTGTGTATTTGGGGAGGGGGGGGGGGTACTTTTAAAAACTATAAATGAATTCCTACCCTCTCTGTTAGCTACACTGCAGAAGCACAACGGACATGTAACTGAAGCTTAACGCTGACGTCTTAATGCTGCTTCAGCGATGGGAGGAACACAAAGGGAGAGGAGAGGGTGAGAGAAGAGAGGGAAGCACTTGAACAGATAGAAAGAGAGAGAGATGATGGAGAATGGTGTTATTAGCAGATGTTAGAGTCAGTTCACTGGAGCCCGATTAGGACCAATGTAAAAGGGAAGCTACAGTAACATGTTGAGTGGCTCTTTGTGTGCACGCAACCTGTTTGGTGCAGGCGCTCATGCATGTGAGGAGGAAAAGTGAGTGTGTGTGTGTGTGTGTGTGTGTGTGTGTGTGTGTGTGTGTGTGTGTGTGTGTGTGTGTGTGTGTGTGTGTGTCTCAATGCTTTTGAGAAGTGAAGTCTCACGCTGTGAAATCTAGACTGAGGTGATTAGTAAAGCATTAGCGGCTGCATGCAACACTTAGAACACGCTGTCAAGGACCTTATTTAGGTGTGTGTGTGTGTGTGTGTGTGTGTGTGTGTGTGTGTGTGTGTGTGTGTGTGTGTGTGTGTGTGTGTGTGTGTGTGTGTGTGTGATTTAAACTTCAGAAAGGTTTTGTGTCATAGAAACAGATCTTTAAATCCCAAACTGAAATCTTTACCTGCCTTTATATTATTATTTTTAAATTGAATCTAATTTCCTTAAATTAGATCTGTGTTAGTCATTTCAATAGGAATCGTGGTGAGGCAATTTAAGCCCAAACTGGAAGACAGATTAACACACACACAGGATTGTGTCTTCACCTCACACCATTACACAGGGAGGGGAACTTCTTCATGATGTGCAGCTGCACAGCAGAAAACAATACAGGCTGCCAAAACTCGCTGCGGTGCACTCCGAAGAGACCCCCCCCCCCCCCCCCCCCACACACACACACACACACACACGTAGATACAATGAGGGGAAACAGAGACAAAACAAATCGCGTCATGATAAACAACTAAACCACGCGGCACAGAAACACCGAAATGATTGCGTTCCCTGATGATCTTGTTACTGCGGCTCAGTGATGATGAAAAAGAGCATTTGAGGAAAGTAATCTGAGAGAAGAGAAGATATATTTGAACGGTACAGGTGACGTAAACCTGAGGTTGTGGTTTACACAAGTGTGACACGTCCTCAACCGACTCACCAGATCAGTGACAAACACCTGCACAGACAAAGAGTTGTTGTCTGATAGAAACAAATTAATGTATATAGACAAACACAAAGGCTGATGGGAAATAATGTGCTGGAGTTCCTGTTCAACCAGTGAGTTCATTACTGATAATAGAAAAAGAAAATACACAAAAGCATGAATTACTCTGCTTTACAAATGTTAACAAATGCTCACTGGTTCATATGAGTCAAGCATGTTTTCTTGCTATTTGTATTTCACTCCATTAAAATGTACACACCTGATGTACATGTATACTGAACCTGCCTGAAGGCTTCTGTGTCTCACACAAATAAATTCTCAACTGACAAACATGCACCTGAGGCAAAATCTGACGACTCCATTCCTCTGTGTTTTCTCTCCTCGGTGGGTGAGGACGACTTTGAGGGAACGTATGTGTCTGTTAACAAAGTGAAGAGTGAGCACAGCCAGTTCAAAAAACATTACTCTGTATTATTCAGAACCGATTTATAGATCATGGAGCATATGCACACTTTGAGCAGCAGGTCCCTGGTTCGATTCCCAAATGAATATACTTTAGATTATGGATTTTGAAGTGGTTCTGCCGTATGAGTTTGTTTTACTGTGGGGATTGGAAACCACATTTTGGGAACAAGCTAATCTATCATCCTTTTCCACTAAACACTCTATAGAGCAGAGGACACACACATTTTTTGTCATATTTTGTGTTGCGAGTGTCTCAACATTACACTTAAACGACCCCATACACACTGCAAACAAGCAGTAAAAAGATGTAACTGTAATTTTCCATTTGTCCCTTCAACCTTCTTGCATGATTTCTTCTTTCCCTCCCATCGTGTCGCTCCTCTCTCACGTCCCTTCTCTCTCCCCACTGACCACATGGTGTTTTAATTAACTTGTGTGCTGTGTCAGAGCCAGAACTAGCAGGAGCGCTCACCGGGTGCGACTGTACCGTCACAGTAAAGCACAACCTGGGGCTGTGGAACATTTAAGGGTCTCGTCTTTAAGTCTTAAAATCACGCCAGTCAACATCTTGCTTCGTGTTACTGAGCGGGAGGAGAGTTTCAATCACCTGCTTCGTAGGTGGAACACGTTAAATAGAAGCGTGGTTTATGAAAGGGGCGATAAGCAATGAGAGGCGAACGTGTTCTGGTGACAGATGTCCCCCCTGAGCCCGCGTGCAGGTGAAGCTCACTTGCAATGATTTTTCCTCGACTCTACAGAGATTCCTCTCCGGACGTCTCACTTTGACCCTCTCTTCCTCCGTCTCCCTGAATGTCGTCTCTCCTTCTCTTCCTCCCTCTGACAGCGTAATTAACAGGACTGTGGGGTGCACCGTGTATTACCCACGGAGCAATGTGACAATCACATTACTGGAGTCCATTAGGCAACAAGTAAAACTCCCTCCGCTCTTCTCCCTGACAGTGAATAATGTGACGGCGAAGGAAAGAACGGACGCGGAACGTCAACGCCATCCCGTACAAACATCCGCTGTCTGAGAACGTGAAGTGTTACGGTGTACTTTCCTGCAACAGCGAGTACACAAAGATCAGCATGATGTAAATGTTGTTTTCAGAATTAAAGTAAAAAATAAGATAAGAATAATAAGGAATTAGGGAGATTTCATTTGTCGAACAATTTGAAGATGAGACTGAGTTCGCGACAATAAATTGAAAAACTCCTGTTTACATTCTGCGTTTAATACAGAGAGAGTAACAGTAAAGTGTAAATGAGGAGAGTTTGTGCAGTTCTGAGTCCATTCAAACACGAAGCTTTATACATGAGACCTCAGTGAAGTCAAAGATCTTTTTGCTCTGGGTGGAATCAAACATTTTATTCATAATCACAAGTCACATATTGAGGCGAGGAGAAAACCGAGCTCAACGGAAAATTAAACATCTGCTGTGAAGAGAAACAAATGAAACGATAAATTCACATCTTTTTGGGTTTGTAATTCTTCGTTTAAGGGTGGTGGTGGTGGTGGTGGGGGGGGGTTGTTGGAAATGTAATAAGAATAGGAACTGGGCTAGCTCTTAAAAATAATCTGCCTCAATTTCATAATTAATCTGAGCTAGGTTTTCACACAATTAGCACGTTAATTAACCCAAAACCAGTGTGAGAGTGAGTGTGTGTGTGTGTGTGTGTGTGTGTGTGTGTGTGTGTGTATGTGTGTGTGTGCTGGGGGATCCAGGGATATAGAGCATATAGAAAGAGCGAGAGAGGAGCAGAGAGAATGATGAGTTATCTTTCGGACGATGCAGAGGAATGACCGGATGACTGGCAGGATGCTCGGGGTGGACGGAGGAAAAAAGGAAGGAGCTGTGAAAGGGTGAGCGACTGACAGGAGAAGGTCGGAGGAGGAACACACAGACGGGTGGAGGAGGAAAAGTAAAGGAATGAAAGGGTGTTTTTTTAGTAAAGAAGAAAGAAACTGCAGGTAAAAGACAGTAGAGAGAGTTTTTTTACATTGATGTGCATGTGTGAAAGTGTGTGTCTGTGTTTGTGTGAATGGGTGTGTGACACAGAGTGTGTGTGACTACGCGTGGATGTGTGTGTGTGTGAGACACAGTGTGTTACTGTGTGTGTGTGTGTGTGTGTGTGTGTGTGTGTGTGTGTCTGTGTGTGTGTGTGTGGACCACCGGGGAAAGAAGGAAAAGTTACACCAGCTGTACTTTAGTTTCAATTCTCTCTTCTAATGTCTCCAGACATCACTAGATGACTCAGAGCAATGTCAGCACTCGCGCACACACACACACACACACACACCTCAGAGTACATCAGTGACTCTGGGATCGCCTGTCAGGTCTGGCTAAGGGCAGGGGGTTCGAGGTAAGCATAGAGTTTGTTCCCCAGTACAACTCATGGATCCATCTCATTAATCTCCATGACGACAGAGATGCTGAGACAGCAAATTAGTGGCGAGCTGCAGAAACTTGCACGAGGAAGCTCACGACAGAACATGGAGCCCAAACTACGAAAGATCATTTGAATTGTTGGCTAGTGTTCGTTAAAGGACAGAATTATTCATGTACCAAGTATTTACTTTTTAAGCTCAGTGTTTCACGTAATGTGTCAAGTTTTACATGAATTCTTCACTATGTTCTACGTGTGAAATCCCCCAGCAGCTGTTTCCAGGCAGCCGCAGGTCAGACAGAGCTCCGCCTGTCACCTGCCGGTCTCACAGGTTTCTGTGTGGGATAAATCCAACGTGTTGGAACAACAGCAGCATAGATGTACTATTAAACCAAGAGACAACAGGAATAGATGTGACCTTCGGAGTCAGAACACACACAGACACACACAACCAAGAGAAAGATGTGCGCCTCACTCACCGATCATGTGATTGGCGACGTGAATCTGGATCTCTCGCTCCGTCTCGAACGTCATTTGGCATTTAATACACTGATACGTCTTTTTCTGTCAAACAAAGACACACAAACGTAGAAAACATTAGTTTCATCATGTGTGAAAAACATTCTGCTGAATTGAATTTAAAAGCACACAAACACAACTTTGTGAAACCTGAAACAGAATCACATTACGAGCACATAAATCATCGATAATAAACATGTATTCATTATTTTTACATAAAGTTATACATTTCACTCGAGCATTTTGGATCAATATATTTTACATAAAGAAGTGGTGAGCTATCAGTGGGTTGTTTTTATTGGACAGATAAATGTAAAACTATTTAAAGACTATTAAATATAAAGAAGGGAATTTGAGCATTTTACCGTAAAAGTGGTTATTATATTTATTTATACCAGCAAACATATACTTCTCCACCAGGTCTCACACTAATCAAGCAACACAAAACTCAGTGGAAGGAAGACATGGTATACACACACACACACACACACACACACACACACACACAGAAATTAATAAGTCAGAGCATAAAAAAGAAAAAGGTAAGAAGCTATGAAACAGAAAGAAGGAATGATGAAAAGAGAAAGAGACACAGAAACAAGGATATGAGAGAGAGAGAGAGAGAGAGAGAGAGAGAGAGAGAGACTCCGGTAGCAGCTCTGCTTATCCATTCATAGCACACAGCGATCACTCATGCACAAACACATACAAAATACACAAAGGCCCCACTTCTACCATCTCTGTGCTGCTTCAGCCTGCTAGACTGAGTGCACGCGCACACACAGATCCTACTTTGTCTTCTTTGTGCTGTTAGACTAAGCAGAAACAAAGGTGCAGGTAAGACAGAGGGTCCCTGGGAACATCTCCAACACACACACACACACACACACACACACACACACACACACACACACACACACACACACACACACACACACACACACACACACACACACACACACACACACACACACACACACACGTATGCTTGCATGCAAGTACACACTCTCACTCACACACAGACACGCGGCACGTCCCGGGGAGTCTGACTGTCAATATCAAGTAGAGCGAACAGCTCCCACAATGCCTCAGCACGCCCCAGCCGCAGGACCCAGTGGGGCTCAGCTGACACACACCGTCATACACACAAGCACACGTAAGCAAGCTGCAGACACAAAAGCAGCAGCACGCATCAGGTCTACACACACACACACACACGCACACACACACACACACACACACACACACACACACACACGCACGCACGCACGTCTCCATGACTTCAGAGGAGATTACATTGTCTGATAGTCATTTCCTGAAGTCTTACTCTCACCTTAACTGGAACTTAAACATGACTTCATCTTAGCCCCCCCCCCCCACCCTTAAGAGGATATGTGGTATATATGATGGACGGATGGAGCTTTCTGTCACTATGATATGACGGTTTAAACAGATTCAGGTCCCCACAACATGAGACACACACACACACACACGAGTAAACACAAACACACACATCCAGCAATCGAAGAGTCAGCAGGATTTTTGAGACTCTTGCATTCCTGAAAATGTCTCCATCTGTTAAATGTTGTGACTTTTAAATGCAACACTGACTGACTGTCTGTCTGTCTGTCTGTCTGTCTGTCTGTATCCAGATAAATGGAACCAGGATGTTGTTTTCTATGCTTAATCTACCACACTACACTCAGTCTCACTTACTTTATCTGATTGGAGATATTCATACTTTATTGCAAACATTATTCTCCCTTTCAGTTTCATTAGAGCAGTTTGTTTCTCACCATGAATCGAGCGACAGCAAAGACTTATTTGAGAGTTTTTCAGTAGAACTTGATAAAATAATTCATCTCTCTCTGCTCGGTCTCACCTTCGGTACGGGTGAAGCCTCAGCCTTCTTTCCTGTTGCGCTGGTTTCGGGGCTGACCTCGGGGTGATCTGTCTGGACGTGACTCTCCAGGTCTTCCAAGGTTTCAAACTTCACCCCACACTCTGGACACCTCAGCCCGACCATGGCCTTCTCCCCCTGCATGTCCCCGGGCGTGGCAGCTCCTCCCTGGTTCGGACTCTGGCCGTTCGTGCCCCTGATTTGATTGAGCATTTGTTTTAGTTTTGACTTTTTTAGTGCGTTCCTAGATGACCAAGAAAACTGCTTTGAATCCCAAACCAAAGTTTCCAAATAGCTAAGAAGAAATGACATCCAGCACCATTCAGCCCTGCGATGCTGCCTGTTAACTGTGTAACTTAGGAGTTATCAAGGAAATGATGTTTAAAATGTTGTACTGGAGCAGTATGCTACTTAAATGTGTCCGAATTAACACCTCCCACCATCCTCAGGGTTTATAAGGAGGCTTCCTACCTGTTCATGCAGCCTGCACAGAGGCCATAAGGCAGCCCGTTGACATCCAGCTTCACCAGCTCCCCTTTGTTCTTGAACTCCTTTAGGCAAAAGGCGCATTTATACAGCTTATGCTGCTGCAGCTGCCCGTTAGGGGATGAAGAGGCTGAGCCGTTCCCTCCTACTCCTGCTCCACCTCCTCCTGTCCCATTTCCACCACCTCCTCCAAGCGTAGAGCCACTGGAAAGCTTCTGCATGTGGAAGGTGCCGTGGATCTTCAGCTCCAGGGTGGAGGTGACGGTCTGCATGCAGACGACACAGCGGAAGCCGGTGAGGGAGTTCCGAAGGTCAGGATGCATCTGGCAATGCTCTATAAACTCCTCCTCACTCTGCAGGGGCATTTTACAGATTCGACAGGTTCCTGTGTCCAGGCTCTTACTATGGGTCACCTGGAGAGAGGGGGCACACACAGGAATCATCAATATGAAAAGTCAGGTCAAAGTACAAAAGGTCTCTTATCAAAGCATAGAAAGAAGAATAAAATAATCAATATGCTGGAACAGGAAGCCCTTATTTTATTATCGTTATCATTGATCATTGATTTATTAATTAAATCATGATGCTGTAAATATTTTAGTCTCTGAGGACAATTTAAAAATGTTCAGATCCAAATTTCAAAGCAGCCAAAGAAGTTTCAGGATGAAAAGGCAGAAAGCGACAAAACAACACAAGAGAAAAAACAAAAGCATGTTTTTATACCGTGTGAAGCATCTGCACATTATTCACTCTCTGTCTGAGGTACCTTGTGTTCAGTGAGGGTCAGCAGGGAGGGGAAGCGCTCGCCACAGATCGGGCACATGTAGTGTTTTGCGGGCCCACGGTGCGTCTGAGCGTGCTCACGAAGGCCACTCTCAGAGAAGAACGTTCTGGAACACACGTTGCACTTGTGGTTCCCTTTGATGAAGTCCGCCTTCTTCTTTCGAGAACCTGGTACAAAGTATTACATTTGTTTTTATCGTCAAGGAAATATAATAATCATGGAACAAACTGCAAATTGGAGAAAAGTCGTTACTGGCGTCATCGTCTCCTGGTCGGATGTTGTGGTCTCGCAGCCGGTGGTTCTGCAGGAGGGACTCCATTGTGTAGGCCGCTCCGCAGATGTCACAGGCGTACATGGGCTCTGAGTTGTCCAGCTCCTCCTCGCCCCCGCTCGCCTCGTGGCTGTTCGCCGTATCTCCTCCCTGGGTATTTCCTCCACTCTTTAGCACCATGTTCTGCAGGTCGGCTTGTTCTGCAGCCACCACCGTTCCTCTCTCAGCAGCTCCTGCGCCTCCACTGCCTCCACTGACTCCTCCTCCACCTCCTCGCTTGGAGGACTGTGCCAGGCCGTTGGGCGTCCCGTTCTGGCTGCTGCTGCTCCCTGTGCCACCTCCGTTGCCGGTGATGGTGCCACCCTCGAAGATGCAGTGCTTCTCCCTCAGGTGTCTCTCTAACAGGGAGATGGCGTGGAAAGCTTTGCCACAGAAGCGACACGTGAACTTCTTGCTGTGCGTGGTGATGTGACACTGGAGCTCCACCTCTGTCCCAAATGTCTCCCCGCAGAAGATGCACTTTCGGGGTTTGAGTCCTGCGAGACAAGCATTTAGGATTAAGATTCAAATAAACGCTGCACAATCTCTTTGTTTCCGTTGGTAAATGTTGACTCCTGCTTGTTTTTATTATATGGTCAATTCTACTTCTTTTCATCAAACTTTGCCACGATCCAAAGAAAGGTGTATCGTACCTGCTCCAAGCCCCCCCGGGAGGCCTGACCTCTGACCCAGATGGTTATGCTTGACGTGGATCTGAAGATCTGCCTCTTTCCTGAAGTCCCAGGCACAGGCTGTGCAGCGGAACAGCTTCTTCTCATTGCTGTGCTTCACTGCCAAATGCACCTGAAAGACAGAGAAAGAAGCAATTCAAGACAATTAACTCATGTTTCCATGTATCTACCAAACCAATTTCTTCTTTCTGTATTCTTTGTACAAATAAAAAAGAAAATCTGATTCACCTGTATGGAGACCTTGGAGTCAAAGACCTCCTGGCAGAGCGTGCAGTGATAGAGCACAAACGTGTGCATGTCCAGCAGGTGTTTCTGCAGGTCGTCGACAGGAGGAGAACTGTTTATCGCAGCTCTCACACACATACTGGGTGGATGTTGTGGTGTAGTGCACCGTCAGGTGCTGAAGCAATGCATCCTGGGATTCAAAGTCCTCCTTGCTGCACTGGGGGCAGGACTGGCGCCGCAGCAGCATTTCCAGGTGTGACTTCAGGTGGGCCTGGAAACCATCAAAGCTGGAAAATCGCAGGTCACACTGGTTGCACGGGTAGTCCCCGTTGCTCCCCATAGAGGGAGTGGAGTCCCCCCCAAGTCTGTGGCGCTTCGGGGAGGAGATCTCCACATCCGAGGAGGCTGGGCTCAAGTCAGCGACCTTCGCCTGCCGCTTGTTGTTAGCGAGCGGGATGTTCTTGTGGTTCTCCTTTATGTGCTTGGTGAGCTTGAGGAGTGAGCCGAAGATGGGAGAATTGGTGCAGTAAGGGCAGGAGTAAACCTGTACATGGACAACAGCTATTTACTTTCTTTCAGATTATTGTACGTTGACATTTATTTGTTATTTCTGAGAGAGAAGGATAAAAGAGGAAATATAAAGAAAGGAGGCAAACCTTAACTTTGAAAGATCACGTAAAAAGTGTCTTATTGATATTTGAAGAAAGTTTATGAAAACAGAGAAATCATATATAAAATATGCAAATAAAAGAAATTGTTTTTTTCTTTTTTTGTCAATATAATTGTTACCCAGCACCTGTGGCGAAAAAACCAGGACATTAACTGTCTGCAACTCCCATCTGATTCCAATTATGTTTTGAGCACAGCATGAACCGTGGGGTCCGGAGGCGAGATGCACACTTATTCTGCAGACTCATTTACTGCAGACTCGTGATAAGACAGGTGCAGCAGCTACATTATCTTCACCTCTTATCAACTCTGATCCACAGGTTGTTGTGAATAAACTAAACTAACTCTCACCTCCATGAAGGACTGAGACGCAGTCTGCAGAACGGGAGACTCCAGTTTGGCCACGGATCCTCCAGACAGTCCTCCGCCCCCGACGGCTGAGGAACAGTGCGTCTGCTGAATGTGCTCCGTTAGTGACGACTCTGTCAGGAATCCCATGGAGCACTGGTTGCAGAAGAACGCGTGGTTCCCTTCTGGGATGGAAGAGTTGAGTTAGATCGTACCCTGATCGCCGCTCACATTTTGTTGAGGAGGAGTGAAACATACCTAAAGTGGTGGATCCTGCCACGATCCCACCGGGCAGGCAGTGGGACACTCTGATGTGCTCTTGTAGGGAGTTGATGTCCCCGAACATGTCCGGACAGTAGTTGCAGTGGAACGCTGTGACATTAGTGAACTGCAGCAGAGGAAAAGCTGCCGGCGCTGTGTTGACGGTGCCGCCGCTGGCACGGTGAGCCTTGCGCACATGTTCGTTGAGATTGTAGAGCGTTGGCAGGGTGTCCAGGCAGAGCTGACACGTGTGGCTCTGCTGCGGCTTATCTGCATGGATGGTCTTCAAATGGATCTCCAACACCGCCAGACTGTGGAAGTCTCTTTTTGAGCAGTAAGGGCAAGAGTACGTTAATTTACTCCAATTCCCTCCTCCACCTGTAGAGATGGAGAGATGAAGAACTGCATGTTTAGGAAAACACAGAGACGTGTATGAACTGGTTTAACTCTGTAGATGAGTCACTGTCCTACCTCCACCTTGATGAACCAGGCTTATCCCGATCTCTTCCACCGTGTCGGTGCCTCTTCTCCGTCCTCGCTCACTGCCCTGGATGGGTTTTAGCGTAGAGTCGGGTGTGGAGCCTCTCTCCAGGCTGGCGCTGGAGTCTGGAGTGGCTGAGCTCATTGAAGCCACGCTGCCCAGCGCGGGGTCGGGGCTGGCAGCGCTGTGATTGGAGGAGTCCGGCTGGCGATGGCTGTCGAGGTGGCAGTAGACGTCCTCCACAGACGGGAACTGCTCCGAACACACTGGACATCTGGGGAAACGGAGCATTTAAGTTCAATTACAGCGTTTGACATTAATTAAAAAGAAATTGATAAAGAGGAGAAGCTCGGCAGTACTTGTGTTTGCGGTTGGCATGCTGTGTTTCAATATGTGTGAGGAGAGAAGCGTCATCGAGAAAGATCTCCGGACAGTGGATGCATTGCAAGTCGGCTCTGTCCGACAGCTGGGGGTGTCTGGTCAGGACGTGTTTCTCCAGCTCGTCCGTCTGGCTGAACGTCTCCTCGCAGTAATCACACATATACAGGTCCTGGTCCAGGTCAATGTCTACTCCTCCCTTCTTGCCTCCGTCCCTCTCGCTCCTCAGTGCAAGATGCTCTCTGTTCTTGCGGTGAGCCTGAGAAAATAGTCAGGAAGGTTTTCATACGATGGCAGTAAGCTGTGTCTCATTGTGACAGTTTTTCCTCTGAATCAACTCACCTGCATGTGGCTCTGCAGCGACGAGGTGGAGGAGAAGCCGCGCTTGCACACGCTGCACTTAAAAGGTTTGCTGGAGCTGAAGGTTTGAGTAAGAGAACATAAAATTAGTAAGAAATCAGACTCACAAAAATCAAGCAAGACATTTTTAAGAGCAGATTTTATGGTGACAAGATGAGAGGCAGTGACCTGTGTGTCTTGAGGTGGATCTTCAGGTGATCAGAGCGAGAGAACGCAGCTTCACACTCCTGACAACTGTACTTCTTGTCTCCTGTGGACAGACAGAGAAATGCTTCATCAGGGATCATACATATATCCGACACAGCTAGAACCCACAGAACAAAACTCACCTGACTCATTCTGAGGTTTTGTGATACAACAACATTGAGTCTTTACTGATAAGAACCAGTCTGGAGGTGAATGCATCATCATTTCCAGCAGCACCAGATGTGTTTTCAAACTAAACCATGGTAGTGTGGATGAAGCCTTTGACGCACTGTGGACTTGGTGTTGTTACCTGTGTGGAGTTTGACGTGTCGGTCTCTGCTCCTCTTGTGTTTAAACAGGCGGCTGCAGAAGGTGCACTTGAACGGCAGCTTGTCGCTGTGGATCTGCTCGTGGCGCTTTAGGTAGCTCAGACGACTGCAGGGAGGCGTGATGACAAACACTCGTTATGTGAAGACTCATGACAGCAAATATTACACTTTATTTTATTTCAGTGCTAATTTATAGGGTAAAATAACAGAGCAACATTCTAACCCAAATAAACAAAAGTAGAGTAGATTACTACTAAAATCATTTATTTAAAAGAAAGAAAGAAAGCAACACATTCCCTGTTGCCAGTCATCTGGTCACTTCACAGGAACACATAGGAACAAAGAGTCGTGTGGAAAATGACGACGATGACTTCATGGTGTGTGTGACAGCTGTTCTTAAAGTGGGTCTCGAGTTACTCCCTGGAGACGCACATGAGAAATGTATTCACCTCATTCCTTTTACGGTTTGCCTTGGTGGCCCATGTTACCATGGCAATATTGAGAATAGTGTATTTATGTACACTAATGAAACTAAACAGCCAACTATTGCATCGGTGTTATTGTGCACGGCACACAGTGCGTGTCAGTGCACTAAGTGACGTCCACAGCAAACGTGCGAGTTTGATACCTGAAGGACTTGTCACAGAACTGGCAGGGGTACGGCAGACCGGCGCCTCCTTCCTCCTCGCCGCCGGTGGCCATGCCGAGGTCGCAGCAGCCGTCGGGCATCTGAGAGGGCGAGGCCACGTCTTTGCTGGAGGGTGAGGACGGCACCCAGGACAGTCCTGCTGGGTCATCTTCACCGTCTGACAAGAGAGGGAGGCAGACACGGAAAATGTAAAAGGGATATATTCGAATCGTCTGCAGATAAACGGATAAAAAACACATAGATGCGGTTTGTTTGGGCGCAGCTGCAGGTTTATGAAAGAAGACAGGTGAGTGCAGAAAGACAAACTGGGGGTAAAACCAGCAGCATTACAATGATTAAGAAGTTACATGGCTCTTGGAAGGTAAAAGGCGAGAGAGGCGGCCTGTGGGAGTTCAAATGGGAGAAAAAAATAAGAGGATATATACAGAAAAACAAACACATTTATCCTGGTTCCACACAAGAACACAGAGGATGGCAGAGATAAAGAGAGAATAGAACAGAAGAGAGAGAGAGAGAGAGAGAGAGAGAGACTCCGGTAGCAGCAACATCTAAATAGAAAGCTCCAAGAACTATGTATCCCCGGCGGAGCACAGAAATAAGGACAGAGTGTATTTTCTCTCCGTTCATCCTCCCTCTGCAGCCATCCCTCGCTCCATCCCTCCCCTCCCCTCCTATCCCTCCATCCCTCCCCGAGGACCATAGATCCGCCTCATCATATTTTCATTAGGGCCCAGGCAGATTGAAATGTTGGAAAAGCGATTAGGAGATGTGGAGAGCGGAGCGGAAAGATGGCGATATTCACTCCCTTTATCTGTCAAACATTGGAGATTATGCATTGCTCTTTTCCTTCCTCCCCCCCTTCCTCTCTCTCTCTCCCTCTCTTTTTTTCTCCTACTGTGTAGTCTGGCACAGAGGCGACAGAAAGGCCACGACTCCTTTAATAGACACTTCAGAATGGATTGGAGGCGACAAAGGAGGGGGCTGAATAATGCTTGATATTGTTCTGTTCGTCTTTGTGCTCCTCTGTGAAGCGGCACAGTGAGGCCATTTAGCATTTGCCTGGAAAATGTAAAGGCGAGAGGAGTTGCGAGGAAAAGGGGGAGGCCGGGTTTTCTTTTGGCTTTTATCTGATATCTGTATCAACCGGGGCCGGCGACGAATCAGAGAGACAAACTGAAGGAGGAGCGAGACGGCACGTCGAGTGGGGAAAGTTCGAGGTGACTTGTGCCAACACATGAGCACAGACATATGTCCAGAAGAGAAGCTTCTCCTGGTAATTTTAGAAAACCTCTCCAAAGCACACAACGCTTTACCTCAGCCAACTCCTACCACAATCCTTACTGTGTGTGTGTGTGTGTGTGTGTGTGTGTGTGTGTGTGTGTGTGTGTGTGTGTGTGTGTGTGTGTGTGTGTGTGCGTGTCTAGTCTACTGTGTATTACGCCTCGCAGAGAGGGGGTGGAAAACAGATTCTTGTGATGAATCGATCACCAGGAAGATGTAGGCACTGGGATGAGCAAATAGAACTCTGCAGGGGGGTTTGGGTTTAAAAAAAAACACATAAAAAACACACACACAACGTAAAAGCAATTATAAATTATAAATTTGACTGAAAGCAAGGACGAAAATAAAGAGGCTTGAGAAAGTATGAGGGATAGAGATATCAACATGGAGCCTAACAGTAAGAGACAGAGAGAGATGATGAGAGAGAGGAGAAGCAGAATGAAGCTATAGGATAGGATGTGGTCGCTCTGTGAAATGTAATGTGGGATTTGACCCAATAGGACCACGAAGGACCAGTCACTCTTCTACACCGAATCGTCCTGTCCACTGGGGGAAGATGTCTGCGGACCAGAGGAAGTGAGGTCAAACTCAGAGATAGGGTGATTTCCACCTTCTGCAAAGCAGCATACGTCCTCAGTGTTCCTTTTTTATCGTTTTTTGTTTTACGTCAGTCCACAGTGTTCGGTGTGAATGTGGATCAACTGTTCTGTGCAGGGACATGACCCAAGAAAGAAAGCCATTATATCTTGAAGGATCCACATTGTGCGATACAACCTTTTCCAATATTGATTTCTCAGAGACTTGATGAAAATATCTATGAGTGCAGTGTGCAGGTGAAAATCCAGATCTAGTGAATTTCAATCTGGTTTCACAAGGGGACTGTCAATGTAAACACTCACATCATCCATCAAAACGCATGTATTTGAACTCTCCTCTGTCACAATTACCCTCAAACAAGCTGAAGCAGCTTTACAGAGAAACAGAAACATGTCTTTTATGTGCTATTGATTTTTCTGCCTCACAACATTGCTTCATCGTAAGGAAGAAATCATTCCACTCCATGGAAGTGACATATACACAAGACTGAATGCAATGGCACCAAACAGGTATCCAATAGTAAATAGAGCATCTATATGGTTTAAGGCTGGTGGTGTTAGTGCATCTATAAGACATCTGTCCAGTCACCCACTGCTGTCTCACGACAGTCTTTTTGTTTAGCCTGAGAAAGACGAGTGAATACCATCTGAAGAACAGATCACAGCCTCTCACCTTTTGAGTTTTACTCCAACCAAAATGTTCAGTTTAGGTCAAGCAAAGAAAAGAGACACGACAACAGCATGTTAGAAAAAGCAAAGAAGAGGGAAGGAGTAAATGAACCCCAGTAAAAACAGTGCTGGTCCGAACACATGTGGACCATTATGTGGAAAACCAGTATGAATAAATTGAATGGCAACGTTTCAGGAGGTGGGGAAGTGGAGCGAGGGAAAGAAAAAGAGACATTGAACAAGACACAGATTCAGTCAGTGCAAGAGGGAGAAATCACTTTTTGAGGGAGGGGGTGGAGGGGTGTTGAGAAAGAAGGGGAGGAGAGATTAGCGTCATTAAAGAGCCCTAATCCTCTGACTAGCGTGGCTGGCGCTAAAATGGAGGATCACACGGCTTTTTAACGGCGCCTTTGTCAGCCGGGCGCGAGGGGACCTGGCAAGACAAGGCCGGACGGCAAACTGGGAGAAGCTGGAGGATGGGGAGGGGGGAGCGAGGAAAATTTCAATGAAAAGTTAAATTAGAGAAGAATCCTCGAGAGGAGATGAGATGAGCAGGATGGATGAAGAGGGGGGTGTGGGGGGGTGTTGGAGGAAAAACAGAGGGTGAAAGAGAAGTTGGGGGAAAAGAAAGGAGAAACAGGCAGGAGCAGGCGGACGCCAGCACACGCTGTTACTGCCCCCGTCTCCTCCTCCATTCTGTTCTTCTCCGGCGGACGAAAAACGAACGAGAGGAGCGGAGCGGAGTACCACAGGGCCCCGACCGCTCCACTCCCTCTTTATCTCTCACTCTACAGTCTTCTCCTTTCCCATCCATTCCCTCTACCCTTCATCCCTCCCTCTGTCCTCAGCAGTCCCTCTACTCTTCTGTCTTCATCTCTCTTCCTCCACCTCCCTCCCTCGCTCCCTCCCTCCGTCAGCTTTCATGTTGTTACTCATTATAGCGCCTACATCTCTCCCTCCGTTCCCACTGTCTCTCTCCGACAGTTTTTCCCCTACTGATGTTGGCCTTCACCCCCGTGTCTGGGCCTGGACGGGACTATAGGGGGGAGAGGGGGGTGGGAAGGGGAGGCTGTTCCAGATGGACGGACTCTGAACTCCAGAGGAGAGGAAAGAGACGGTGGGATGAAAGAGAAGACGGGAGAGGAGAGGAACGTAAGGTTTGTGAAAAGAAATTGAAAAGACCAGAGAGGACTTAAACAGAACTGAAACAACACACACACACACACACACACACACACACACACACACACACACACACACACACACACACACACACACACACACACACACACACACACACACACACACACACACACACATACACACACACACACACACAGAGACAACACACTCCCTGCGTCTCTCTCTAATAGGCCCGACAGTGTGGCAACGTGTGGAGGACGCAGCCTTGGTGAAACACTCTAATGAAGAGACACACACGCTGATCAGTCTCTCTTTATGTTTCTTCCTCCCCCGTCTACTCTCCCCCAGCTACTCAAACTCCGTAACTTTGTCATGACTGTCACACTGAGGGGAAAATATATCAAAGCAGGCGAGTTTACGAGAAAGTGCTCCGAATAAATTACACTTAATTTCAATTTTTAGCTTCAGCGACATTTGAAATATTGCCTTCCAAATTCTTGTTGGTGCGAAAAGTGACAAACTGGAGTTGAAGACTCGACGGCCCGACACGGTATCGACACCCAGGAACATGAGTTCAATTAGTTCGCTCTGGATAACAGCGTCGGCTAAACGCCTGAAATGGAAACACAATCTCTCCGTCTCTCGCTCTTCTGTTGCTTTGATGTTTGAATTAAAGCGGCTCAGCTGATCGCAGCAGGAGGAGCGTTTGGGCTCCCAGAGCAGCGGCTGCGAGAGGCAAACCCGCCGCCAACGCTCAGATACACGCAGAAAAATACACGGTACACATTAACCATGAATAACACGCAACACGACGGGTTAAACGGGGAAAGTAACGTGAATAATAAAGTGTGATTTCATAAAAGTGTCAAACATGCCAACACAAATATGTTGTCAAACTAAACCGTTATGGAAGTCAGTTTCAGAAATATGTATTTCTGGAAATATCCGAGGCTAAACAAACGTGTTCACCGTGCGTTTTGCTGTGTACCTGCTTTAATCCACCTTTCAGCCTCTCTTTCTCTCCCCCACCTCCCCTTCCTGCTCCCTTACTTCCACCCCCTCCTCGCCCCCATCTGACTATGAAACTCTCCTTTCCACCTTTCTGCTTGGCCATCAGCCCAGACCTGCACCTTTCCCAGCGAGACCCCCGCTGACCTCCATCCCTCTCTTGCTTCATCCCTTCTTCCACTGCTCCCCAGGCCCCCTCCGATGGCCCCAGGCTGCCCCAGGCGTGCGCGCACACACACATGCACACACACTCACACAAAATCACACACACACACAGCCCCAGACTCACAATAGGGGGCAGAAAAACAACTTCCACCCTTGGCTCACTCTGGGCAGCCCAGCACACACTCCTGCTCTCCCTCTCACACACACACACACACACAGAGAGGCACACATGCAAACACACAGACTAACACAATTAAGAGTAAAATTCAATATCCAATACTATGTGAAGGGTAATGAAAAACTGACCTGACAAACACTCATTTGTCATCATCTCTCCTTTTATTTTTGTAAAGAACATCCCGAGGGTTAAGATAATAGCAAGGGGAGCTTTCCTAAATCTAGTTACCTTCCACTAATAAATTGCATGATTTGTGTTTTAAAGAGTGAGACTGCACTGCTGAGTAAGAGACAGTTATTGCTTTACTGGGTTGTACTTGTATGAGGTATGAAGGAGTCAAAAGTAATGAAGTAATGAACCCCTCACTGTCTTAGCAATTGCTGCCATTACACCCGAAGATTTTCACAAATACTAAAACAGAGGGAGCTCAGATAGCAGGACAGGAGAACACAAGAAAAGAGTTGGCATGGCAACCGATAAGCTTACTGGTTGCCGTGCATTATGGGAATTGCACAGTGGGAAAGTTAATTTGGACCAGTCAGAGTGTTTGGCTGAAACTACCTGTTGTGCACATGGAAACGAAATAAATCTGCTGCAGAGAATAAAGAGAAATACTGATGCATTTTTATACAGAGAAAATGTCCTCATGTGCATAAAGGTCTAACTTAATCTGTTAGGAGATTAATGTTTACATTTGTTTTCAGGCTTAAGTCTATTCAGTCATTTATTAAGAGGACGGAAGCAATTCTTTAAATAAACGTTTTTGGCAAGAGGAAGTAAGTTTTCTTGAATGGGTGATGCAACACACTAGTTGTTTTAACTCAGAGGATCAAGTTAAAACAACAACACATCATTAAATGAACAACTCGTTTAACTTTGTAAGTTTAGAAGTAGCTCATCTTTCAACTAAGCATTTAAGGCAGCAATTGAACTTGCATATCATAAGTGGCCTGTTTCTGACATTGTGGTCCTTGTAGGGACATTTAGATCCAATCATAATAATAAACATGGCCCACACACACACACACACACACACACACACACACACACACACACACACACACACACACACACACACACACACACACACACACACACACACACACACACACACACGTCTGTAAAATGCATCCACAACATGGTTCGGTTAACTGGGTGCAGGAGTTCACACGTATGCACATGTCCTGCGTTTCGAGGACCCACAGTCCTTTGACGCTGTCCTTGTAGCTCACATGGGATCCAGTCTGTTGGGACAAAACACACACACACACACACAATCATACCCATATGTGCCACAGTGAGGACAGATAGAAAGGACGATACAGCAGTCTGTCCGGGGCTTGAGCCCTTGAGGACACGATGGATGGACACACACACACACACACACAGACAGACTCACACACACACACTAAGCAGGCTGTGGGGACCCTCACCTTCTGCCCTGGGAATGGATCCGGCTGCTTTGGACGCTTTTGGGCGCCAACTGCTCCATATGGGCAGTGCGTGTTTGTGTGTGTGTTTGGGGGCAGAAGGTTAGGGGCAGGGGGCTAAGGATGGGGGTGTTGGACAGCGAGCAGACAGATGACGAGTTTGTCTCTGCCACACATAAATATAATATACTGTGTACAAGCAACATAGAAGGGACGCTCCATGTTAAAAACAGGGTTAGGGCAAGTTACAGAATTAATAACTTCAGACTCATTGAGAACTTGTTTACAGGACCAGAGGTTCCACTTTGTCCAGTAAACTGTCAGCTGCTGGACAGACAACACAGCTTTTCTTTTTAAATAGATGTAAATATCATGTTGTGCACTTTGCCAACTTTTCTATTTGGGATTATTGTGAATTTCAAGGCTGATAAAAACAGCTTTATTTGAACTTTTTCACATATCCTATCGTAACATATCTGCGTTAATGTTTGCCAATAGACGCTGAGCAATACTGAAAATATTCTATAGTTTACGGGATAAACTATATTTAGATGGTGTGTGTTTATGTTAGCACTTTACGGGGAAAGAATTTATTTTCTTTAGTCGTGTTTTATATATTTTAACTGTAAAGCATCAATTACATATATTTTTCATTAGGGTGTAAAAAAAAAGATGATGTTCTTATGAGCTGATAAATTGGTCTCTAAAAATAAATATCCCAGGGAAAACCACACACCTGTGATACCCCACAGCTTTAAAGGATTCACTGCTGATCACTGCAAATACGCAAAGCTCAGTAAAACTGTTACCAATTATAAATCGTTGCTGGTTAATTAAGAGTATTGGTAATAATGTTGTTTATATATTATACTACTGTTTCCACGCTTCCACAAAGCCAGAAGACGTGGACATAACAACACACACAGTCTGTCTCTCTCACACACACACAAACATACACCATGTGGTAGAGGAGGGCTGACATCTGCTTCCTCTTACTCGTCCTCTTCCCTCGCTTTCTCCTCTCTCTTCTCAAAGTCTTTTTTTAAGTCTCCACATCTCGATTTCCTCTGAACATTTACCTCCTCTTTTTCTTACCTTCATACTAAAACACATAGAACTCATCACTTAAACCATGAGGGTCACTGCTCATGGTTCCAGATCCTGGTCTCTCTCTCCCTCCTCCACCATCTCTGTCCATCTCTTCTCTCTGCTGTTTGTTCGCTCAGAAATGAGAACCAGCTGTCAGGCAGAGCGTTGGATAAACAACAACACCATGCCAACACACACATACAGTACACCGCATATGCACACATGCTTCCTGGAAGTCGACACACACACACACAGACACACACAGACATACATGGTGGTGTGGTCCCATTGTGTGCAAGCCGGCGGCTGTATCATCTATTTATAAGAATGAGGTTTGGTGGAAGACTGCTCACTAACCTAGAAACACATTCACCTGAGTCACACACACACACACACACACACACACTTCTCATACCTTCACTAAAGCACACACACACACACTTATTACGCACAAAAGGAGGCCCTTGGATGTTTACTGAAATACCCACAGAAGTACTCACAGAACTGCAATAATCCACATACAGTTATGAATAATAACAGCTGAGTTATATTTCAGTGGTATTAGTGCCACCTTGTGAATAATAACAGATAATTAGCATTTAGCAAGACCCTCGTATAAGATCGTGTGTGCATTCATCATTCAAACAAACTGCATCCACTACAACTGGATGTGATTGATCTGATGATGTATCAACAATATTACTCACACGCTCTCACACACACACACACACAAGTCCTCCCATACTCACCTACGCATACGTGGGACCTATAAATAAGTGATGTAGGCAGCTGGTGCTCGCTGTTCAAAACATAACACAGTGTTAACACATATATAAACTGGTAAACAAACAAAACAATTATTTTTATATGCAGTACAAATACTAATAACCACACTACCCACTTGCAAAGCCCACACAGAGCAGAGACAGAGGCGGTTCAGGGATATAAGCGGCCCGGGAGGTGGATGTGAGGAAAGACGGAGAGAGCAGAAGGGAAAACGAAGGAGAGAAGAGAGAGAGAGAGAGAGATGGGGAGAGAGGCTCCTCGAGTCCCATGGGAGAATGATAGAGGGGGGTCCTGTGCCCAGGGGAAGAGCAAGAGCAAGCTGCGAGAGGCGGGTACCTCCTGCCCACCGCTCCCCTTCACTCCCTTCCCTTCTGGAGGACGGGATTCAGAACAGCCCCCTACTCACAACTCCAAAAAAACCATGAGAGGAATACATGCACACACACACACTGACGAGAAGTCCCCATGGGAGGAGCAGAGCAGTGCAGAACACCTGGACCTGCCATTAGTGACACACTCAGGGATTAGAGGCACAGACGGCACGAGAGATGGAGAGAGAGAGAATGCACACTGGGATAGACACACACGATATTCTCACACACACACACACACACACACACACACACACACACACACACACACACACACACACACACACACACACACACACACACACACACACACACACACACACACACACACACACACACACACACACACACACACACACACTATTCAGAATGAAATGAATGTGCATGAACACACAAGCACTGACAAATGTCAACTCAACCAAAATGAGGATACGAAAATATTAAGGAACATTCAGATTCAATTTATAGACTAATTTGCTATTGTGTCATTTGTAAATGGTGAAATCTGTGTGTGTGTGTGTGCATGAGAGAGAGAGAGAGAGAGAGAGAGAGAGAGAGAACTTGATGTTTGACACCTCACACACTCAACAATTGGCTTTTTTCTTCTGTAGTTTAGTCATAAAAATGGATGCAAACAGACAAAGAGACATACGGTACACACACACACACACACACACACACACACACACACACACACACACACACACACACACACACACACACACACACACACACACACACACACACACACACACACACAGGTCAGAAAGGGAATAATCCCTAAGTATCAAGTTCAGAGTGACAGTGGAGAAGGAGAGGTTTTCAAAATAAACCATCCAGAAAAGAGGCTCCTGTGCGAATTAAAGACCACACACTGGCTGCAACAAAGAGCGGCGCTCAGACACACACAGGGAGGGACGCACACACAGAAACAAAGGTGGATTGGGTAAGAAAAAAGTGTGTGTGTGTGTCTGTGTGCGCTGGTGACATGAAACAGATCAAAGGGGGGGAGAGGTCGGAAGGGCAGAGAGGGAGAAAGACAGAAAGAGAGGCCAGGGGGTCCCGTAATTACAGCCTACATCCGCCAAGCTGAGTGTGTGTGTGTCGGTATGTGTGTGTGAGCATGTGTATAGGTAGCCCAAGAATGGCTGTGGAATGAAGGAGAGTTGTGAGGGGAAATTGCCATCTCCCCCCCACACACACACACACACACACACACACACACCTCATCACTGTCATCTCCCCCACAGGAAAAAACAAGAAAGACACACATACAAACACACACAGATCCAGACAAAACAACACAAATCCTACCTTCATGTGGTCTTTTAATCGAGGGACATTGGGTTTTTTTTTAACTCACACTCATTTCTGTATTATTTCAGTTTGTCTGCACTAACGTCCTGTGTTGTTTTCCATGTGTTCTCACTCTGCGCCCACAAACTTCTCCCCCTCATTCTTACATTTTTATGAAATGACCCTGTAAAAATGTCCCAACCAATGGAATGCCAGGTATGACATTGACCAATGAAAACACTGTTTACCGCCATTTAACCAGTTTAACCAGGTTCAGCACATCACTCACCAGCAAGGATCATATTCTATTTAATGGCTGTATGTTTTTCTTCACATTTCATTGTTAGTCATATTTGCAGAATGGGAACACATCCATGAGTGCAAAGGCTAATTATGCTTAACCATGTGAAAGGCGTTGCTAGGCAACAACATACAGAAAGGACACAGACATTCCTAACAAGTCGTTAACACATTATGACACTAGAAAACAACACTTTACAACACTATGACTTTTGAACTGTAACTGGTGATGGGACAGTGAAGATTTCACTGGTCAACATCACACTTGGCTTTTTGTTGGCTCAGGGATTTCGACTGAGGCACATGTACAATACGTACACATGAGCTCATGCACGGAAAATGTGACACACACACACACACACACACACACACACACACACACACACACACACACACACACACACACACACACACACACACACACACACACACACACACACACACACACACACACACACACGGATCAGGAGTGTCTGTGGTGCAGGGGGGCAGATCAATGGAGACCACTGACTGGGCTCTGCAGCAGAAAAGTGGATTGCTCTGGGACACAAACTATTGTACAGCGCCACACTGACTTCAAACACACACTCACACACAGCTGTAGACATGCAGCTGAACATAGACACACACACACACACACACACACACACACACACACACACACACACACACTGACAGAGGACACAGACAGTCTAATAGAGCAGTGAGAGCAGAGAGATGGAAATACCTCTTTGACTGACTGGGGTTCATTGTGCTTTCATGCCTTTGGAGGGGACGGGGACGGGGACCCCCCCCAGCAGCAGCACGGCTAATCTCTTTCTCTTCCTCCTCTTTTGTTTGTCCCTCCATCCCAACCCCGGTGTCGGTGAATCCCTCCATCCTCCTCCTCCAGTCTCTCTCTTCACCTACTCACTACCACCCCCTTTGCTCCACCTTCTCTCCCCCCCCCTCCCTCTATCTCCCAGGGTTCAGCTGCACTTAACCTGGTTGTCCTTTTGCTACAGCTTCAACACAGAGACTCCAAACGTCAAGATGGTTATTGTCACAGTTTTTATACAGGAATAATCCTGGAGGAAGCTTTTGCTGGGAAGCTCCAATAAGCAATAAATTCCATGTTGTGTGTTGTCTGAGAGAAACTTCCTTTTCCCTCCACGTCTCCGTCTGTGTCTCTAACCTCAGTATTAATCTGCAGCGCCCCCCCCCCCCCCCCCCACGTGCAAACACCTGTACGACTGTTCTCCACCTGCAGGAGGATCCATCTCCCTGAGCAGCCCTCACTCCTCCATCTCGCTCTGTCTCTCCCTCCCTCCATCCTTTCCTCCACATCTTTACCCAGGCCCCTCCTCCTCCTCCTCTTTCTCCTCCTCCTCCGCAAAGGAGCAAGCTAAAAGCACAAGCATGCCCCAAAATTAATTTAAACGGAGGAATTAAATTAAAAGCGAAGCCTCAGGAGTTTTATTATGTACTAATGTTTGAACCGTTAACTTGGATTGTATTACTAAAATATGAATAATTAAGGACTGGTGGGGCTATTATTACATCAGGAAAGAGGAGGAAAAACACATTATGCTGCTGGAATGGATTTAATGGAGACGGATTTTGTCTGTTATGAGAAGCTGAGTCCGTGGAATGTGGAGTTGACGGAGTGGGAGGGACGTTAGTCAAATATTTTGTATTGCCTGTCCATGGTTTGACATCATCTACTATGTTTGACTGCATTTCAAATGCAACAATGAATTATTATTTAATGAAATGACGGAGAATTTAAAGATGGACGACATGACGGCTCCCCAAAAGGTGAAGCCAGAGCGTCCTTGATCGCCCCCTGGTGCCTGGCTGCAGTATAAGTCATAAGCCCTGCCTCCTCCATGTTAGCAGATGGGACATGTGCCAAACAAAAAAGTTAAAGTAAAGTAAAAGTGAAAGTAATTTTCGCCAAGATGTGTTTTAAGTGTTTTCTGGTAAGTTTTGGTTTGAACGAGGAATTGGACGTAATAAATAAAGTGTGAAACATCGCGACAGCTGCGACCGGCTCAAGACGGCAGCGTTCACCTCCAGGATATTTTGACTTCATTTCTGGGCGGTGGGAGGAAGTAGAGACGTGTCACTCATCTGTGGTTTGGAGCTGTAAAGATCTAATTACTGATACAGACCTTTTTTTTTTTTTTTTTTTTTTTTTTTTTTTTTAAAAAGGCAGACATTCAACACGTCATGGCATGTTGAAGAATCTGTGACATTAATAACGTCGACAGTCCTGATGTTATGATGCTGTCGCAGAGTAACAGAGCCGCTGTTAACGTGGTTAGTCGCACAAAACATCTCATAGAGAAAAATATTATCTATCTCTGCTTTTGAATGGTACAGGAAATGAAACATCATAAACATAAAGAAAAGAAGGTTGTACGAAAGTGAGATTAATACGTCTTCACACCCATACCCATTTTCTCTAAACGTATTATATTCTAAACTGAAATGTAAATGTGAGTGGAGGGAGTTAGGACCAGAGGGAAGGTTAAGGAAGGTTAATTCCATAAAAGTCTATTTTAAAACCACAGATTTGAGTCGGCACATAATATAACAGATTTAAAATTTAAAGCCCCTGAAACACAGTGGACCTGCCATGTGTGTTTAAAACGTAAAGATGTGTCTGCAGCTGTTTGGTCTGTTATGTTTCAAAGAGTCTCTTAACATTGTGAATCTCCACGTGTACTGAACACACACACACACACACACACACAATCACACACAATCACACACACACACACCAAGTGTCCCACAGCCCCTTCTAGCTTTCCTTAACTTTTCCTCACACTGCCTCTCTTCTATGAGCTTCTGTGCGTTTACGAGTGTGCGTGTTGCGCCGCAGAATTATTAGTCGTCTTGTAGTGTCTCTGAAGTGAAGCCCCCCCCTTATCAGCCAGCGAGCAGTCAGCCCACCCGGCCCCCCTCTGCAGCTGTCACCGCCCACCCCCCCCCACTCCACACACTATTCTCTGTGGGAAAACTCCCACACACACCAAATATCCACATACACTCAAAACGCGGGTACATACAAATCTCTGTGCACAAGCCCGAGGAGTTCGCTGCTCAAATTCACACGCGCAGAATTTTATCTGCTCATTCGCAGGCCGCATGGTTTGGCAGCCGACAAGGGAAAGAAATATCCAGTCACCCTGCCACCCAAAACCCCCTAATGCCCTCTACCCACCATTCCCATCATTCCCCCATCAAGACCCAACGCTATCCCGTGAACAGAGAGAGTGACGGGAGAGCGGGATAAAGGCCGACTTAGCCGTGCATCTCCCCGAGGGGGGGTTCATTACTCAAGCAGCGGACTTTCTCCGGCCAACGGCAGCTGCTGAGGTAAAGCCCCACATTGCTTTCACACATACACTGCGAGACTGAACTTATCTGGACGCACCAGGAGGAGCGGAGGAAGCAAATGTCCGAAGCCGTTTCACTGGAAAGTAAACTGGAGCCATTATGCTCATTTCCAGCTCTAGAACTTTACGTAAATAAAAGGTTCTTATTTATCCCAAACAAATACGCAACCATTTAGCTGAGCCTCTGACTGAAACTCAAAACTCAATTAACTCTTATTTGTGATTCACCTTCCTCTGATGTGCCTGATGATGGTGAACATCAGCAAATAGTAAAACTAAGGAACACTACTTCACGACGTGAACACTACTAGTGAATTGCATAGACCAAAAATACAGCAGCACATTTTAATTTGATAAATGTTAGACCCATTACCTGCTTATTGTGCGACCTGATAGAGGGTTTGGTCTTTTAATTACAATCCAAATAATAAAATGTTTCTATAAATGTCCATATTGATTGTTAAGTATATGATTTATCCATTTGGACAGTATAAAGAAACCTGTGACGAGCTGTTAGACTATCACACTCAAACTTTGACCACATTTGTTATGGACTGTCCCCTTTAAGTGGACTCAGTTTAAAGTGGCAGCGAGAGGGCGTGATGATGATGACGTTTACATCCTGTGTCCTTCACACTCTGCCCAGGAGCCACCTCTCACCCACACCACACACAGCACAGTGCGTTTCCATAGATGAAAAAAAGCATCTGATACAAACAACCTGAGAAAACAGCTTTGGTCAGTCACAGAGCCCACCCACCCACCCATGACTTTAAACCCCCCCAACACACACACACAGATACATAAATACACAAATCCAACTGGGATACAAGAGTTTTGTCCCTCTCCTCCTCCTCCTATCCTTCATTGTGGTTGTTTGTGTTGTTTTGTTGTGTGTTTGTGTGCCCCGAACTTGCTGCGCTCCTCAGCAGGCCGGGCTCCTGACTTATTTAGCAGTGTTTTCTATCATATTTGAAAAATGAAGAGCATATTGGTTAATATTTCAAGACATCCCAGTTGCACGGGTGAGAAAGAGAGAGACAAAGACTGAGATGGGAGGAGAGGAACAGAGGGAATACGAGGGAGGAATTCTCTTGTTCCTTAACCCCAATTCAAGGATTCACGCAGAGAGCAGAAACACGCATGAACACACACACACACACACACACACACACACACACACACACACACACACACACACACTCTCATGTATAATGTAAAAACATATCAAAACAAAACCCTAACCCAGTCGATCATTTGGTCCCGTTTTTTGCCAATTTTGGAGGAAATAGCTGAAGTGGGTGCAGGTGCATATTCGTTGGTATATTCCAAAGTGAGAGCTGCTCCAATAGCAGCCCGAGCATGAAGCTGATCATACCCTCTGTTGGTAGTTGATCAGGTAGGCTACACCTTCACCAAGTGTTATGTTGACTTGTTGGTGATCACCATGGTGCATTAGGTTTTTCAATAAACACAACAATCAGTCCTTTGGCAAGTTTCTCTAAAAAATATTATTTGTATCCCACACGCACACAATTATTTCATCTTTAGTCGTTAATTTACTTCTCGACAGGAGCCTCCACATATTGCTGACACATACCTGCACACAAAAGCTTCGCATGCACAAGAAATCTGCACGCACTCGTGCTTATTTCACAAAAAAACACTTGCACACATACGTGTCCACACAAACACACACTTGACAATGGCCCTCCCCTGTGACTTCCCATAGTGCAGTGAATTCCAATCAGGCAGTAAGCAGGACAGCTATTTCAAGGGACAAAGGACAGGGAGAGGAGTGAGGAGGGGTGGAAGAAGGGATGGAGAGGAGGGAGGCTGGGAGGGAACAGGGGGGAGGGAAACAAAGGGTTCTGGTAGCACCCAGGGGAGAAGGCCCTAGAGCAGCTGACGTCAGTGTGTGTGCATGTGTGTTCAGCACTGGGGTGGGGGTAAATGAGAGTGTGAGAGAGAGGCTGGCAGAGTTCTGGTCCTGCTGCCCCCCTAGGGAGCTCTTGAGGCGGGGAGAGAACAGAGCAGAGCAGGGCTCCCAGCCCCCACATTACCAGGGGCCCAGACGCACGGCCTGGCAAAAACAGTCGGTGCTCGGAAACGGTCAGGCGGTCAGTTGGTAAACAAGAAGTCAGCAATTCATTTAGATACAAAAACAGCATCCGGGTTAAGTTATTAAGAAAAGAGGCCAAATCTGAAATATCCTCTTCAACAGCCTATTGAGTGTCTCTACAACCTGCTCTTAAGAAGAGTCCTTGTGAATCTCACTTTCCTTTTTCTGCATTTCCACTCTCTCCGACTCCCTCTCTCTTGATCCTCTTCTCCACTCGGCTCCGTCCTTCCCTCTGCCCACCCTCTTCCCTCCCTCTCTCCCCGGAGTTCTGCTTTTCTCTGACATTTGGCTGGACAAAGGCGAGTCACACCTGAGCGCTGGGTTAAAACTATTATAGGCCTTCTCCCTGTGGTACACTGCCCTTTGCCACCACTGTCTGTGACTGAAAATGGTGCGCGTGTGTGTGTGTGTGTGTGTGTGTGTGTGTGTGTGTGTGTGTCCCTACACAACTGGGTGTGTCTTTGTATTCAACATAAAATGCAAGAAGTTATTATCGTAAATTCAATAAACATAGAGCTACAATGTGTTTATAACCATGAATTCAAAATCTGCAGTTGACAGAAAAGGATTAAAGTCAGAACTCACTCATTCCATCACAGTAAAGCATCAGCGCTGCTCTAATCCACATGGCGAACAGAGATTGTAAATATTGAACCTTCTATTAGTAAAAAAGGAATAGAGCCTGGTTGATATGTATTTTTGGGGCCAATGCAAATACAGATATTAGGGAGATCATCATTTCTGATACAGATATATCGCCTGACTGGCTATGAGTCTTAAGATATCATAATTATGACTAAATCATATAATAGTATAAAGAAAACACAAATACAACTATATAAAATAAGTTGTTCTATGTAAAATGTTAACAAATACACATCTGTTCTGGATTGTTTATGCTGTAACATAAAAGTTTTAATGTTGAAATCAGTCAGGCTCTAAATTGCAAAGACAAAATACTTTCTACCGAGATGAATCTGAAACAAACTCAGTAAACTATCACGGACGACAGGGTGAGACTGGAACCATGTGCATTGTTCAAACTATGATTTTCAGTTATTAAAGTTCATAATCTTTGGTCACGTCTCACTTTTCCCTCAAAAGCCAAAATGTAAGGCAAGGTTTCGGTGCTTTGACGGTGATGAAGTTCTCAGCTCAGCTTCTTCTGATGGTTTGGTTAAATTCTACAGCTTTATGCTACGATGACGGTTGCTAACTTAGAACTTCCCAGAAATCAACAAAGAGGATGCAAGACAGATGTACTGTAAATAAACAACAACCACCAGTAGCAATGCTTGTGTTGTTTAGTGCAAGTTACAACCTCAAGGGACACACACACATACAATGTGTGCAACTTACACAAGGTCACGTTGCAAAGCATAGAACTGTTCACCCAAAATGATCCTGCACAAAAAAAAGTACAGTGCAATAAACGTCTGCTTTCAAAATACCAACGTAAGAAAAGAGTTTAAGTGCAAAACAAATCCAAGGCATCAAACGGGGTGTGGGAGACAGTGGTGAGGAAAGAGAGAAAGAACGAGTGGAAAAACAGAGGGAGGGAGACAAACAGGGGCTGCTCTGGGGCCAGTCGCCACAGGGTGTGTGTGCATGTGTGCGTACGTGTGTGTATGTGCGTGCGTGTGTGTCTTGGGAGGGCACAGTGGGGGGGTTCGGGGGCATGGAGGAAGGGATCAGAGCTTTGGGGCCAGCTCCACAGGGAACAGAGAAGATGGGGAGAGAGTGGAGGGAGGGAGGGTATGGGGGGGAGGGAGAGAGAGAAAGAGAGAGAGAGAGAGAGACGGGGGACGAAAAGGAAGGGATGCGGTCAGTTTTGAGTTTTGAGGACACAGCAGGGAGGGACGGCGAAGAGGGAGGGAGGGAGGAGAGGAAGCCGACATTGTGGTCTGTGTGTTTCCGAGAAGTAGAGGAGAGGAGGGTGAGGAGAGGAGAGGAGAGGAGGAAAGAGTAAAAGAGAGGGAGAAAGGGAGAGAGGGAAGGTGTATCAAATGGAGGGAGGTGGCACGTTCCACATGGGAAGAGAGAAAGAAGCAGCAGAGGGGAAGAAACAGGGAGGAGGAAAGTCCCAGGTGTCGGCAGGAGGGAGGCGAGGGGGGAGAAAAGAAAAGGCGGGTCGAGGTTCTGGGGGTCCTGGTAGTTGGCAGGGGTGCAGGAATCCAAGGGAATGGCCTGTTCCTCATTATCCAGACATCCCCCCTCACATAGACACACAGGAGGCCCCCACATGGCCCCATGACAACTCTATCTGGACTGTTCACTCACTCACTCACACTCACACACACACACACACACACACACACACACACACACACACACACACACACACACACACACACACACACACACACACACACACACACCAGGGCAGAGACTTAAACACACACACAATACACGTGCACACGGCCACATTCCCCAAACTTAATACAATTATAGAGAAACAAACAAAAACACTCCGACATGTGAAAACACAACGTTTGGGATTAAACATCTCTAAAAACCTCGGTAACAGAGCGGCGGTTCACCCCACATGAGTTTTTCTGTGGCCTCGAAGAAAAAGGAAATCAATAAAAACACTTGTTTTTGTTTACTGGGTGCAACAAAAAACCTTTACTGCAATAACAGATGTTGTGGAAATGTTCAAATTGAACAACACAACATAACTGATTCTATGCAAATCTGCTTTAACGCCGCCATTGAAGACAACTGGCTCCATAACGTCATTTGGCCTTGACACGTTTGAGTCTGAGCTTTGTCTTTTTAGACTAAACCATCAACTAAACTCTACCGTGGTCATTGCACCGACGTGCCCCTGAGCAAAGCCCTACGCTGCAGTAGACAGACCTCAGGTACTCGGCACCAGCAACGTGTGGTAGAATTATGGCCAACCAAGAACGACATGAACAAGCAGTAAGCCAGTGCAAACAGGGGATTGAAACTCAAGTGGTGCCGTCGCTTCAATCCGCTGCCGTGTCAGCTGAGCTTGTGTGACTAACACCCTTTAAATGTGGATAAACCCCCTTAAAGAAAAGAAAAGGCCATCGACTCCCTTCACGTCGCCGGTAGACAAGTTTCTGTTCAAACTAATCGAGCGAGCTGCCGTGCAGAATGTGTGTCGTCTCGACCGCTCACCGTTGTTCCCAATGAAAGTGAGACATGCAGTTGTGTGTTTTTGAGGTTATGCTCACTCGAGAGCAGCACACAGTTGTTAGCAGCCTTGCATTGTGGGTAGCTGCTACCTGGCATGGCTGGCATTATTAGCATGTTGTATGTTGCCTATAGGCTGTAAGGTTTGTCCTCTGTGATTTGGGGCAGGTGACATGCGTTTATGGCTGTTACTCTAAAGACGTCACGCGCTAACGCAGGACTGACACGGACTTGTTACGCTAACTATTGACAGTGGGTGTCCCGGACGCTTGGTGACAGTTTCATGCTCGGGACTCACAACAAAGCCGGCTTTCGTGCAATGCTAGCTGTTGCTACTACCGCATGAAAAGTAAAGTGATATGTGCAACGGCCGCCGCAAGATACGTGAACAACACAACAGAAACCACGATGCAACTTCAACCCATTCAAAGTGAATGAGCGGCGTTTCCATTGAAGCCTAAAACGCATACATGCAAGTTCCATGTAATATTCATGGAAAAAGAGGCAAACATTAGCGTGTCCACCCGAGTGCGAAAATCACTGCCGATCGGAGCTGGACCGACAAGAGTCATTTGACCCAGGAAAGAACGCCGGTTGAACCATTTCACACAGAAGACAAAAGCCAGATGTTGTTAGTTGGTAATAATGTACAACTGCTCGTTCTCTGTTGCTATCTGTTCGAGTCCCATCCCTCCACTTCCACAGCATTTACCTGAGGGACATTTCCTCAAGGTTCCCTGTGGTGTGTTCAGCACTGGGGTGGGGGTAAATGAGAGTGTGAGAGAGAGGCTGGCAGAGTTCTGGTCCTGCTGCCCCCCTAGGGAGGGCTCGTTCTCTGTTGCTATCTGTTCGAGTCCCATCCCTCCACTTCCACAGCATTTACCTGAGGGACATTTCCTCAAGGTTCCCTGTGGTGTCGACAACTACTGCTGCTGCTGCTTCCACCTGATCTCACTTTCCATTGTGCCATGCTCCGAGTCGTACAAAAACCAGTCATGAGACCAGAATGTGGGTTTGATGTGGTTGTACTATACTGACACATGACTCTTTGGTTGGATACTGCATCAATAAGCTGCTGTTAATAACATGCTCAGTTATTGTGTATTTAAAAACATCATTAGTATCTGTTCAAGAAGTGAATATATGTGTGTTTGTAATTACAAATTCATTCAGGGTTATTTGTTGCCTTGTATCAACACATCACACAGCTTGACGCTCAACCTCGGGGAAGACGTCTGTGTTTGTTTGCCCGACAGACAAACTGCTTCTGACAATGTCAGTGATGAGATGCTGGTAAAAAAAAAAACCATAAAATGGAATATTTGACAAGGAGCTCAGAGTGAGAAATGCCTGACATTCAAAACATGTCAGGGAGCAGAGTTCTCAGAGCTTTCAGTTCAGTGTTTCTGTTTGTAATAATGCAATTAGGCAAAGCGACTGTACTCAACCCCTTTGGAATGTGGAAAACAACAGTCGCATCATCTACTGTCTTATGAAACAAGACTGTGTCAAGACTGTTTGCCAGAGAAGTGATAGTATAAATTAAATCTTTACAGCTTGAGGCGATTTCTCTATTTGTGTTTGGGTTGGCTTGATAATTTTACAGTTTAGGGATATTTTTTATTAACTTCAGTTTTCTTAAAATACACACCATTCTATATAATGTGAGGGCGATTAAAGACATGACGCATCATGAGCAAGTTATTGTTGAGAAGCAAGTTTAACGAGCCCGCACAGATTTCAGACATCTTGAGCACGTTAAAGAACTCATTTATAAACGGACTTCTTTAGAAACTAGTCAAGTTTAGAAGTAAGTTGTTGAAGTCCGGCTGAAACTAAGTAATAGGAAACAGCATATAAACTATGAATAAATGGAAATATGAATTAATCTGGTGACTGAGGAAACTTAAATTGAGTTTATGACAACAAAAACTCAACTTTTGCTTTGCAAGGCTAAATTTAAAGTTATGACTGTTGCAAAAGATGCAAATAAACCGTGACACACAGATCAGTATTTATGAAAAAACCCAAACCCTGCAACAAGCTTCACTTTCATCACACTCGAGTGCATCTGGAGGTCGTCTGATCACCGGGTCGTCACACTCTGGATGAAATGCAAAGTCCAGTCCAGACTGAAACTCATACACTGCATCCAAATCTAAGATCCAAAAGTCTGATGAGGGAGATCAGACAAATGTTATTTATTCAAGGATATGTAAATGTATATTTCTATAATCTGACTGTGTAAATATTTGATCAATAAACACACTCAGAGAGAGAGAGAGAGAGAGAGAGAGAGAGAGAGAGAGA
The DNA here is from genome assembly GCA_026259375.1 of Verasper variegatus. Lineage (NCBI taxonomy): Eukaryota > Metazoa > Chordata > Actinopteri > Pleuronectiformes > Pleuronectidae > Verasper > Verasper variegatus. Next base: position 22,584,210 of record CM048042.1, on the reverse strand, counting down.
GAGAGAGAGAGAGAGAGAGAGAGAGAGAGAACCCTTTGGCTGAAGAATTATAATTAATGTTTGGAGAAAGATTTGTCTCTGCACCTTACACAGCGAGAGAAAAATCACACACACACTGTGCCGGACTATAGATTAAGGCTTTTTCCCCCATCTACATGCACACACACACACAAATATTTACACTCCGCAAGATCTACACACAGGCACACAAGGACAGAGAGAAGGAGAGGGGGAAGATGAGAGAGAAAGAAGAGGGAAGTTACATTTTTAATCAAGTGTTTCTTTTCCTCTGAGCAAAGTAGGACTGAATACAAGGGGGTTAGCTGGTGCCAACACACACACAACACACTTTTTTGTGTCCTTTGGCAAATTCTTCTTTTTCACTCTTGCATTAAGTAAGAAAAAAGGGACGAGAGTCAAAGTAGGAGAAGAGGGAGGAGGAGCAGGAGGAGGAAAAAGAGGGGAGGAGAAGGAGGGGAAAAGTTGGGGGTGGGGGGGGTGGAGAAGGGAAGAGAAAAGAGAGGAGAAGAGAGAAAAAGTCCCTGCAGAGTCTTTCTCCCTTCCTGGAGCGAGCGCGGGCCCCTGCAGCACCGCCTGTGTAATTTCCAGTGGCAGTGAATACAGGTATTAATAAAAGCCCCATGGGGAAGAGCACACAATATAACCCTACATTTTCAGGCATTATGAAAGGACGCCCCCAGGGGTCCTCGGGCTCAAATTTCTGAGATGCAGGCAATGTAAAAAGACGCCCCCGGGGGAGGACCCCGCAATAGAAATCTGCTGAATTCAAAGCATTTCCAGAGCCCTGGTGGGAGCCATTACTCCCACTGGAGGAGGAGAGATTTTTTCACCCTCTCCTCGCTTCCTTCCAACCGCTCTCTCTCTCTCTCTCTCATTTTTTTTTTACCAAACATGTGTTGCTGACATGTTGACAGATTGCTCAGTGAGGTGTTTAGGTGCATGCACAAGGCACGTCTGCTGAGACACAGGCTCCCTCCCTCCCTCCCTCCTCTCTCCTCTCTCTCTCTCTCCCTCTGTCGTTCCCTTCCTCCTTCCCTCACCAGTTCCCAAGTTCCTTCCATCCCTCCCTCCCTCCCGCCGACTGCAAACCTCTCAGCGCTGCCCAAAACTGCTCCCATCCATATTTCATAAAGGAGAAACTAGGCTGAAAGAGAGAGAGAGAGAGAGAGGGAGGATAGAAAGAGTTTAGGCAAGAGGGAGAGAGAAAGTGGTAGTGGCGGGGGTGGGAGCGGAGGGCGAGAGAAAGGACGAGAGGAGGAAAAAGGGAAGATAAAGAGAGACAAAGCGGGATCAAGGGAAGGGAGCGGGAGGAGGTGAGGACAGATAAAGAGAAATAGAGCGATGTAGAGAGTGGGAGAACTCTGCAGTGAAAAATGAACCCTGTGATGAAAAATGACTTCACAACAACCCCTCTCTCCGTCTCACCCACTCCCTGTCATCCCTCCCTCTCTGCATGTTGTACCCCCCCCCCCCCCCCCCGCCTCCTTCCACCCTCCACTTCTTCTCCTGCTCTCCCTCTCTCCATCCCCCTCTCCTCTGGTGCCGGGCTCCTGCTCTCTCCCTGGAAAACCTGAGCGGCAGCCAGCTGTGTCTCTGTGTGTGTGTGTGTGAGTGTGTGTGCGCTGTGCACTTGTATGTATGCCAAGGGCTTAGCACAGGAATCTTCAGGCCACCCCCGGGTACAGAGACACAGAGGGGAGGAAGGGAGGAAGAGGGGGAGGAGGGAGGGAGGAGGGAAGTGTGAAGAAGAGGGGGCAGAAAAAGGGAAGAGGGGCACATGGCGACGAGGAGGGCAAGAGGGAGGGAGAAGAGGATGAAAGCTGCAAAAATGGAGCGAACATAAAAGGAAATGAATAGGGGCATGATATTTATTTTGTCAATCAATAGCAGCTACTGGACCAAACACACACACAGACACACACACACTCATATAGACACACACACACACACACACACACACACACACACACACACACACACACACACACACACACACACACACACACACACACACACACACACACACACACTACGCGGCAGGCCAGAGTGCAGGAGGCTGTCTGTAATTTTGTTTCAGATTACACCCCTCCCACCTCCTCCTCACCCTCTTGTAGAAAGTGATCTGTGGTTTTAATAAGAGTCTTGGCCTCACAGGACTCAGCTGCTATCCTGACGACAGACGCAGCGAGGTGTGTGTGTAGTTCTCTGCTCGAGAGGGTTGTTCTCTGCGTGTGTGTGTGTGTGTGACAGCGGGTTGCGACAGACGGTGAGAGCTTAGCAGTGGGGAGACGTCCCGCGGGACGCGAACCAGTCACCCAAGGGCCCCTGTGCTAACAGACACGCTTCTCCTCCCTGCTCCAGGTTTTTTCTCCTTTTCCACTTTCTCCCCCCATCTCTCACCTCCTCCCCATATATTCTAAGTTTTACCTCCTCTCCACTCCCGTCCTCTTCCTCCTTCACCCCCTCCCCCCTCCCTCCGAGCTAGACAGGCTCCCTAGTAATCTCTCTGCTCCCCCACTGAGAGAGGAAAGCGAATAGACGAGAGGGCAGATGTATGTGCCCAATTAACAGAGACCTCACAAATACCTTCAGAAAAGAGAATATGCACAGTCTCGCTCTCTCCCTGCACACGTGGACGCACACTCACGCGCCACTTTCCACCTCCACATCTACGAAGCGACTAGCTGAGTTAATGACTTGCTATTTGTCACTGACAGAGCCAGTCCCCCCCCCGCCTTGATTGACGGCTTTCTCTTTAACTCGGAGCATTCTTCCTCATCAAATCCTCTTCGTCCTCAAGTGGCTTTTACTGACATCTTTTAAGAATCTGTTCGCCCTCTCGCCCTCCTCACTCACACCTACCAGGAGCGTGTGGACACTGTTGACATGGACCAGACAGGTTTTATACACAACTGAAAACGGACAGTGCCTGCACAGACAAAAGCTGTTTGAAAACACAGTGACTGTGTTTAAAGGCTCTAAACACAGAACAATGACCCAACCGTGGAATGTTGTGGCTGGTTAGATAGCTTTGGGGATTCCCTAATGGGAAGCGTGTGTGTGTGTGTGTGTGTGTGTGTGTGTGTGTGTGTGTGTGTGTGTGTGTGTGTGTGTGTGTCTGTGTGTGTCTGTGTGTGTTATGTGGCAGAGCAAGGCCAGAGAATGTTCTCCATTTGATCTGTAGGAGTTTTTTTCCGCTCCTCTGCTCCACAGGGAGCCTCTGCTCCATATTCTGACTCCTACTGAGACCCATCGACACTTCCCCAACTCGCGCTCTCGCTCAGTCTCTCTCACACTTACTGTACAAAAACAGGATATAGATGCTCACGATCTAAAAGTAGTAGACACACTTCACATGTACAGGTGTTCTGCAGTATATATACACCTCAGCAAGTTTGAATAGAGCTGCTGTAGTGGAGTACTACAGCAGTAGAGCTCAGATGTACACAGAGGCTCAACAGTCCCCTTATGAAACTACAATTACATTCACCACAGATCTGTTTAAACCCCAAAACATCACATCTGGCAATGTTAAAGAAAGTGAAAACTAAAACCTCCTGGTTCTGGCCCCGGATCAAGATCTGCACCAAACTTTAATGGGAAGTCCTCTGACCCGTTCACAAAGTTTCATGGTGATGTGTCCATTATTGTTTTTTTAAATCAACATATGATATCAACTCTTCACAGTGGAACTGACCTTTGACCTTTTGGATATAAAATGTCATCTCTTCATCGTTTTATCTAATTAGACATTTGTCTACTAATGTGTCATAATTAGCACATTAACTCTTGACGTCACGGTGACCTTGACCTTTGACCATCAATCACCACCAGTTCATCTGTGAGTCCAGTTTTTGCCAAATTTAAAGTAATTTCCTCGACGTGTTCCTGAGATTAATGAGAATGCGATGGACGTGCAGACGGATGTGCAGACAGACAACCTCCAAACAACCCCACAGCTGTCACCAGCATGGAGACGTTAATATGATGAGGCACTACAACAATGAAAACTGCCGTTTGCAGTTCTTATGGAAATAACTGGTGCCACCACATTGTGGAAATCTTCACACGTGCACAGCAACAAGCATTTCTACTGGAAATATCAACAGGATCAGAGTCATTAATGTGCCACCAACTTAAATACATCCAACATATAATAACAGAACACACTTACACTGAGTATCCCCAGTTTAAAGCAGAGCCATCTCACTGGCTCAAAGCTGTGGTGTGGAGCAGAATAACACTGCTGTTGTCAGTGGGCCACACAACCAGCAGAGCAGCCCGGCTTGTGCACATTGTCGTGGCGTTGCATTAACCAGATGTGTTTGGTCTGTGCGTGTCTGAGTGGGTGTACACACACATTTATGTGTCATTGATCTGTGCCAATGTATGTGTTTGTTCAATTTCCACTCAAATTAATGGCGCCTCTTTATAGGCCTTCTGCTAGAGTGGCACTGAATTACTTGGTGCTTCACTCTCGCACCTGGGACCCATTCCATGTTATGGCTGAAGCTAGCTGCTAACTTGGGACCCATTTGCTACAACAGTTTATAGTTAGCATTACAGATACCAGCGTGTTTTTGTTTCTGCAGAGAATTCACTACTAACTACTAATGTTGCTCAAACCGGTTGCTGGGCCGCAGACCACAGACGTGCAGATGTTATTCACAGAGAAAGGAAAACATGACTTCGGGAAAGTGATTAGCACCAGACACAAATGTTGCATGAGCCTGTGGTTGATGCAACTTAATTTCACCGAGTTCCCTGCAAACAATTCAGCCCTTTTTTGAGTTATGCTCATGATGTGATCGTAGACATAATGTCGAAGTAAATTAAAAGGTGGTTTACACACATTACACCAATATAAAAGCCTTCAAGTAGTAGAAGAAGAACAGTTTTGTTTTTTTGTCATCCTTAAGTTGGGGATGTAACGACAGACTGGGAAGGTTTTTGTTAATGGGACATTACATTTCAAACTATTAGAAAAATAAATCCTGGATTTGTTTGTTTGTTTCACGCTAATGCAAAGCTTACAGTAATACATCACAGCTACTTCTGGCAAGATGGCCCCCGTCTGTCACCCCCAACCAAGATGGCTGATGTCTGAGCTGTTTGGTTCTGCTCAGGGACACGCACACAATCACACACACAAACACAAACACACACACACACACACACACACAACAAGCTACAAAATGCATGAACACATTAACTCTCTCATGCAAATCTTGAGTGGCGTGTGTTTATCCCCAGTAGACTGTGTGTGTGTGTGTGTGTGTGTGTGTGTGTGTGTGTGTGTGTGTGTGTGTGTGTGTGTGTGTGTGTGTGTGTGTGTGTGTGTGTGTCCCATGCCCTCCTACTAAACTGGCTCCCAGGAGTCTCCACCATAGAACTTAAAAGGACTCTTTAGTCCATGTTTTTTAATTTAGCTTTCTCCTCAATAATAACCAGAAAGCCGTGGTCCAGCCCCTCACTTCACACACACACACACACACACACAAGACTAATACACTCTTGTACAGCCATATACACAACAGCAAACATAAACACAGATGAACCCGAGTACACGAGCCCCCTGCATGCAAGTGCACACGCATCCAGCCAAGCTGTGGGATTACTCTGCAATCTCAACCACTCTTCCTCCAGGGAAAAACATGTTTTATCATTTCATTTCATTTCTTTCTTCTGTGCTCCCTCTCGCCCTCCTCCCCTGCCTCCCTCGACTTTCTCGCTCAGCAACATGTAGCCCTCCCCAGACTCCAACGCTGAAATCACAGGCCACATCCCGCGCTCTGATAGCAGCCCTGTGCTTTTGGCAGTGTGATTCTCTCAGAGTGTGCGAGCTACTGTGTGTGCGTCTGAATGTGCCACAGCGTGCAGAAGTAAATGACTGTGTGGGCGCGCGTGTGTGAGAGCGTGTGTGTGTTTTACTTGTGGGTTAAGGGTAGAGGGAGCAAAATAAAAAAGAACAAAAAACTATTATTTTTGAAAAAGCTCAAACGGCTTTCCTGGTTAAAAGAAGGGAGAAAAACAATTACCAGGACATGTACAGTGTGGTGAGTTACATCCTGGGTTTCTTTCAGTAGTTCAGGATTAAATTGACTCTATACTTCAATCAGCGCTGCTTAACAAGGCTTAAGTGGAACAAGTCTAGCATGTTATATCTGTGAGAACATAACACATATATAGAACCACAGAGTTTGTTGTAAATCTAGTAAATCCTTGTTATAATTGACCCTCAGGATGTGTTGTTTGATGTCATCACACTATACAGGACAAGGGCTCTTTCTCATTGTTCCAGTCTATCCCAGTGCACGCTTTAGAAAAATCTCTCTTTATTGCTGCATCTCCGAGCATCTCCCTGATACAGCAAGTGGGACTGGATGTCAGGCCAGCGGGTGCAGAAGGGGTCTTATCATCTACATTACACAGTCTCTGGGAACACTGTCATTTACCAGTTTCAACAAATTCCCCCACCCCTCCCAGTTTCTTCATCCCTCTATCAAAAGTAAACACACACGCGCTAAGAGCCAGACTAAGTAAGAAAGCATGTGTGTGTGTGTGTGTGTGTGTGTGTGTGTGTGTGTGTGTGTGTGTTGGCTTGTTAAGAGAGCGTTTGGATTAATCTGTAGGAACCAGACGCCCCCGCCGCGTTCCTTTCAGCCCCTCCATTAATTACACCAGTACTAATAACGGCTTGTGTGTGTGTGTGTGTGTGTGTGTGTGTGTGTGTGTGTGTGTGTGTGTGCACGAGTCTGTCTCTGTGGCTATGACTGAATCCTCTTGCTAAAGGTATTCAGTCACCCAGGAACCTTCACTGGTGGTGAAGCAAATAAAGACTTTCATCTGTATCTTAGATTAAACTTTTGCATCCATTACAAGAAAAGCATCAAGATTATAAAGCAGATAGAAAAATCACTTTGATACCAAACTTTACTCCTAGAAGATCGAGTGTTTCCGGATCTTACCGGCTGGGCAGTGGTTGGTTCTGTGGTCACTGAGCTCGGCCAGACACTCGAAGTCCTGCTGACAGTTGTCACAGGTGAAGATGGACTCGTCGTCCAGGTCGTCGTCGTGATCTCGTTCTTCGTGGTCGTCCGGTTCTCCGTCTTCAGCGCCTGTGCCGTGGCCTTCCTTAGGCTCGGACTCTCGGTCAGAGGCTGGGACTTCTGAGGACACACACACACAACCAGCAAACATATAAACAACGATAATCATTACACTCAATTCATTAAAAGAGACATTTATTGTTTTTCTTTCCTCTGGTGTGTTATATATATTTATGTATGTAAACAGGTAGCAAAGTTAAAAAGCCCAAAGTCTTCAGGGACTTCTCTCCCCAACTGAAATCCAATTGATCAAAGCCATTGACCAATCACACCAGAGCAGGAAATCAGAGCAGATTAGGATTTATCAACAGACAGGAGCTAAAACCAAGTGTTACAGACAGAGGCTGAAAGAGGAGCTGCAGCAGTGGACAGTGGGATGAGAGTTATTGTGTTTTCTGAAGATGAAAGCATGTAAAGATTTTCAAGTAATAACACAAATTAAAATTACAAAACTGAGCAGAATATATCTCCTTTAAAATGTTTAATCTCTTGAGTATTCAGTCATAAAAGGAAGGATGCTGCTCTCGCTGATTTTCGGGCCTTACTGATTTTTTACCCCTAAACTTGTTTCACACAAATCAGTTGTCGTTTTCCAGCCTGAGGTCATCTTCTCAATATCTCAGCTGGATCTAATTGAAATTCCTCCATCGATAAAGATTTTATAAACTTGTTTTTACCTGCAGAAATGAACGTGATGAACATGATGAACACTGTGAACGTGTGTGTGAACAGTGTGTGTGTGAACGTGTGTGTCCTGGTCGCAGACTGGCAGCGTGTGAGGGGACCAGTGGAAGGCTGCGTCGGCCCAATCCTCACTGCTCCATTGTGTCTCCATTTTCACACCTTATTATCACATTATAAACGCTGAGGATCCAACAGGACTGACACTGAAGACACTGGCTGGAGACGAGAGGAGAGGAGAACCAGAAGGAGGAGGCAGGGTTGAGATGAAGGGAAGAGGAAAAGACAAAACAAAGTCTGGAGGAAACATGGTTCAAATAAAAGGAGGTATGAGGGGAACTTCTCATCTCAAAACAACCAAACCTGCTATTAATTTGCTTTTAATGTATTTTTTTGTTGTTGGCTGCATGTTTTTTTGTGTTCTTAATTTGTATTTGTGCAAAATTCAATTCAAATCATTTAAACTTAAACCAACATCCAGTTATTAATCCAATGCAACTGTAAATCCACTCAGTCTAATAGTACAATAAAGGGATTCAATACAACATGATGACTAATTAAAGTCTTCATAATGACCACAGAGTTGATTGAACAGAGAAACAACACTGGGTTTACAAAGGATTCACTGCAGTGGCTTGATTTTACCATGTGCACCTATATACGTGCGTGGCTCAGCAAAGTTAAATCCCTGTTATTAAACTTGAAGTGGTCGGCCATCACAGAGAATCAATCACCTTCATTATGTTTAATAAAAAATACATTTCTTTGACTGAGTGCAGTCGCAGGTCAAACAGGATTAAGCTCTATAATTCAGTTCCATCCACTGGGAGCTTCAAGCGTCATTTTATGTGAGTAGAACGAACGGTTTTATTTCTGTATTTTCATTTGCGATTCTCTGCACTTTATTTATACAATTTTGATATAAGAAGGAGAAAAAGTCAAAACAAAGCCGTGTGCAGGTCAAAATCTGAACATCATTCCACTGCTGATCATTTAACAAAAGGCAAAAAGGATACAAGAGCTTCGTGTTCGAGTTTTGGAGAGAAGGTGTGTTTCGTGAGCAAAGAACGAGATTAGAGCGAGGGGCACAGGCTCCATCTCAGCCTCATTTATTATGCGAGAGGTGTGATGGGAAAGAGGGACAGAGGGATGCTGGGAGGTGGGGAACGGGGGATTGAGGTGATGAGGTGTTCGGGGGGGCTGCAGGAAGAGGAAGACAGTGATGGAGGGAGAGAAGGAGGGATGGATGAAGGGATGGGGAAGAGGAGAGGGAGGGTGTTGGCCATCTGTCCAGTGGTGAGAGCACCGTCTGGCCAGGGAGAGAGAGCTGCCCCTCGGCTGACAGAGCACACGCACATTCTCATGCACGCTCACATACACACCATATACACTGGGCATCGCGTACACACACACACACACACACACACACACACACACACACACACACACACACACACACACACACACACACACACACACACACACACACACACACACACACACACACACACACACACACACACACACACACACACACACACACACAGGCGCAGTAACTGTACATGTAAATAAATGTACACACACACTGCTCAGTGTAAATATACTGTGTGTGTGTGTGTGTGTGTGTAGGAATGTAAATATGTGCAGTTGTGTTTCGTGACAATAGAACCAGAGTGTGATCAGTTTCTCTAATAACGTCAGGAAATGGAAAAGAACGGGATGTGGCACAGTTTTCAAATAGAAACAATTATTTTGTATTTTGTTGCTCTGTTGCACATTAACTTAAAGTATTTAAACTCAATGACGAGGTGAAGATCAAGACTTTAAGCCAAAAAGTGGTTCACAAACGTTTTCCCCTCTGTCCATTGGTTTGTTTGTTTGTCAGCTACATTTTCTGAATAGATTTCTAACGCATCTTGGTAAAATGTGGGGCAAGAAAAAAACCCGTTTGGTGGAGAAGAAGTCACTTTCTTTGACTTTGCAAGATAATGTGATTTTTTTGATATTTTCACCAATTCCCAAGGAAGGAATTCATGGATCTTGATTAAAAAAAATCTTTGGGGGATTAATGGATTTTGGATTTTTTGTCAGCCGCTGTACGGAACCAAATAGGGCTAGAAACCTGTAACTACCACCAATGTGTAGCTGGGATAACCTGGATTCAATAGAGAACCAGTAGTTTGTATAATCTTTAATAGTTTTAGAACTTTGTCCAAATGAACCTGACAGATGTCTGTCACTCATTCAGTCGTCTACAAACGGAGAAACGTTCTGCACGTTGTCTCGATATGTACAAAAAGTTTTTGAAACCAGCTAAAAATGCAGATATGATGCAAGTAGTTTACACATTAAGCCTAAACGGAAAAATAATCTTTAGAAATCACACGTTCATCTTTATCCCTTAATTCTTTTTGTTGTAATTCTTTCAAAACTCCATCAAATCTTCTTTCTCTTTAATTCCCAACCCCCACCACACCAGAGAGAAGCAGCAGGCCTACTTAATGAAAGCAGGCAACTCCCATGGGTGCTTAGGGTGTGTGTGTGTGTGTATGTGTGTGTGTGTGTGTGTGTGTGTGTGTGTGTGTGTGTGTTGGGGTATTGATTGAATAGTACAACAGTGGTCCCTAGCAAATACTATGTGTGCGCCATACACACGCAGTCTTTCTTTCACGCACACGCACACACACAGGGATATGGCTATAGTCACTCCTAGACACACACACACAGACAGACACACACACGCTCTACAGAGAACCATTATCTCTGAGTCACAGACTGTCCCTATGCCAGGAATAACTGCACATTCTCTCACACAAACACACAAAAAAGACACACACACACACACACACACACACACACACACACACACACACACACACACACACACACACACACACACACACACACACACACACACACACACACACACACACACACACACACACACACACACACACACACACACAGATCCCAAACACAGGCACCCTGTTTTATTCTTACGTCATCCACAGAGGAGCACGATAAATCAGAATCAAGTCCTTCAGTTAAACAATAGAAAACACTAATTTAACAACGACATAAAAGCCGCAGCAACAGGAACAATAACATTTTCACCTGAAAGCCCAGATTTCAGAGCGGTTTCCTCCTCGTCCTCCAGTCACAAGAGCCCTGACGATTTTTATTCTAGCCATGTAATGAGGGACTGAATCACACCTGGGATGCACAGTGAATGCATTTAAATGAAATTAACTAGCTGGTGGGATAGAAACGCAGCAGTGTTCCTGGTGCTGGAGACTCCAATTGAACCCCATTGTTTGGGTCTAAGAGGGAAAAAGGGACGATTATGTGCAGAAAAAAGGTCTCGTTGGAATTGTGTAAACCTTCGACAGTCAAATAGAGATCTAGTATTTAGAAGTCACTGACGTTTGTGTGTTTGTTGACTGTAGACCATCTTTAACAAGGCTGAATGATATTACCAAAACATCATATCAAGATAATATCACGACAAATGTCACATTAAAGACATATTTGTGCTCATAAGTGAAAGTTGTGGTTTCAAACAGAGAATCGATGACAAACTCTTGATTAACAGCTAAACAATTTACAAATCGATCAGTTCGGTTTCACCACCTCACCAGCGCTCTCACATTGCATAAGGATCGTATCGAGATGCATAAAGCAAACGGGATGGCAACTTCCTCAGTGTCCAAAAAACACATCTGACAAACGTCCTGCAGCTCCTTCACGTGGAATCTTCTCTGTTTCATCTGCTGGTTCCCATCCTTCACTCCGTCACTGTCCTAACGATAAACAACTGCACCAAATAAATCACTGGAGTTCATCCTTCACAGCCTGCATGGTCTCCTTGTATGATTAGATTGTATTCATGTATTATAACTTTTAATATGTTTTAAAGAAAGTTAGCATTTTTTAAGAAATTTGACTTTTAGCTCAACACAACTAAACTTCACACGTCTATCTTTTTTCTTTTAGATGCACGAAACCAAATTGCCTTTGGAATTTTTTTTCTATTGTATGAAAATTATATTGCAATAATTGAATTGACTTTGCGAGCCCTCATCTATAAAGACTCGATATTACATGTTAAATTTTAAAAACTGATTTGCATCAAAAGGTTTTAACTCAAATCAAATCGATACTATTAAAAATACAGAACTATTGCACCATGATTTTTTAACTGTAAGAGCTTAGTGTAGCGATCAATACAGGACCGATGTGGGGCCGTCACATTAAACTGGCTCATGCAACGTTCAAGACTCCTGTTAAACATTATGGGCAACTTTTAAGACACGTTTCATGTGCAGGCCTGTGTGTGTGTGTGTGTGTGTGTGTGTGTGTGTGTGTGTGCATGAGACATCCTGCAACATCAGGTGTGCATGTGAAAGATGTTTTTACACCGTGCGTCTCCTGAGGAAAAGTAATAAGCAATATTCTGGGCTGTAACCACCAGCCTCAGTAACCCAGGGCACAATGGGCTTTTTATTAACAGATAAAAATATAAATAAATAAAAGGGATACCTCGGTAATAATGAGGTCACTTTGCATATCTGCTGGAAAGATACATGCAGGTGGTGTGTGTGCATGTGTGCAGTGAACTGGTGAATGCGTGTGCGTGTGTACATCATGTGTGTGTTTGTGCGCACCCTGGGTAATTAGATAAAGGGAAGTGAATTAGCAGAGTCCACAGTGCAGAATGATGTTACACAGCCTAACCACGCCTAACTGAGACCCACTAATCACCACTCGTTAGGCTCACAGAAGAGAACGTGCGTGTGTGTGTGTGTGTGTGTGTGTGTGTGTGTGTGTGTGTGTTCTGTTGAAATGAGTTCATTGAGGTAATTAGTGGGCTAAATGATGATAAGCCATACACATACTGCACAGAACAGAGACGCGGACAAAAACAGATTCTGCTCCCTCTCCCCCTCCTGCAGTAAAACAGGGATATAAAGTGAGCAGAAAACCCTCAACACTGGATCCAAGTGCACTCAATGTGGATACACTCCATCCCACTGTCTGACGGGTGGTTTGCGTTGCAGTCGTCGGGAGCAGTTGCCAAGACAAGCTAGCGGAGACACAAACTGGAACACCGAAAATCAAACACACACAGTCAGCATGACCACCGTACATCACTGTATATCCTGTGGGAAGAAAACTAGGGGACTAATGAACTCTGGGAAGTGTTCCTGAACTGCCCCAGGGTGATAGAAGTGTACTAAAAGAGTGCCAGAGCTGCTGGGAGAGTTAAAGGAGAATAAAACATACAGTAATGCTGCAAAAGGTAAAGTAGTTATTCAAGTGACAGATTTGGCAGCCGGGAGCTGGTACTGTGGCGTGTCTGGGACACACTCCACAGCTCGGAGAGATATATAGTATCTGCCGGCCAAGCATGCATAAAACATGCACGCACACATCTATGTCTGCGTGTGCCTAAAACAGGCTTCAAAAGGTGGGGGGGGCGGTGGAGAGTGTGTGTGGAGCTTCCAGCCGAATGTTTAGAAACCAAACAGTCTCGACACAAGGCTTTCATTCTGCTCCACCACGCTCTCCGCTCCAGGACTCACAGACACCTGGCCGGGCACCACCGCCACCTTCCGCAGGGCTGAGGAACCAGCCACCGGGTTAGAATCAGACCTGCATCACATGAGGTGCCAACTGGGCAGAGAGAACCGGGTCTGAACCTGGAAAATTCACACAATATTGGCCCCGCTTCACATCGCAGGAAGGTTGTACATTGTACAAGTTAATGGTCTGTGAGGTGAAGCCAAAGCTCAAGATGTATGTGCTCACACCCTGTGTTATCTGAATCCATCTGGCTACTGGCAAAAAGAGGTTTTTTATGCTTTCACAGTGCGAACAAGGAAAAAACAAAACTACCGTCACTGTATGTTTTGTCTTCCAAAACATAAAAAAGAAGACCCCAATATTTCTCTCTGGTAAATTGTACTTGATAGAACGAGGAGCAAACATCTAACAGATGACAGACCACAGCTCGACCAGCCTGGCCTGCAGGTTCTCTGTCCGTACGACGCATCATGTGACCCACTGTCCTGTTACGTCTACGCAAACTCTAAAATGAGTCGAGCTTCTTAGAAATCGGGGTGAAAATGGTCTTAAATCACTTTCTTCAGGAACAGATGAAAAGGAAACGTGTGCAGCCATGAACCAGGTTCAAACATCTGTATCTTACACGTTCCAGGCGTTTCAGGTTTTTTCGCAGCAGACATTTTCATCCGTCATGGAGGAGAAGCACAGGTGTTACAAACACCAACAATGGCTCAGTTCTCCACCAGCGTCCCACTGAGCCGGGACAATGTGCCGGTGAACCAGTGAGCACGACACCAGGAGCAGCTAAAGAACATTCAGCTGTTAATAGCTTTATTCACATCCTTGTTTCTTCCACTGTGACATGTCAAAATGATTAACAGGTCAATATTCTGCTTCACTGCATTTTCAACTTCAACTTATTTTTGGTTCGTGGAGAACAAACTTCCTGTCATTCATCCGTCTGCATGTCAGTTTGTATGAGGGACACTCAGCCTCAACTCACAGTGTGATACAACAGCCCTGCAATGAACACTGCCTTAATAAACACTGTTTGATATATTTCATAAGTCAATGTGAGTGTAGATGTGGTTTGTGGTTGGATATTCTGGTGTATTGGAGTTAATATAATATGGTTTTTAGTATAAACACACACGGAAGTAACTGTTCGACCTATCTGAGCTCAAAATGTTAATAGATATGGAGATAGAAAGAATGGTGGACACGTTTGGCACTGACACACACTCTCACACCGAACAGGTGCAGGTGGACACCACAACACAGCCCTGCTCTCTCACTCTCTCAGGAGAATGACTCCCTTCTCTCTCTCTCTGTGTGTGTGTGTGTGTGTCATCTCTCCACATCCCCTTCCCTCTACCTCATGTTCTCTCCCCATCACACACCTTCCCGTGTGTGTTTGTTCACAATACAAGCCACAATCCCTCAGGAGGAGATCTGTGCCACAGAGTACCAGTCTCACACACACATACAGTCTCACACCCCTGGGACATACTGCGGCAGGGGAGCAGCACCCAACACCAATCTCTGGAAACAGGCTGACGAAAGAGCCATTCACGTCACGGAAAGCATCAGAAAGGGACACACACACACACACACACACACACACACACACACACACACACACACACACACACACACACACACACACACACACACACACACACACACACACACACACACACACACACACACACACACACACACACACACAGCTGCTCACTTATTTGAATTTTTCTGGCGCACAAGCACACAACAAAGATGGCACAAAAAACACAAAGGGCTTAAATGCTGCAATACAGACAGAAACACAGATGCACTGTGCAGTGTCACAAGCAGGCAATAATGGTTCACACGCACACACACATACACAGGAACTGTTTTCCTGCTGCTGCCTTGGGGAAATTAAAACTACATTATGGACCTCCAGAGGGTAGAGCGGTGGGAGAGGGAGAGAGGGATTGGAAAAGAGAGAGAAAGGAAGCAAGAGGGGAAGGGGGGGGGGGTGCAGTGTCCTGTTTATCTCAGATCTGGCCATCATAAAGAAAGTGAACAGTGATAATGTGTCCTCCTCACTCCTCCTCCTCCGCTTGACTTCCGCACATTGCTCACACTCAACTTATAGATTGACCAAGTTTAGCTAAGAAGTTAAGGTTACGTTCATTTAATTTGCTAATTTACTTCTCGTGCAGCGTTTGTTCTAAACCTGCATGTTTGCAATGAGCTGTTTTCTTGGCCTGTGTTGATCCTCTTTGGAGTTTTCTGTCTGAAACCAGTAAAAAGTGACCTGCAGTAAATTATTCCCTGAGAAATTGCGGAAAATGAAAAACACTAAACCCCCTGATTCAGTTCCACGTCAAGATTTAATGACGTGCACAGTTTTTGCCCTGAAGACTAAATGGACAATAGAACCAAAAGGACAGAGCTAAAGACACAAGCTTCATGACAGAGGTAATATTTGTAAAAACCTATTAACACAGGATCAAATGACAATCTGACTTTGCACCTCTGCTCCAGACACAAAAACCTTCGGTGATGTCACCAGATGCTTAAAGTAGCACATCACTGTTGTGCCTGTATCGCACTCAACCACAGCCATGTTCCTCTGCTGCGAAGGATTCTGGGTCATGGCACTGGAGGAAATACCTCTCTGCTGACATTTCTCAAAACGGCAAATACTCCCAAGACAGTAAATGACAAGTGCACGCACACACACAGTGTTGTATTTGTGAATTGGGGTGAAAATGCAATTCACATATTTTTAAGTTTTTTGAGTTTCAAAAGGGATTTGAATTTAAAAACAGCAGGAACGTTAAACCCGAGTTGATCTCCTCTGTACTGATGTTTTCTCTCATCTGATAGGTGGAGGCAACTTTCTGACCGGCCAGTCATGCCTGTGTGTCTCACTCACACTCACACTCACACACACACACACACACACACACACACACACACACACCCTTAAACTGTGAATAACAATAACGCAGTAGGTCTCGGTTTCTCGGTTTCAGCTTGGGGACCTGACAAACCTTTTCCATGATGACTCACTGGCTCTTTCAGTATGTGACTGTGTGTGTTGTCCAAGAGAAACAGTCAGTGTGTCTATGTGTCGTCCACAGCAGTGGACTGTCAGACAAGAATTGAGGAAAAGAAACCTCTGGAGAACGATGATTTCATTACAGACACAGACACACTGGCCTCTGAAGAGCTCTCCTGCCCAAGTCTCACCTCCTCAAGGTTTGTTCTCCGACACGAGACTCAACATACGATGAACAGACGACTCCTGTAAACAGGGCAACTCCGCTGCTACCTGGCCTTCCCCTCGCTCCCCTTCTCATTCCCTCTCCCTATTCCTGGCAACTGCTCTCTTCTTCTTCTCCCTGCATACTGGGGGAGCGAGGGAGCAAGAGAGAAAATGAGGGAAGACGATAAGTTGTTTTTCTGTCCCACCGAGGAGCAGCGGGGGGAAGGAGGAAGACGAGGGTGCGAGGGCACCTTCAGCCTTTCGAGGGCTCCTCTCTGGGGCAGTGAGGCCGCGGAGAGAAAGGAGTAGGAGGAGAGTAAGAGGGGAGGATAGGTTGGCTCAGTCCTATTCCCTGCGTGTCGCCCTCCCACCTCCCTCCGCCTTCCCTCCGGCGGGTCTTTCCAAACTCAACACACATTTTTCCAGAGAAAACGAAGGAGAGACTAAGAGGGAGAGTCAGAGAAGAAAGTGGAGGAACGACAGAGGAGGGGTGCAAGACTGTGAATTAAACAGGCAGGTTGGGACGGAAACATTTCTCCTTTCTCTCCCCGACAACACCTTCACCCAGGGAGGGATGGAAACCGGGTCTTTTTACTTTTAATTTTCTTTCTTCTGTCTCTCGCTGGCTACATCAACACTTACACAATCTCTCTTGACAGGGTTTTAGCACCATCCATATACCAACTGTGCATTCAAGTGCACCACAGAACGTCCTATTTCCAGAGTTGTGAATTTTGTTCCGACTCGATGTGTCGTTCCTGTGAAATTTCCAAGTCTGGGGCACATTTTTTGCAATAACTGCGACACCACATGAATGGAAAATAACACCTGAAAACGTGACCAGTCACTTCCCCTGAGCATGTGCCAGTGTAACCAGGAAGCAGATTGTCAACTCTGCAGTTTGGGGGCTTAGAAAATACTAAGAATGAGGAATAAAAACGGGGGGAAAGTAAAATTAGCGATTTCTTTTCTTGGGTCGACAAGATGGTGGGGAACTGCGTCACTTCCCGACATCTCCGTTTTTGCCCGTTCATACTACAACGCAGCCCCGGAGCTTTCAAACTGAAAACCTGGCCAGCAGCGTTTCCTAACTTCTTAAACTCTAAAACTCAGCAGAAGCTGCAGTGATGAGTTTTAAAACTAAAACTTAGTAGCGAGGATGGAAGGGACGGAAGAAACGAAGCAGAGAGAGAGAGTGACATGCAGTGTGAAACTGAGATTTTTTGGTGGAAAGAAGAAAGAGACGAATGTGCAGCGAACGAGAGAAAAAGTGTGGCAGAGGATGCTGGGACAGGGAATTGGTGGTAAAATCCAAATTGGAAGAGAGGCTGAGTAAGGGAATATGAGACAGTATGTTTTTATCGGAGTGTGAAGTACGTACGTGTGTGTGTGTGTGTGTGTGTGTGTGTGTGTGTGTGTGTGTGTGTGTGCACGCACCCTGGGACTCAAGCTTCCTGCAGGAACTGACACACACAGCAGTTCTAGTGTGCCACACAGGACCTCAGTCAGCACCCCCCTTAACACGCACACACACCTACACACACACACATACACAGACCCACACAGCAGCCCCTGGAGGAGCGTTAGCACAGGTTTAAAGGCGAGGGGGGGGGGGCAAGGATGGGAAGGTTCAGCACGTCATCGACACCCCAAGGGTCAAACTTTCCTGTACTTCTGTCCCTGTAGAGCTAAATGAGAGACGGGGCAGGAGAGAGAGAGAGAGAGAGAGAGAGAGAGAGATAACTGCATATTTACCACATTCAGCAGTATCCTATTTCCCTGCTGGGATCAAGTCAGAGGAAGTGTTTAAGTGTTCGCTGATAGGCTGCAAACACGAGCAGAGAAAACTAGCTGCAGCTGACAAACACCTAAAGCAGTCAAACCATTTATTGGCCTGGTTCAGGAACTTTATCTCGACAAATGACAACAGTGAGTAAACAAGCAGCGTTGTAGTGGCAGGGTGGAAATATGAACTTCTTTGACTCATTCCACCAAATACTTAATCCAATAATAATGATGATGCTGTATTTCCATTACTACTGATACTTTAAGTCATGGAGCAATAATGATAAGTCAATCAACAGAAACAATTTTGATTTGTTAACCGGTGAATAATTAAAGTGTTTTTGAAGCAAACAGCAATTAAAATTAAAAAAGAACTGCTTCTAGATTCTAAAATTATTTGTTTTCTTGCTCTTCTACTGATAGTAAATGTTATACTTGTAATATTACTTTGGATTATATCTATTTGGTCACTGCAGCTTTAAAGAAATTCAGTTTTTAATCCACCTGAACAGATCAATATACTCCTCATACTTCTGTCTGGACTCAATTTATATTATTTCTCATTTCATACACGGACCTCAGAGAGCAGCTGCTTGTTCTTTTTCAATAAAGGCAAAAAGGCAGAGCCACGACAATTTCAATTTTCCGTCTCCGGCTGGAAACAGGAGTGAGCAGCAGACGGAGGAGGGGCGAGGACGGGGAGAGAAAGAAATGGAGAAGTTGGTTTGGTAGAAACCACAAAGAAAGAAAAACAAAATCCAAGAAAGGAATAAAAAGAGAAGAAAAGCCCTGCTATCTCTCCGACTTCCTCCCCAGACATCAGCGGACCACAGACAGTAGTGAAAAAGCACACAAATCCCTCTCTTGTCCCCCCTTCCACCCATCTTTCCCTCTCCATTTCCCCTTTGTCATCTCTTTTTCCATTCAGTGTGACTCCTGAGACCGGCTCCGTCTCTTTCCATATCTCCCTCTAATTCGTTCTCTCTCTTTTCAAGGCTCCTCTTATGATGTTCCCTGACTTTCACCGATCCCTTCATCCTCCTTCCTTCAACATTCACTTCATTTCTCCATCTTTGCTCTCTCTTCTTCTAGATATCCCCTCGAGCAGGACATTATGAACCATGTGGAAATGATATTACCAATTTTTGTGCGTTGTGTTTGTGCGTGAGGGAGACGCACAAACTCGAGCCTCTGCTGTGGATCTGACAGCTGGCTGGAACTCTATTACAATATCAGTGCGAGTGTGTGTCTCTGTGTGTGTGTGTGTGTGTGTGTGTGTGTGTGTGTGTGTGTGTGTGTGTGTGTGTGTGTGTGTGTGTCTGTACACTAACCTGTCTGGACAGTTGATTCATCCCAGGTGCCTCCACACTCTGAAGACTCCCCTTCTTCTACCGCTGAGGAGAGAGGAAGAGGGACAGAGAGAGAACGACAAATGAAAAACAGGGTCTGGAATTTATTCTACGTTATCAAGCAAAGGAGTCACATTATTTTTAAACGGTCGATCAGATATGACAGACCAAGACCAGGACCAAGGATCAGAGCCAAGACCAAAAGCCTGAGACCAAAAAATGGGCTAAACTGAGAAAATCAATTGAGCAATTAAATGTAATCAACACCTTAATTGTTAGTCAGCTCCATGATGATGATTCAGGAAGTTGTAACAGGCTTTTCAACTCCTCGTTAACATATTAAGCTCTCATAAATGTACTTGTTAGTTGCAGAGCTAATATCTTCTTTCAGAGCCAGAGGAATTTACATTGTGAATCTGATACCATGGTTCTTTATGGGCAGCACTAAATCTATATTTTTATTTCCCAAAACTTAAAAATAGACTAGATCTCTTATTATAGTGGCAGCCATGGCTTTACAGAAATCACATTCATTCAATACACAGTGCTTTCCCTATCACACGCCATTCAGACACTTTTGGCATCAATCTGGGGTTCGGTATCTTCACCAAGGACACTTTGGGGGACGGGAGAAGCCGGGGATCAAACCACCAACCTGCTGTACAGTGGACCACCCTCTCTACCTGCACATTCTGAGGTGTCCTTGGGCACCAAAAGACACTGAAGACTGAATTTCTCCTGCCAGCTGGCAGTGTGTGAATGATAGGATGGGTTAATAATAGGTAAAGTGCTGTGTATAGAAGTGCTGCATGAACAGTGTGTGAATGGGTGAATGTGACTCGAGGTGTAAAAGAGCTGCGAGTGGTCGGTAAGACTGGAAACGTCCATTTACCATAATGACTCTAATAGTTTCCATCATTTTAAAGCTCAGACCGTCTCCACAGGACACAACCAGGGTAACATAAAGTCATAAAGCATCTGAATCCATCTAAATGTAACGTTCTTCATCAGTTCACTCCTAAAATAGGGAAGCAACAAACATGCAGGTAGTGACGACGACAATGTCCTGAGACCTCTCACACACAGAGTTGATCAGAGCTGGAATGTGACACTGACTTCCTGGGTATAACAGGAAGGAGGGAAGTACAGCTGGCACACAAACAGGAAATGTCTAGAGCCACCACACAATGGGGTTTCCTGTTCGCCCCCCCCCCCCCCCCCACCACCACCACCACCACCGCACGATTCCTCACTTTTCCCTCACTGCACCTCCGTCTCTGATCATTTAAAAACCCCCTTGTTCTCATCCTGCTCTCTCCAGCGACCTCCACCCCTCGAACTCTCCACACCGCTGCTCATGTTCCTCGCTCCACATCCTCACCAGCTCCCTGCGGACCCCCCCGCCGCCCCGCCATCCTCACACTTGAGCTGCGACAAAAGCTCAAGTGAAAACAAGAAGTTATAAATCAGTGAACGCCACCTTTGAACAGAAAAACAAACCGTACGGGTGACGTCGGCTTGTGCTGTTGATGTTCCCATCAGTCTGAACGCGTTGTTCATTCTGAGAGCAATTGTCTGAGTTACTGCGGCCTCTCAAACCACTTTTTCTAAAATCCCAGAAGATCCACAGATTCATAAATACTCCGACCGGCCGGTCAGAGTAGTAAAAAAGTGACAGAACATTAACTGACCCTATATCTGGATGTGCCCAGTGAGTGCATGTACACACACAGAGAGGTGCTTTAAGGCAGAACAACCCCGTTAAACAGGAAAAAGAATCTGAGACACAATCTAAAACACCTGTTTTTAGATTTGGATCTAGAAGCATCAAATGTAAACAATGAAACGAGGATATGAACCTTGGTTCAGACTTTCAGGTGTGAAAACATGAGCTGACTCATTTTAGAGCCAGACTGCAGCCAAAGAAACAGTCAATCTAATAAGCAGCATCTTGCTGTGGATGTGAAGTGTTTTCATGTCTACTGCAGAAATCTGTTTTCAGAATGACTGGAGAAACAAACCTGGATCAGGACTATACAGAAATATCAGGGGCTGGAGCTGCTTTGCTTCTGAGGGGCCCGATGTGGACCACAGTGTGCTAATAACGGACTAATGGATCCCTGGACAAACAGCGAACACAGACATATGCACTCGAGACAGACACTCACACAGGATTTTGACTCCAAGGCTGAACAGAACCCAGCGTGGATAGAGACCTCCCACCACGAGTAGCAGGTCAGCCAAAGACAGCAGACAGAAAGAGAGGAGAGAAGGTATGGGAAGAGAAAACAAGAAGGAAAACAAAGTGTTTCCTCTGAGCAAAATAATAAAGGGGTTTTCCACCGAAACACTTACAGCAGATGAACTACAACTTGGGTTGAAGGACGTTAAGACCTGGGCGATACCTGAGCAACATGGAATGCAAGAGTGTGTACAACACTATGCAACATTTAAAAGTAATGTAGGGAGGAAAAGGAGTTCAGGACAACGTGAGACCTGAGACGGACAAAGATCGTAATCAGGCTACAGAGGGAGGCTCTGAGAGAAACTTAGCCAAACTCAACCTAAACCCGACAGGTATCCGGTTTTTTTTTGTGTCCGAGCCCGACCTGAGCCTGATGTTTTTGATGCACATGCACCATAAATAATTCAGATAGCTAGCTCAGCCAACGTGATCAAAACCGACCCGACCATCGTTTCAGAATTTGGATTCAAACCTTCCTCGACTCATCGGGTCCCGACTCGTTCAGTTCGGGTATCCACACTCCACTGATTCCACAAAACTATATTTTATCTCTAAAGAGTTTTTGAGAAGTTAAAACAAAGAGGTTTGTAAATGTGCCCTGTTTCCATTCTGTGATGTGGTATGAACAGGGAGAGACGTTCTTGTTCTGATTGGGTCTCATCAGCAACAAGTCGACTTCCAGCTGTGACTTTCAGTGACAGTTCCACCTCATCGTTAGTCCTGGAGAAGATGAGCCGACTTTTACTTTAACACCATTGCTGTTTCTCATCTTCGCTATAAAACCATGCAGCCGAAGTTTTCAGTTTCTGAAAAGCAATACCCCCCCCCCCCCCCCACTGTGTCCACACTCTGCTTGAACAGGGCTCCACTCATCTTGTTATGACAGCGACTCTCTGTACTTCTTCTTTGCCTGTTAAAACAATGTTGTTTGGGTATTTAAGAAGAGTTTGGGATGTTAGAAAAGACCTAGATGTGCTCTGCAACTCTGCCACTAATAAAAGCCCATTTTCCTTGATGAGACTTTGGGGAATACAGCATGTTTCATTAACCAAGCACACGCGGCTTTATTTAGACTCCCAGAGTCCTCTCAGGCCCCTCAGAGACACACACACCGTTACTGTGAACCCTGCACGCACCGGGGGGTTGGTGGGGAGTGGATGAGCCTGGCTGAGTGGGAAGGGTTGAGCATGCTTACACATACGGTACCGATACTGAGCATTCAAGTGTTAGTGTGTCTGCAGGTGTGTGCATACCTGTAGGTAGTGTAAACCATTAGGGAAACTACTAGAGAGAGAGACCTGCGTATGTGGACATTGGAATAAGTGCAGAAGGATTCGTGTCTGTGTGATTAAAATATACAACATTCAAGGTTTCCAATTAACAAGCTTTTCCACGTCTCTGTTCCGCCTACAGTGCATCTCACCTCCCTTCACACTCAGGCCTCTGGTTAGAGAAATGTGGCACAATAAGCCAATTAACAGCCCAGAACTTCACACATGCACCGATGAAATATACAGATAGCATCAACTCTAAGGCCACTCCACTTTTAACCACGTATGCTAACTAAACATTCTTCATTTCTGTGGTTGGTGCTCAGATAATTGATCACTTCTAATTAGCTCCTCTTGCACGAGGTCCTTTTTGCGTGACCCTAACTCAAGAACCCATGTTTTTAACTATGCAGCCTCAAGAGAGCCAATACAAACTCAGTTTTATTTACATTGCTATAATTTACCAGTTCTTCTATTTGATGCAACCTTACCAGTCTCATCTCATCCAGGGAAACTACGAACAACTGAGTGTCAATAGATTTAGGTCCCCACAACATGAGTGATACGACAATACACACATACACACAGGCAGGAAGGCAGAGGCAGCATACCGGTAGACAAGCCAATAACCTCTGAGACTTCAGAGACCTATAGAGATCACACAATCTGCCTCAACAGCGTCACAAACACATTGCACAAATTCATCACAAACAAAAATCCTGTGCATAGTGTGTGTGTGTGTGTGTGTGTGCGACACAAAGCAAACAAGATGCTACAGGGAATCCTTGGAGCATCTATGCACACACTCACACACACAAACAACAATTAAGCCTGGCTTTTGTTGTTGCTTACGTTAACCCCTGAGACACCTTGCTCTGTCAAATGTGTGTTTTAGCAAATGTAGTCATTGTTGATGAGAACAGTGAAGAGGTGACTTCCCTGGAAGTAAACTGCAGTATGTGCTTTGCCAAGGTTTTGAAGTCCCACTCACGCAGTCTCACAGCATGTGTACATAGAGACTATATTTATTTATGTGGCAGTCTGAGTAATTTCTGCAGATTACTGTTGGAAGCGTGTAGATGGCAGCAGGAGCAACAACACAGGCTGAAGAAACTGTTTTGTCATCACATTTGGAGGAATCACAAGAGTGATGTGTGTGTGTGTGTGAGAGAGAGAGAGAGAGAGAGAGAGAGAGAGAGAGAGAGAGAGAGAGAGAGAGAGAGAGAGAGAGAGAGAGAGAGAGAGAGAGAGAGAGCATGAAAGCAGCAGGAGGGGGAGTGGATGCAGATATTAAAGAATAAAATATTTCCTTTCTCGATATATCAGCTGACATATGTATTGTTTTAATTTGGAAATGATTCTTAAGATGTTGTTATGACAAAGAAATGTACCTGAAGCTCGATATCAACCATCAACTTTATTTTATATAATTGTAAATAAATCAAAATCACAAATAAAACCAAATATATAGAACTTGAATTAAGAAAAAAGTGAATATTTTCATAGATTTTAAATATAGATATAAATTAAAAGTTTTCATATTGGTGCATAGGGACAAACATTAAGGCTGAGATCAATATGTCTGACAGGTTCATATTGGTCAGGCTCTGCTGCAGAATACACAGTTCTGATAAATACTCAGACAGACACGTCCAACACTGACATGAGTTCCATCTGCTGCCAATACACCGTAAATATCTATACACGAGTTCAAGAGAGGAACATTGATGACGTTTTCCAACACAGCACCTGGATCTACAAATCAAAATGTATAAAAGAGAACTTATTTGTAAGTGGAGCTCCTTCACAGGAAGCCACACACAAACATTGTGAGTGGAAACGAGGGTGTAACCAGTTTCCATTTACGGAAATAAACCGCTCACAACGGGAAAAGCAGGTTAACGTATACTGGAGCTGTCAGCGAGCGCCACAACACATGACAGTGATGTACGGCCGTTTTGTTCCAATTTTAGATTTACATTACATCGAGGGAGACGAGCCGCTAAGTGGAACAGAGAAGGAGACCTGAAGTTATGCCTCTGTGTGATGATGATGATGATGATGATAAACAAATATTTACAAACATGTGTCATTCATTTCCCACGTGCACTCACATCCTTTTCCTTATCTAATTCTCCCTTGCTCTCTCCCTGAATCACATTTCTTTTCTATCCTCCCTTGTTCTTTATCCATCTACCGCCATATATTTCTTCACTCCTGTAGCCCCCCCCCCGTGTCTAAAAGTCTTCCTCTCCTGACCACTCATCCCCTTCCATGCTTTGTTGTAACATCCATCTTCCTCAGTCACCCATTGTCAATTTCTTTTCCATCCCTCTGTGTACTCTTCCTCCGTGTGTCCTCCTCTCCTCCTCTCCTCCACCACATTCGCTTCCCTTCCATCCTCTTCTGTCCCATGGAAGCAGTTACGGCCTCAAAAAGAAAAAAGCCCTTTGTCTCCTCTTCCTCGGAAACAACACATGCATGCACGCACAGTATCAGGGCCATTTATTCCCGAGGCAGCCCAAGGCTCGGGTGTTCCCAGATCTCTTTGACGAACGGGTCACTGTGGCCAATCGTGCAGCCCTGAGAGGCGGGATGTGGGTCAGCGTGGCCAATGATAGACTGGCTCTTCTCCCCCGAGCGGGAGGCTGATTGACAACTGGTGCTGGACAGAAGTCAAGAGGGTAATTGTCATCCGACTCCCTCTCTCTCTTTTTCCTCTTTCGCTCTCTTCATCCGTCTGTCTCGCCTACTCATCCTAGACACTCCTTTTTCTTCTCCCTCCCTCCCCCCCTCTTACTTCCCCACTTCAACCCACTTCCCAGCCGCCACCAGCCCCTCCCCAACCCGCTTTCTTCCTATAGCTCCGGAGGGATTCTCTCATTGGCTGCCCTTCACGTCCCTCAGGAACGACTTTGTGACGCCACTGGCCGAGGGCTGATGCCAATCTCCATCCACAGCCCACCCCCCGGGACCCCCACCAACTTCAATGGCCTGTGTCAAACACACACACACATGCAAACACTTCCAGCCAGGGGACGGGGACAGAAGCTGATTAACCAAATACTTTTATCAGCAGTAAAACCGCTCTCTCTGCCTGCGTGCATTCTGAACAAAACAGCCTTAAAACACAGACACACAGGCGGACACACATCCCGAGCACTGAACCACTGGCCAGAAACACCAGGCTAGTCTGGGGTTTGGGACAGTGCGAGTGTGTGTGTGCATTCATGCTTTTGTTTGTGAGAGTGTGTGTAAAGGGACAGAGGTAGCAGAGGGCTTAGATGGATGGCAGAGAGAAAGAACAACAACCAAACAAGCCTGGCGGACAAGCTCCATCGCCCTCTCTATCTTTCGCTCTCTGCTGTCCCTCTCTTTCCCTCACATCGGTTTCCCGTTTTTCTCCCTCTCCTCTGATCCGCAATGTTTTTACTATCTGATTTTGCTCTCGGGGTCAGCGGGATGGTTGGACCGGGGCCTTTCTGCGTGGAGTTTGCATGTCCCCCCTGTGCTTTGTGACTCCCAGTATCCTCCCACAGTCCAAAGACATCGAGCGTCAGGTTAAACGCAGACTCTCAATGTGAGTGTAACTAAAGCTTTGTCTTTATACGTCAGCCCTGTGATACATTGGCAACCTTGCCAGCCTCTCACCCAATGTTGGCTGTGATTGGCTGCAGCCAAGTACCTCAATCCCAACAATCCTCGTCTTTTCACCCGTTCTGTCCCCCACCTTCTCTTTGGTTACACCTGCCAATGAGGTTGTGTTTTCACCCGTGTCTGTATGTTGATTTAGTTTTTCTGCAGGATTACGCAAACACCACTGACCTGATGTCCACCTGACTTGGTGGAGGGATGTGGCCTGGGCCCGGGGAAGTTGCAGGAAATTTAGTTTCACTTTCTAGACAAACGTGTGTAGGATTGTTCGTCTACTTACCTCCACCGAGGAGGTTATGTTTCCATCAGCGTTCGTTTGTCTGCTTGTACGATTGTTGGCAAGATCACGCAAAAAAACGACTAAACTATAACATGTGATACGAGTCAGGGACAAACTCATTTAGTTTTGGAGTAGATCCGTATCAAGAGGCGGATTCCGGGGAAACCTTTGACATTTTAATTTCCCATGCAGAGAATAATTCATGGACCTAGATGAAGGAAATCTGTCATATTTAGAGGACTGATATTATCACTATTTAGTCATTGGCCTGGGAGGAGGAATACACTCTTCTGAATGCTATGCAACCTCAGCACATCCTTCAACATGTCCTGAACATAACATAAAAAGGTTCACTTGTTTTATCTTTTTTTAAACAGTTGTTGTCCCTGTTCAGGAGGTGAGTGTCACACACACACACGGTACAGCAAAAACAATTTCACCTCTCTCAACACCTACAGAGCAAGAACTCATTTTCGCACACACACGCACAGAGTTGATGTTCAGGGCCAGACAACACAGCTTGAGATTAAAGGGCCGCTCTGATCTGACATTTGTTTTTATGTCTGTCTGAGAGAGTGTGGCGGGAAGAGGAATCGATAGCAGGGGAGACAGGGAGAGGGAAGAAGAAGAGTAACGGGAATAGGAGGGGGGGGGGGGGGGGGGGGTTAGAGAAGGAGAGGGAAGGTGAGAGAGTGTTGAGGATGAAAGAAGCTTCGAGGAAGGACGAGAGGTGAAGGAGGGCAGAGAGGAGGAAGATAAGGAGTAGGACGGAGAGAGAGGAAGAGGAGGAGAGGGAACGCATTCCTCAGGAGTACCTCGACTCTGGGGAAGGAGCCAGAAATAACTGAACTAGAAGTCCCCCCCCCATCTCTCTCACACACACACACACAAGACAGAGCTTCGGTATGACGACTGACTCAAATGTTGACAATGAGACAAATTATGAAATATAGCAGTTATAGAACATGCATATTGTCACACACACACACACACACACACACACACACACACACACACACACACACACACACACACACACACACACACACACACACACACACACACACACACACACACACACACACACACACACACACACACAGCAGAGGCTGGGGGGGAGAGGAGGGGAGGGATGCATAATTGCCTTCTCTTGTTGTACAGGCTCGGGAGTGCTTTTTGACTGAAGACACCAATTTCACGCTAAGGCATTATTTAGCTTGATACAAACTTGATTAGGCTTTACAGGAAGAGAGGGAGGGAGAGAGAGAGAGACGGAGAGGAAGAGGGAAATAAACAGCTTTGTGTCGCACCGTATCGCTGGCGGACAGATTAACTCGCTCGTCACTCCACGTCTGGGAGTAACAAGAAAAATATACACAGAGCGCGTGTGTGCTGGGAGCGTGGCTGGCTGTTTGTTTGAGTGGATGTATAATCGAGCATCGTAAACGACCGACAAAAGGCACTTTCTGTTTTTTTGTCTTGACACTTTATCAAAATTGTGGTTAAAATCTTGATTAGTTTTGCTTTCGTGCAATTCTTTTTCAAACTCCAAAAGTCTAATGGTTCCCCCACTGCTTCCTGATGAAATGTTCAATAAGTTAATGTTGCCTGGCAACAGATACAATCCCAGCCAGTCAGCAGAGTTTTTGCTAATATTGCTTAGCAACAGATTTTCATCCCAAGGAAGAGAAATCAATCAACTTGTGCTTGAAATGTGGGACTGACTCAGAGATAAGATATGAACCAAGTTGAGAATTATCAATATCTAGAATCTCTACTAAGTCTAAAACATCTTCATTTGTACTCAGTCAAAGTGTTGCCCGTCATTAAAGATTAAGGCTGCAGGTAATGTGCATTTTAAAAGATACAGACAGTGTCACGTGATTTAGAGTAAACCTGCTGCGTCAGAATAATGTCAATTAACAAGGAACGTATTTGAGGAGGAGGAAGAGGAGAGGAGAGGAAGAGGCAGAAAACTGGTTGTGCAACTCCCCAGACTGCTTATCAACTCTAAAGCAGACAGTACTTCTGCATTTTTAAAATTGGCTTGCACTGACCAACACTCTCTCTCACACACACACACACACCTTCTCACCAATCTCACCGTGCAATCTCTTGTTCTCTTTCCGCTCTGCTATACTTCCCCTCCAACACCGTCTCCCTTCCTCATTCTGACTTGATACGGACATAAAGCTTTTATTAGGGACCAGAAATTCCAGAGGAGCAGCTCATCCTCCTCTGCTGTCGTTTCAGCTCAGTACAATTAGAGCCTTTCTGAAATGTGCTCTTCTAACCAAACAGCAGGTCTGTCCTAAACTTACTCATCCTGGGAAAGACAGCACGACGTGAATATTTTGAACTCATAAAATATAGCACTATAACACTTTGCCTCAACAACATCTGCCAGGAAACACTGTGGATGATTCAGTGTAATCCCATTTATTTTTGCTTTTTACTTCTGAATTACCTGGTGAACATTGTGACACACTGTGCAGAGTAAAGAAATATATTTTTAAGTAACAAAAAACTGATTAAAATTCAATCCTCTTTCACGTTTCCATTCTTCCCTCTTCGGTATGCAGTCCCTCGATCGCCCGCCTGCTCCCTCACTCACTTTCCCCTGCTCGCTCTTGCTCCATTGTATGTCTCACAGCAGGTCGGCCTTGCCTTTTGACTGGGAGGTGAATGGAAAGGAGTTGGAAAAACCAACTGAAGACTCGAGCACTAAAAAGAACCATTGGTAAGACTATAGTGGGGGTGCACTACAAAGACCCGGCAGAGTGTCCAATAAAAGAGGAACAGAACACAAGCAGCTTGTTCTGTTGAAGACTCCACGCTCTGAGGACAATGCACATTAGTCTGGGTCCGTGGTGTGTGTGCATGTGTGCGTGTGAGTGTGTGTGCAAATGAGTACGTGTGCATGCAAGCACAACAGGCAAAAGGCAAGCTGGAAAAAAAAAAATGAATGAATAAATGAATAAATCAGCACAAAAGTGAGAAAAACAGTTTTGGGACCTGGACGGTTTGTGAAACACAGACATGGCAGCGTTTACGTGACACATCACAACCGATGTGCAACCACATTTGTATAATGAGAAGATGAAGCACGCACGCGTTCTGAAGAAGGAGCGCTCCTTTCAAAACTAAGATAAATGAGATATATTCATGCGTTAATCCGAATTAAGCAAACTAAATAGAGCCACTCTCTGACAAGTATATAGAACTATGTATAGAACATGAATAGACGCATGACCTTTGACCTGTTTGAACTTTCAGGTTATGCAAGGTCAGAATAAACCTTGATCATTTCTTCATGCAGAGATTTTCCATTTCCTAAAAGTCAACAGCCGAGTGTGTGTGTGTGTGTGTGTCTGCGTCAGAGTGGGAAGGGAGGGAGAGCGGCCCGATAAATATATTATGCATCAGCCAGGTGTGCAGAGGGGCACAGCTAATTGCCCCCACCACTAATGTTTAATGTACAGAATAGGACAGAGCAGGGAGGGGTGGGGGGGGTTATTAGAGGGAGGGGGTAGGGAGCACAAGTAGAGGGGGAGGAAGGTGTGAAGGGGAGGAAAAAGCAGGATGCTGCAGGAGAGGAAGAAATAGTGAGCTTGTATAGTTCCCCCTAATAATTCTACATAATTTATCATAACTGTGAATATCTACTGGCGATGTGCACATCAGGGTCACGTCAGTGAAATCATGGTATCGCCAACATTTTTCCAGAAGCAACACCCGGTGTGGTTTGAAGCAAAATGGCTTTTTAAACGTATAAATATTGAAACAATTATAAATTAAACCATAATTACTTCAGAATAATAATAAATAATGCAACTAATTTATTCCACGTCTTATTGTTTTAAATTCCACTGCTCATCAAACAATGAGGTTGAGCAGCAGTATTGTTCACTCAAAGACGTCTTTCTGCAGCTTCAGCAACTTGTGATGATACAGTTGGACCAAAAAAAAAAACCAAACTGATCATTATTAAATTAGTTGGATATTCAATAAGCTTCGAGAGACGCCACAGGACAGAGAAGAGGACTTAATTAAACACTGATCGAGACAGACAAAGACACCGCAGGCAAATAATCCATGTTGACCAAAGAAACACGTATAATCTAAGTAAGAGACAGAGAGGTTGCACACATCAATGTGCACACGCGGCCTTCGAGGAAACTTAGAAGGGCCCGAGTCCTCTGAGAATATCCAGTGGTGGGGGGGTGGGGGGTACGTGTGTGTGTGTGTGTGTGTGTGTGTGTGTGTGTGTGTGTGTGTGTAGTCATACGAGCATCATCTTTCTCTTCTTGAATGCAAAGGTTATGGCCATGCACAGAGCTCAGCTACACCAGACGCCTGTTTGTGAGTGTGAGTGTGTGTGTGTGTGTGTGTGTGTGTGTGTGTGTGTGTGTGTGTGTGTGTGTCTCCAGAGGGGCCGGGTGTGTGTTAGGGTCCAGTGAGTTTGCAGCTGATAAACAAGGCTAGCTAAGCCGCTACAATGGCAGAGTCCTGGCCCATGATGCCCCTGTTCTCACACACACATGCACACATGCACAAGCACAACAGGCAGGCCGCTGATAAGGAGTTGTCGCTGGCATACACACACACCTCACTGAGGGACTTCACCCTTTCTGGGCACACCCCCCCCCCCCCCCCCCCCCACACACACACACACACACACGCATGCTCACACAACACGACAATAAAAACCCTAACCAAGCCGACCAGATGATTTGACCTTTTCCTATTATTTCAGACCAAACCAGTTTCTCACCGCTGAAGAACGGCTCTTAATCTGGATTCATCAAGTCAACACCATTAGCTGCTGCTTGTTGTCGTCCCACAGTGTTTCATTAACTTCACAGAGGCTGTCGGGGATCAAAAAGATCTGCTCGCTGCCAGGTGCCCAAGTGACGGAGTGCGCTGAATAACCAGTATTTCACTCGTATGCATAGAGTGCAGCTGTCGGCTCTACGGTGGAGTTCACAGCTGTAGTCGCTGGTGGTGTTTTATGGGACAACATCATTCATTCTTCCACCTGATACGCATCCTACTTCGAGTAAACAACATTATTACAACAACCCTGAAATCTAAAAAGCCAAAATAACAAGTAAAACACAAAATCAGCAGTTATAGATTGAATCCACATGTCTCTGACGCAGTGTGAACATTAATCAATTTTTCAACAGGATTACGCAAAAACTACAAAACAAGTTTCCACCAATCTCATGCAGTAATTTCTATCGTTTTCAGATTTCGCAGGGAGTAATCCAAGGGGACTGCTGGGCCTTGGCAGAGGCGGTCGCTTCTACATTTCTGGTCAAATTGTGAACATGAGAACGTTTTTTCTCGTGAAAGACCTGAAATACCTTTTCCAAGAATTCTCCTCCTGTCAATGGGCCCTTTTGCACACAGCAGACATGTGACCTGCCAGAGTGGGAGAAGCCCAGGTGGTACCAATACTAATACTGTCTGACTTTGTGTCCCAGAATAAACCGGCACATAACACAGACGTTTTCACACCTGAGAGTCTGGACCACGCTCCAAACCGAGGCTCGTGTTTTTCTTACGCTGTTTATAACCTCCTCTGGTTAGTCTTGGTTTCACATTCTGGGAGAGGACTCCAGACGTTTGTATGACATAAGTACGTCTTGTCAACATCATGGGCTGTATATGGGACATGAATGGAGAAGCTTAATAAACTGGTTCAGACAACATTTTGGTACATTGCCGTGGACCCGGTCCGAGGCACCTTTCACACCAGTTGTTTTAGTTCTGACTAAACTGAAAACTACAGTCCAGTATGTATAGTTGTTAAAGTGCCCTGAAAAGAATTCAGTCGTAATTAAATCACGTTATTTTCACCAGTGCATTTCTTCGAGGTCTGCAGTGGAAGAGGCCTGGTTACACTCGCCTCTGTGAGCCTTCAATTGTGCAGTAATTTGGTTCTAATTGAGAGCAGATCAACACGACTCCAGTTAAATTCGATGCATGGTACTGCTGGGCTCCACCAATCACCAATTACATGAGCTTGTTTTGTCCTGTTTAGAGAAAAAATAAATAAAAACACACACACAACCACCAACAACTCAAATCCACCCCCCTGCTGTGAAGTCAATGGAATTTCTAACAAAGCTTTTAGAAAGCCATTTAATGGTTCAGCAAGCCTTAATGCAAAGCCGATACAAGCTTTTATGAAGGAGTTACTCAATGCAGCTGTGCGCACGCTGATTGTGCCATTGCTCACACTAGTTGTAGCGGCGCGGAGAAAACAAGATAAGCTGTCAACTTTTGGTTTTTAAACGAAAAGCCGAGGAGACGTTCGCCGTGGCCTGAGAGCGCTCGTGCACTCAGATGTACCTGCGAGAACACATATTGTCGTCTTTCGAGTAATCCAAGCCACATGTGCAGTGTCTCCGAGTTTTATAGGAGCCAGTCGCCCCATGAAAGTCTCTGTGCTCTGCCAAAGGGTGACATTAAAACTGATCTAATTGTAAAGCCAGATGGTGAGAGAGAGAGAGAGAGGGAGGGAGGGAGGGAGGCTGAGAGAGAAAGAAAAACAGACGGAAGAGTGAGAACGGAGGAAGAGAAATGGGAGATTAACTGTACTATGCACACACACACACCAAACTAAATTCTCATTCTGCTGCTGGTCAGGTATTAGGATTCCACAGCTCTAATATAAACAACAATGACAGGTGCACACAGGACCAGCGATTGGTTGATTTTACTCTGCCTTTGCAGGAGAAGCATAAATAGATTCAGGAATCATAAAACCCAGCTTGTAACCTGACGGCATTTCCCAGCACAATTAATTTTTACCCACATTCGGGCGGGTTGGCAGTTGTTAATTTCAAGTCTTGAGCAGTTAATTGACAATAACTTTAACTCCAGGCAATGAATAATTACTATCCCAGAGTCTCTTATTAGATTTAAATCACATACTTACATGAAATATTGCGTCGACCGAATCAGTGTCAGAAAGTAAGATGGTGCGGCTGAAATGAATCTGCAGCTATTTGGCTTAAATCAAATTCATTTGTTTTTTTCTTCCATAAAAGTAAATTGAACATCTCCGGTTTTTAAACTGTTCGTCAAACAAACATAAGATGGAAAACTAAGCTTTGATTTTCCTGACTCCGGATGTTTTATAGATCAAACGATGAATCAATAAGCAGATTAACTGGTAATGAAAATAGTCTCGTTGTAGCTCTAGTGGAAAATATGCAATTTTCTGTCCCAACAGCTTTTCAACAAAAACAAACTTCATAAAAACTAAAAGTAAAATTAAGACAGTACAGTAAGTTTTTATAGTTTATATACGGGAACTTTGTTTTGCCTTAAATAAAGCTAATTGTTCTTTTTGTTCTTCGTTATTATTGTTATTATATTATTTAATAATAAAATAGTGTAAAAATTAACTAAATATTTGAGCCTTATACAGACATCAGTTCATATGTGCCAATATGAAATATTTTATTTTACAGAAGAAACAAAAATGCACGTAGAAATAAATGTTTAATCTCTATGTTCAGGCTCCACGGCTGCATTTGTGTTTTATCTATATAATTTATAATGATAGGATCCAAGGATTTATGGTTAAACTGTAAAATATCAAGCCTCAATTACAAGTCTTTGTCATTAAGGATGGATTATGGCATCTGAAGAATCACTGATAACGTTTCTATATGTATCAGCCAATATCTCAATTGGAAATGATTTACTCCTTAATACCAAAACTCCACATTGTTTGGCTCTAAGATAAATAAACACATGAGCATTTCACTGCACCTGTGACTGTTACTGGTTTGTCTATGACAAGGATCAAATAAATCAGTTGATACAAGCTGGAGGACGCTGGTGGAGCCACAGACAAACGTGAAGGGATGTAAAGAGGCGAGAGGGGACGAGAGAGAGACCCAAACAGAGCGAGCGAGCGAGGCAGAAAGGAGGAGATTGAGTGGAAATGATGCCATTAGCCCAGAAGAGCTGGACTCAACACAGGGCGACAGTAAACTCCCCCTCTCTTCCTCTTTGGTCAAAGGACTCACTTGGCTCCACTAACCATAAACAACGCTCTAAACAAACCAAATAAATGCTAAAAACTAAGTGCTCCCCCTCTTCTCCACCCCCCCCTGCTCCAGTCTCACCCGGCCTCCCCTCCCCTCCCGTCTTCTTGTCATATGTGCTCAACTCCCGTTTAATGTCCTGCAAATGAAGCGGATTTATTAATGTGTAATTAAGTAATAATCATCGCTACATAATGCATGAAAGACTCGAGGGGCTGAGAGCTGAGAGCGAGAGAGAGACAGAGAGAGATAGGAGGGAGCGAGGCAGACGGAGACGGAGGTTTCTGCTGCCTCGCCTCACTAAAGACACACATTAAAAACGGATTAATCCACTGAAATAATAGTTTGATAAGAGAGGAGCCGCGCTCGCTCGTCTCTTCCTCCTCGCTCACCCCTCCTCCTCGCTCACTCACCCCCCCATCAGCTCGTTCCACGGGCCCATCCTCGTGTTCAATTAGCAAACAGCAATTAGTTAAGTCCCTCCACTGTTAACGAGGCCTGATCACTGCAGAGGCTCGACTGGTTAAGTAATTCCATCAAAAGGAACTTGGAGGATCAGTTATGTGAATAAAAACGCTGCTGTTTGTTTTCGTTTTGAGTTCCTGAGGCGAAACTGTTTCATTGCATGATGGGTATATTTGATAATGTTTAATTACGCCAAGAAG
The DNA here is from genome assembly GCA_026259375.1 of Verasper variegatus. Taxonomy (NCBI): domain Eukaryota; kingdom Metazoa; phylum Chordata; class Actinopteri; order Pleuronectiformes; family Pleuronectidae; genus Verasper; species Verasper variegatus. The sequence continues at coordinate 22,548,257 of CM048042.1, read as the reverse complement.
GTTAGGTTTCTGCTCGTGTCCCTTTTCAGACCGATTACACAAAAACTACTGAACCGATTTCCACAAAACCTGAAAGGATGGGACAAGGGTCCAGAAAGAACCTAATCAATGTTGGGTTGGATCCAGGAATTTCCACAAACCTTGTTGGAAGGTGGCGGATCCGGACAAACGGGAGATATACTGGATTTATTTGTTGCTTTCTTTAACACTGCAAGATGCAACCTACTGAGTGTATTCTACTCATTTTAATAAATCTTTTCTCTTCCGAATATTAAAACCACAATCATAAAGGGCGTCTGTACAGAACTCTTTCACAGAACGTACAGAAAAAGCTAAAGTTAGAAGATTTTTGAAACTCCATTTCAAAGTGTTCAAAGTGCACAACAATAATACAAAACAATAACGCACTATTTACACAATGTAAACGTGGATTAATATGACTTTCTGATTTGCCCATGACAGTGCTCTCAATAAACGTGATGCTTAGCAAATAAAAGAAAGTCCGACGACACGACTTTACCACTTAAATTCTTGTTGTTTGTAACAAAAACACTTAAACCAGAGGTTGGGCCGTTACCTTTCACTGGTAGTTTAACAGTTTACTGGTTAGAACTGGTTACCCATGCTGTGATTTTGTTTAGCACATCTAATAGTGAGTAATGTCGCTCATCCTCCTGTTCAGATTCAGAAATAACACCCGGTTCTTTTCAGGCCAGGCCAGTGTGAGTCAGAGTGAATCTATAGAAGAAGATGGATGAGGTGGGACTTTGTGTTTGTTTGTTATTGTTTTGGCACGCCTGGCTGGCCAATAAGTCCGAGAGCGAGCCAGCGCAGTCATAGTTGGATGAGCAGGTGAAAGACGGAAGAACATGAAAACACAGATAATCCCCCGGCGATGCTCACCTCGTCCTGGCCTCCATCGCTCCCACCCCTCTGCCCACTCACCTGCTATGTGCCACTGCACAGCCCCCGAACTCCCCCCCCCCCGCTCTGTCTCCTCCATCTCTTCTACAAACCTCTCTCATCTTCCCCCCAATGCCGTGTCTTGCCAAGCTGTCAAAGGGGCAAGGTGTGGAGGGCAGATAGCAACACGCATGTACACAAACAGATGCATGAGTACACATACACAAAACACAGGGTGCTTATGCAAGCTGGACCACAAGGGCTGTGTTACCTTTGCCACACACACACACACACACACACACACACACACACACACACACACACACACACACACACACACACACACACACACACACACACACACACACACACACACACACACACACACACACACACACACACACACAGAGAGAGAGAGACAGAGAGAGAGAGGTGGTCGTCTGCCTCAGCTTTGCTCTGCTCGGCTGCCTGACTAAAGCTAAGCTCTCGTTATCCAGGAGGCTGAGTCCATGATGAATGCAAACACAAATATAGAGAATGCAGATCTTGCGAGTGTGAGCACGTATGCACACAGACACACACTGACAGAGCAGCTGATGTGTTCACTGACAAACTGCAGCGAGCAGCAACATCACTACAGCAGGAGGCAACAACATCCAACATTCAGCCTCATCATTCAAATCAAATCCATTTTCATTTCCACGCTGAAACAACAAGACTCATATTCAATCAGGTGATTTGCAAAAACACAATCTCTCAAGACTGCTTCAGTAATTTATCGATCATTTGCTGGTTACAGGTTTTAAAGTATGATGATTATCTTGCTTTTCTCCAATTCAGGAAATTGTAATTCTATTGTCCTGTATCTTATACTGCTGGTCAAATCGATTTAAGACAATAGTTTAGACCCTGATATCATTTGATAACCATTTAATCAACAAGGCCTTTTCTAAAAGAGGTGATTTACATTATTGAATGTATTAACATGGCCTCCTTACAAAAGAAAGTGACAAATGAAAATGTAAGTGATTATTTACAGATCATTTTGTGAACCTTGTTAGTTGAGCACAAGATTAGCAATTTGCCAGTGTTGTATTAAATCTGTAATATCTAAAAATAAAAACACATGTGTGTGCATGTATCTCCATCAACATATTTACTTTTAATCACTACTTTAATGCCACTTCTTTAAATCTAGAGAAAGATAAGAAACCGTGGTGGTGACAGACTGTGACCGCAAGTAAAACTTATTGTCTTTAACACTTAATGAATTAAATTCTTAAAGTTCTCAGACAATTCAAACCTTACAAGATGCAATTTCCATCAAATGTGTCGCTGTTGGCTGCAGTGGAGGAATTTATTCACTTCAAATGTTACTGTAGATTTAAAGACGGGCTGCGTCCACTGGAAAACTGAAACCAGCTTTACAGCAGATTCCTGAGGAGGCTGTGGAATCTGTTGGCTCCCAGATCACATCAGTATCAATATCAGTCACATGCTCTACATGCATTCATACATTAGTCTGGAAAACAACTGGGTTTTCTGCACATGCACCCACAGTAAGTACAATAATACACATTGTCAGTGCTTCGTGTGTGTGTGTGTGTGTGTGTGTGTGTGTGTGTGGCATGTGCGCAGCCGCCTCCTATTGATTGATGAAATGAAATCCCACCTGCGACGAAAACAGGCTTAACTTCCTAACCTGTAGGAGAAGCTTAAGTCCTGCAATCAAGGTCACGCTGCTAATTAAACTAACCCACCCAGTCTGAATCGCTGCTTCTCTTCCAGATACAAGCCTATATGATGGAGGGGGGAGGAGGGGGGGTGGCAACCACATGGTCAGCTCGTCCCGTTGCCCATCTGGGTCCCATAAAGGAAACATGGAGGCCAAGGCCACCGCATGCACCCTCATGCATGATGCCCACTCACCCATGCAGAGCAATGAATACCATTTTTTTTTTACGGAAATGGGGGAAAAACCCGAGGCCTCGTCTTTTCACAGAAATCCCATAAACAATTTGCACTTTCATGAATTTTTTTAAGAAAAAGGGGGAATCTGTCCGTTCCAGCTCTGCATGTGAACTCAAACTGATTTAGTTTTTTAAAATTGAGGAAGGTCAAATAGGTTTTTTTTCATATGAAACCACCGACAGGCTGGAACAATAAGTAGAGAGATGTTCAATCAGGTGTGTTTGAGTGTGTGCAAAACCTCCTCTCCTCAGATTGAAGTACATTTCAGATATTTGGGGCTTTTTTTGGGGTCATATTTTGATCGAGCGTGTATAAAAATGTGAGGGACTGAGAGGACATGAGACTGGATGGGGTCAAACACTCACATTTACCAAGCAGCTGAGTGCAGTTCAGCACACAGAGCCACAAAAGGGAATAATCCAGATTAAAACCAAACAAGTGAATTACAAATTGCTCCAGAAGAAAAAAAAAAAAAAAATCACACTGCAGAAACAATTCAAATCCAACACTTGTTCCAGCCTCACTTCAACTGGGACCAACTCCAAACAACCAGTGAAGGAACCAGTGACCAAACTAAAACCTGAAGTGACAGTGATTTACCTTGATAGTAAAAAAAACTACACACACAAGAGGGGGGGGGGGGATTCAATTAGTTAACTCCATTAAATCCTGGTTGTGTGTGTGTGTGTTTGTATTTAATTTGGCGTCACTCCTGGTTCGCGTGCACACGAGGCGCAGAGGAAACAGTTCCTTACCTTTGACGGAGCGCGGCTTGGCCTGTTTCCGTCTCGACATCTCTGCTCGTCCTCTGCTTCTTATCTCGGGTCGTGTTTCTGTGTTTTATTCGTTCCGCTCGGTGTTTTCAGGGAAGCATACAGGCGGACACAGCCGGGTTATCTTCACCTCCTCCTCCTCCTCCTCTTCCTCCTCCACCACCACTTCGCTGCTGCTGCTCCGTCGCCTGTTGCAATGCGGCAGCTCCGGTCGGCGAGCGGGGGGACGGGGCGGTCGGTCCGGCAGCAACGCACCAGGGGGACACTCGGCGTCCTCCTCCCGCACAGCCTGTGGAACAACCGGGGGCAACTTCCCGTTCACGTCCCCTTCTTCTTCTTCTTCTTCTTCCCGTCTCTTCTGCTTCGCTTCTCGCGGCGCACACCTGAGCAGCGTCCCGCGCTAAAAGTGGCAGCTGCGCGGTGCCACCGGTGCCACGGCTGCGCGTAACGGTGCCGGCGCGGAGCAGGAGACGCAGGCGGAGGATGTTAGTTTTCTGGAGGATTTGCTTTAAACGTCCCACCCCCTACTGTCGCGCTCCTCTTCCTCTTCTTCTCCTTCTTTTTTTTTTAGTTTATCGCAACTGTGTTTGTTTAGTCTCTTCCCTCCCGGAGAAGCGGCACCGATCCGAGCCTCCTACGCTCCGGTCCCGCTGTTCTACACTAGGCAGTGGTGGTGGTGGTGGTGGTGCTGGTCTGGTGGCATGGACATTGCGCTCTTCCCCTGCGTCTCCAACCCTCGAGGGGAACCCTGCTCACAACCCACGCTTTCTGGCTTTTAGTTTTTTAGTTTTGTGGTTAATGTTCTCCTAAACGCCTTCACGCGTCAACAGCAGCCTGATAGTTCCACTCGTCTAACCCTGCGCTCGCCTCTGTCTCCCTGCTTTTTCTTTGTCCTGACTCTGGCTACCAGTCTCCCTCCTCCTCCTCTGCCTGCCTCTGCTGGCGGGGCTGCGGCGCAGACACACATAATAAAGCCAAGGCAGGCAGTGCTTGGCTGGAAATGTAGCCGCGTCCCAGCAGGGGGATGTGAGAGAAGGGTCCCGGCGGGGGAGCGCTCTGATCCCGCAGGGAGCAGCTCGGCACAGCCCGGGTTGGCTGAGGCAGGAGAGAGGCAGGAGAGAGGCAGGCAGCGCTGATGGAGAGAGAGAGAGAGAGGGGAGGGGGTGGGGGGGGGGTGGTGGAGATTGAGAGAGAGAGAGAGAGGGGAGGCAGGGGGAGACTTAGGCAACAGCGCCCAGACGTGGCCGACCGGCGTCACTACAGCAGGGACCCGGAGAGGAGGGGAAATGTGGGTCGGATTGAAGGAGGGATGAGGAGGAAGGTGGACAGGTTAAAGGGAGAGTTCACTCATCCTCTACATACCACTATGCCGATGGGGGGTTGAGTCCACAAAGCACTTCTGGTGTTTCAGGGGTAAACAGAGCTGCAGCCAAATCCAACACAACTGAAGTTAGTGAGGACCGACTTCTTCAAATGTAGAACTCAAGAACAAGAACTCGAGAGTTACATGAGAACTGCAGTTACATTCAGGACATTTAGGCTAAAAACTTGGTTATTTTCATCTTTTCTGATTTCACACCAGGAGCTAATGGAAACGTTGAAATGTGAAGAATGTGAAACAGGCGCTTGGATCCGATCTGTTACGGCTCCACAACATTTCTTCACAGTAATTTGTAGAATGTCAGACATTATTTCCTCATGTTGAAAAGCTCCCGTTTTCTAGAGGATTCATCTTTTCTGTGCTCATCCGAGGTGGATTCATTTCTCTGCAGGATTAGTTTAAGCCTATTCGTTAAGGGTGAGCAGAACCTATCGGTGTGTAATGAACATTCTCCACACTTTGGATGGAGACCACACGAAAAGGTGTGTGTGTGTGTGTGTGTCCATCCAGTGACGTGCACACAGGAGTGTGTAGACCTTTGTCACAGACCTTTGTGTTGCAGTCATGTCGAGGTTTAAACCTGTTTTGTTTGAAGAAATGCCTCCGTGTCCTGCATCGCCTTCGTCTGTGGAGCTTCTTTTTTTTTTTTTTTTTGCATTACAGGACACTTTCTTTCACCGTGAACACAAATGTTTGACTTACTGTACAAACATAATTCAATTAGCCATGGAAAAGTGTGAGTGCAAATGGCTAGCAAGTGGGTGTGTGTGTGTGCAAGTGTGTGTGTGTGCAAGTGTGTGTGTTTGTGAGCATTCTTCAGTTCTTTTATTTCCACTGGAGGAGAGCGGGACATGTCTTTGTACAATATAAAGCAGACAAAGAGAGAAAAAATGAAAATCACTGGGTGCTTTGTTCTTCACTCTCTGCTCCAACTGAGCGCTCTCTGACCGCAGCTGAGCTTTTCCATGCCCCCCCCCTCCATCTCTCTCTCTCCCTCTGTTTCCCTGTGTCTCTCTGACTGCCCCCCCCCCCCCCTCTCTCCCTCTCTCTCTGGTTGTCATGGATAACTGGGTAACGTGGAGCTCCCCTGTGCTGACCAGCAGGACCACTGCCCTCCACAGATTGAGCCCTCCCCACCCAAAACCCAGTCCTCCCAAGGAGAGACGGAGCAGCCTTTAAGAATGACCCCCTGCTGGGGTTTGGGGAGGTGTGTGTGTGTGTGTGTGTGTGTGTGTGTGTGTGTGTGTGTGTGTGTGTGTGTGTGTGTGCGTGTGCGTGGTTGGAGAGGTGGGGGGCTCTTGTCTCTGTGCCCTCCCCTCGTAACCCGCCCCCCTACACCCACCCCTGCCTCACCCTCCAACCTTCACCTCTCCCTCCCCATGAAATGAGTGCACGCCAGGAAACCAGTGTGTGCATTTCTGGGTTTGTGTGTGTGTGTGTGTGTGCACACCCACGGCTCCCCCAGTGTGCCTGCCACTGGCATGGAGGGGCAAAACCCCTCACTCGGTGGTTGGTCCCCCATCCAGCCCCGCTCCCCCCTCCTTGTTTCTGCCGGTAGATACAAAGAGTGGGAAAAAAGCCCACATTACAAGCTCCTTAAGGGTCAAGGACAGGCCCCACTCTGAATGGCTTCTAAGAGTCGTATTGTTGAATCACATAGCTCGCGATTACACCCCCTGTCATCTTTGTGCGGATTTGGCTTTTTTAGACACACAACAAGAGAACATCAAGTAGCAGCCAGTGAATAAGTCGGCCAACAGACATGCAGTGGGAACCAATACAGACAGGACATCAATGGAATAACCCGGGGACAGATGTAGAATTACAGCCCCAGAAGAAGGGGATTTGGCTTAAAGATTTCATACCTGAACAGCAGCTGGGTTTTACAGTGGTGTGGAATGTGAAAGCAACGAGATTATGACACAGAAAATGAGGTGTCAGAAGTGTGTGTGTGTGTGTGTGTGTGTGTGTGTGTGTGTGCATGAATTAATTCTACAAAAGCTGCTGTGCTGAGACTGTCTCACTGAAAACACTACACCTCTGATCCACCCATGCATACAGCATACTGTATGTCACCCGCTCATGAATTTAACAAGCTTTAAATAAACTCTACTACTCCGCGCTCAGGGAAACTGTTCATACTACTACTGGCTATTCTCTCTTTTCTTTTGACATACATCAGATCAGGTTCAGAAATAAATGGAGTCACATGTTTTTGGTGAAAGGGTGAAACATGAGTCAAGAACAAAAAACATTAAATTTTGATTGATTCAAACTTTTATTAATTGAGGGGGCACCATCATCATCGTCATCATCACCATCATCATCATCATCATCATCTTGAGCAGCAGCTGTATTTCTCGTAGGACTGAAATATTAAGTGACTCATTCTAACTGTTTACCATTAAAGCTATAAACTCACATGACAGATACTATGTTTAAATGTTGTGCATTAACATTTAAGTTCATTTCTCAGTTTCCTTTCCAAGTCAGGAATCCATGAAGTTTTTTATTCTTACTTGTTAAAACTGTCACTCCAATGTGAGTATATACAAAATCTAATTCTACTGCATTTAACTCTGTAGTAGAACAGAGCAGTCCAAATGTAATTTGGGATGTTCGCCCTGAGACAAGTGGTGAATTTATGTAAAACAAAGAATGTACTTGGGTTTGATGGTGACATTCAAACATTCCAAACTGTGAAATGATCCTCCTCAAACAGAAACTGTACTGTGAAAAAAATCAAAGACATTTTAAAATCGGTGAACAGAATCAGAATGAGACGGACACAAAAGACTGCAACCTCCCTGCCTTTGACTTCCAGTGTACTCACATTATTTAAAAAATAATGGAGGCATTATTGTGAGTGTGGGGTGCTGACTGCTTCGTGCAGATATCCACGGTGCACAGAGCGAGGGCGCACTGAGAGTTTGACTCTGCTGACCTTTGACCCCAGCTGCTCTGACCTCTGTGGGTGGAGTCTCTGATGGCTGCTGCTCACACTGGAAAATGGAAAACTAATTGCGTGCGCGTTTGGATTTCGACAACTCCTCAAGAGCAAATTGGCCCGAAATATCAGCATTCAGGGTTTGTTTCAGAAACACCTGAGAACACACTGATAGCAGCGCCGTGGTGACGGTAGAGCTGCTTCAGAGGAGGATCCACATACAGCACACACAGTTCTCTCTCTGTATCGTGAATATGCAGTTTGCATTTATTTATATGTCAAGTGAAACTCATATTAAAAGATGAAAATAATGTGATCAATCTAAACTGGCCACTGCTAAATATTTTTCAAATCTGACGTATGGATTGAGATGATGGAGGCCACAGGCTGAAAATAAAGTTGGACTCAAAATAAAGTTGCGTCAGAAATCTTCACTTTTCTAGAACCTGATATTTATCGCTTGACTTTGTTACCTCTGCTGCGTTTGTTTGTTAGTTAGCAGGATGATGCGATTTGCATGTTGATACCAGTTATTGAACATTGGCATTAACTATGAAAGCCACCGTGAGGATTTTACTTTCTTACTTTGGCACCACACAGTGGTAGAGTCAAGAATGACACTGTAACTCTGAGCAAACCCCACTGGTTGAACGTTTCTTGTTCTTGTGGTTATCTTTCACAATAACTCATCAGGATCGTTGGAACATTTGGTGTCAGACTGTCCACTTGATAGTTAAATGATAAGTCTGCTTTTCTCTACACTTTTCTTTTGGTAGCCAATGTCTCAGCATATGATTCAGCATATTCGTCTGGGCCATAGGTTTCCAGAGTGGGAGGCGAGCATCCTCAGGGGGCGCTCAATGAATGGCAAAAATATTACATTTGTTTTTACATGAGCCGAGATGTGTGTGTTTTGTTCGAAGAAGCTCAGACATAGAGTAGTTTGAGGGAATTTTCCTGTCGGAGACATAAACCAATAAATGCCTGAGGACAGACTTCTCTGTAAGTAGTGTCATCTGAAGTTATGTCAAAAAGCAATATCAGGCTGTCTTTGCTCCATAGTTGAGTGTCTCTGAAATGAAATAACACAAAAATGATCAAATAGACATCTTGAGATTGAGTGAAAATAAGCACAGGCACGGTCTCAGACTTTGAAAACCTCAGGTCTGGGCCAGAGAGAAACATTGCTGTCCAGAAACTATTGGAAAGTATCAATGAGCTAATAACAGGGATCAGTCTCTGGAGATTGGTTGTTCATTTGGTACAGATATTACCACAAGAATGAGAACAGGTAGGCTGGCGAGAGAAGGGCTAAGCGACTTGGACGATCTGGCAGAGGACGTGTGGAAATGAACCAAGATAGCTGACGGGGATCATGGGGAATCGGGGCAGGTAAGCGCATGTGTTGGCTGAATGGAGGGTGGGAGAAGAATCCAAGTGCCTGAGGGAAGGAAGAAGTGGCTGATAAGTGACCAAGTGTCGACCCACCGTGACGTCAGCCATTGGTTTTTGAGCTGCCGGAGTGCACGTTTATATTCACACACAGTCTGTGGGCCAATCACAAGCAGCACCAGGGTTTTGAACTACACAGAGTGATGCAGACCGTTTTAACGACAGGACAGTGTAATGTGGACCGGTGGCAACACGGTGTCATGGCCGTCGGTCACATGACGCTGAGAGAGCGTGTGTGTGTGTGTGTGGAAGCATCCTCGGCAAACATCCGAGCCACTGGAAGCCGAGTGAGGAGTCAGGGTCACACGCAGCTGAGAGCCGACTGCAGGGTCTCCGCATCAGAGTGAACCTGCAGAATAACTGCATGAGTTTTGTGGATTCGCTCTGCTTATATGTTTCGTTCTGCACACACACACACACACACACACACACACACACACACACACACACACACACACACACACACACACACATCTCCATCTCACTGGTATCAAAGCCTGATATTCCTGAGGTGAGGAGGTAGCTCATTCTCCACGCCCTCACAAACCTCTTCTAAACATTGGTCCATTGTGCTGCTCGCCTGGCTGCCACTGGTGGATAGAGTTAATGTTATATTTATGTAGCCCAAAGCACACACACTCTCTCTCTCTCTCTCTCTCTCTCTCTCTCTCTCTCTCTCTCTCTCTCTCTCTCTCTCTCTTATCATTCTCTCCGTTCTCTCCCTCCCCATCGCTCTCTCTCTCTCCCTGTGTCCTCCGCTGTGTTGAACTCTCACCGGCTCCACCAGGTCTTCTCCCTCTGCAGACAACACTGTTCCATCTCGTTGCTTTTGCCCTAGATATCAGCTATTTTTACATGGAATAATTAGACATAACTGATTTAAATACTGCAAAGCCACATTCTTTTGTCTCCTCTTAATGTGGTTCTGGGTGCACAGTGATGCGCACGTGTGTGTACATGTGTTCGCCTGTGTGGATACAAGGTACGTGGATCCTCAGTGCTGCTTATCTACAAACCTGTAAATATAAATTCTGAGGATTTGCGGATGCATACGGTGCACCCACAAAACCACTGTGCGTTATGTATGCATGAGCAACTGTGTGCGCTCGCAGGGGGCAGTAGCAATTGGTGCAAGTGTGTGTGTGTGTGTGTGTGTGTGTGTGTGTGTGTGTGTGTGTGTGTCTGTCTGTGCATGTGTAGGCTGCATATGAAAGTGAGAACAAGCAAGAACAATTAGCCTGCAGTTAGTTTTTCATAAATATTCACAACAGAGATGCAGATCAACATTATAATTAATATTTGTTTTGAGCATTTGTTTAGGATGCTATTCTGTACCCAGTGTCACCTGCGTGTGTGTGTGTGTGTGTGTGTGTGTGTGTGTGTGTGTGTGTGTGTGTGCAGGACTCCAGCTGTCTGAAGTCTCCACAGACACACAATATGGTTGTAATGATGATGACGCTTGTGGCGATTAGGATCCTTCTGATGAAGACACTGGTTTGACTTTGAGCTTCATCTTTGTGGTTATGGTTGTGATGATGATGACACTGCTTGTGATGATGAGTGTGATGATGATGATGTCGATGATGATGAACGTCATATGGATGAAGGATGTTGGTAATAAGAAACAATTGAGATGCAGTGTTTGTGCTGATGTGGGAGACGGGGGGGAAATAAAGGCTCAAATGAATGGAGGTGAGATTAATTAAAATGTTGTTGTCACGTTTAACTTCTTGGTCTTAATACGTCCACTTCTCAGCCTCTGTAGTTGAGAGATTTAAAGCCTGAAAAGATTTTCAAGAAATCAGTTTAGTCACTCTTGTCTTCAGCAGTTGATTAGCTTAGCTTGTCTTAGCATGAAGACTGAAGCAGGGGGAACTGACCCGGTTCTGTCCAGATGTCCAGATGTCTCTCAGGTTACTGAGATGTCTCTTAGGTTTGTTGGCTGTTTTAAATAAAGAAGCAAAATCAAAATCTATTGTTAAAGCTGTACAACTTGTTTTTTACCTTCAATAAAATGAGTTTGATGGTTCAGGGACTGGGAATATGGAGAATGTTTATATGGATAAACAGCAATTAAGTACACAATTTTACAACAAAATATGTAACACAAGTCTTGATTTTATGGCATTTTAATAAATGCTGTTAAATATTAAATCTTTAATATGTGGTTGGTTCTTTAATAATGCAGCAATTTAAGAAAAATGTCAAATTCTCTTTTAAACCCCAATATGGAGAGCATGATGCACAAGTGCTTATTTCCCTTTAAGAAAACTGTGTCTGTAAAAAAAACACAATTATTGTTCTGCTGGATTTCTAAAGAAGAACAGAACTATTTCTTTACATTTGTTTTGAGCAAAAAAAGGGGGAAATGTGTGTGTGTGTGTGTGTGTGTGTGTGTGTGTGTGTGTGTGTGTGTGTGTGTGTGTGTGTGTGTGTGTGCGTGTGTGTGTGTGTGTGCAGTGAATGCACGTACATGCATACAATGACACGTCTGTATTCCTGTGTGTGTCCGTCTCTCCGGGTTCCGTCTACCTCAGTCACAAGGGGATGTTGAAAAGGAACAGTGGCAGTGTGACAGGACGAGAGCGAAACCAAATCCACTTTCCTTCCTTCTCCTTCTTCTTTGTACTCTGGTTTCTCATTGAGTGCTCGGCTCTGTACAATGCTACATTTCCCCCAACAGTCGCTCTCTGTGGGGAACTCGCCCCCTTCTTCCTAATTTCCCTCTACCTCAACAGAAAGGAGCCCCGTTAAAGAGCATCATTAGTGCCAGGCCGTTTTCTTGTTTTCCTACTCTCAGAAGAAAGAGGAAGTGTTATCTGTGGCGGACAAACTTAACCCAATTAAGATCTGGTGGGGCGTAGGGGCCTGGCTCGGGACGCAGCTGGGGCCGCCAGCTTGCCAACCAGGCACGCAGCCAGCCAGGCAGTCAGGCAAGTGGCCAGCTCCCTCACTCAGTCCGCCAGTCAAACAGTCGACCAGCCGGGCAGCCAACCAGCTGCAGTGCACTCAGAACACCCGGCAGCAGCAGCAGCAGCCTGGCAGGCAGGCGGCTAAACCAGCTAACCAAGCAGCCAAACAGTTAGCCAGGCAGGTAGCCAGCCCAGACAGCCAGCCTCTTTATCCTGAGACGTTTACACTGAGCTCTACTATTTCTGCACATGGTATCTATACAGTACGTGTGTGTGTGTGTGTCCGTGCAGAAACCGGCTGCAGAAACCTGAAGGTGAATAAGGACGAATGAGATTTACACGAGTGGACATTGTGACATCATCAAAATAATCGGACAATTTTTGATTGATGGGAAAGAGTTTAAGCCTCGACTTACCTCATCTGTTCTTGTAAACATATGTTTATCTAGCAGAGGTTAGTTTCCATCCATCGACCTCTGGACTGTGGGCCCAGAACTGCACCATTCTCCTTCCCCTTCACAGAGCACAGGGCGCCCGGTTATTTGTTTCTATGTACATCTCAGATTTCAATATTATATCTTGAATAGTATGTTTTGTTATTTACCTTTTCTCTTGTTTGATTGTAAGAATTGAAGACAAGACGACCAGAAGAGCTGCATCTCTCAGGGTTAGAGATCTCGTCTGGGATCAGCAGAAACAAAACAACCATAGATGCAGAGACATCTCACACATGACTGATAAAACTGAAACCTGCATCTCTTCGTACTGTGTTTTTGCAGAAGATGCTGTGGTTGTTCAGGCTGCACTGAGTGGGAGTGTGTTGCTGCAGGTGCAGGTCAAATGTCAGACATGAAAACACAGGCAGAGAGGTTTTCCATATCACAGGAGGGAGTTTACAACAAGTTCTCATCATAATAATCGATTTATCTTTTTTTTTGCAACAATCACCAAAACATTTGTGTTTTTATAGGAATCTCGTAGAATCCAGTAAAAGGTTGCTCTGTTGTATTAAGTCAGCCTTAAGAAATATGAACCCATCCTTTAACCGACAGTGGATTAAATATTTACTCCCCATGTCAAATATTCCTGCTTTAATAAAGAATAATTCATAAAGGCCTCAGATAGGAGCTCTTTGGAGTGATCTTCATTCATCTTCCAGGACCTCTGGTAGCTGTGAGTGTGGACACATTTCTTTATTTGCAGCTTTCCAGGGAAGAGCCGAGGCTCCGCGGGTTCAAATTAAGTTTGTGCCATATTTGCTAAAACACGTGAACATTGAGAGATGATGTGTGATAGTTGTGTGTCTGCGTGTAAACCAAGAGATGCAGAGGACAACAGATCCCCTGTCATATGCAAATGTGGATTGAAACTGAGACATCATTGCCCCTAATATGAGAGTATAGAGCCCCCCCCCCCCACACACACACACACATACACACATACACACACACACACACACACACATACAGCATATCTCTAAATCATCAAACCTTCTTCCCCTGGTGCCACACCTCATACTGGCACACACTCAAGCACGCTCACCCCATGATCCATAGACAAGTGCCAGATACACACTCCAACAGCCAAACATGTTGATAATTAGAGCCTTGTTATTGGAAGGTGTTATCACAACAATTAACACCCTAATGTGTGTATGCATGTGTGTGTGTGTGTGTGTGTGTGTGTGTGTGTGTGTGTGTGTGTGTGTGTGATGGAAGTGATGGGAGGGAAGGTGCCGGTCCTGTGTGCACGCCTTCACGTGACGCTGGGTGGTGAGGAGGTGTGTGTGCATTCCATTAATTCTACCACATAGGCCTGGCATGCTCACACACACACACACACACACACACACACACACACAGTCAGGGTTCGATGTAACAATGAAACAGTTTCCCATCTGATGAAGTTCCTGTGAATTCTGACACAACAGCAGCAGGAATAGGAGGAGTGATAGATTCTGATTGATATCCAGGGGAGAGAGGAGGAGAAGGAGGAGGAGGAGGAGGAGGAGGAGGAAGAGGAGGGCACAGAGAAAAGGAGATGGGGGGGAGCAACAAGGGAATGGGAGACGAGTCAGGGCGGTTCATTAAACTCTTTATTTTTAATCACATGGTAAATGGTCTGTGTTTATATAGAGCTTCAGTCTTGACCACTCAGAACAGTTTATTCTCATTCACACACACATTCAGTCAGTGCGACTATGGGAAGCACTTTTTCTATCAGGGGCAAAAAGAAAGTCAGAGTCAACTTTATGGTCAATTTCTGCCTAGAAGTTCTCTCTGATCCCCGGAGTTAACATATAAATAGACAGAACATATAAGTACACAAAACGTAGTACGCAGTCATAAGGCACAGGGGAGCTGGATGGAGATGACTTCTTTGGCACAGGTATGATGGTGGAGGTTTTGAAACATCTGGGGAGGGAGGGAGGAGTTCAGTATCTTGCCCAAGGGAACTCCAGCATACAGATGGGGAAGACTGGGATCGAACTGCCGACCTTCTGGTTAGAGGACGACCGCTCTGCTGGAATGACAGAGGGATGGTTTCGGTCAGAGGAGGGAGAACAGGAGGAGACGGTGCTGAATGGTCGAGGAGAGGATGGAGGAGGAAATACAAAATGTACATGTGGGGGAGTCAGTGTTTAAAATGTGTCCATTTCTATCATTAAGTTTTTATTTTTATACCTAACACAAACATTTTAATAATAATAAATTAGGGCTGCTTCTAAACGCCTCAGTCGTTCACATAGATGTTTAATGTCGGTGTTAATGTAATAATGTTTAGATAATTACAAGGTTTTAATTGATAGATTTTCATTATTAAAGCTATGGAAGAGAATCTGTGGAATTTTCAGAGCTGGTTTTTATTTAGTCTTTTATTCTGGTAAAGAAGCTGGTTGGTAAACCGAGGTGGTGAGAATAGAAGTCAAATCAATGTCTACACCAGTTATTTAAAATATATGTTAGTGGAAACTCTCACATACTGTGTTTAAACATTATATTCACATTTACCTGAAGACGTTTTTACTGCATAGAAACAAGAAAGAAGAGGGAAAGAGTTTTAATAACTTATATAATACCGTACTTTGAACTGCTTTGTTATATTTCAAGGTACTTTCCTTCTCTATTTTATGTTTCTGCTCCATAACAATACTCCACTCTGCTGATTCACCACCTGCTACACTGAGGAGACATAAACATAAATGCATCAACAATAAATACAATAATCCAGTGAGACATTCTGATAAATGTATTATTTTTATTTATTTTGTAAATAAGAAATGAGCAAAAACATCTTGTGCTTATAGGTTTTTGTAATTTAACACACTCACTCAATGTAATTTGAGAAATCCTGATCTCTTGCAGCACGAAGACTCTTTAAATATAAATTTAAGATACTCGCTGTTTTTCTGCACACAAACAACTTTCACACGCACACACACACAGTGTCCAGTGTGTGTGTGTGTGTGTGTAGGCTGGTGTAATGAGGTGGAGACAGTTGTCCATTACTTCCTGAGCTGATGGCTCCTCGCAGCAGTGCCCCCACAGCTGGAAGAGAAGAGGAGGAGGAGGAGGAGGAGGAAGAGGAAGAGACACACTCAGATGAACCCTCTGTGTGTTTGTCTTAAATTATTACAGAAAAACACACTGAACTAAAATCTATGGCACAAATAAAAACCTTACATGATGGAAATAAGCAAGATTACTGATTGTGATAGAAAGAAGAAATGGACGTTTCTTCAGGAAGCTTATTACCTCACATTTAAAAACCTTGTCCTGCCAGTAAAATGTTTAATTTAAAACACAACACATGTCTGTTAAACGTAGTGTAGCAGTGTATTTCTGTGGGTGATTCGGTTTACTAGGACTTTGCAGATGAACCTCTCTCCTTGTGCTGCATGGAAAGAAGAGCAGGAGTGTGTCGCCATCTAGAGTTTAAAAGCTACAGCGTCATCCTTTCTCATCCGACCAGTGGGCATTCTTTTACACTCCTTAAAATCGGCCCCCAACAATCCACATTGGTTGGGCTCTAATAATAACTATCCACAGTGATTCAGTCCCAACATAACAGTCTGTATTAATAATTGGTGTGTATACAGTAATCTCGATGTTAATTGTAAAAGAAAAACCACACAATTATTCAAACGTGTTTCTCTTCCCCCTGAAAACCCGTCAAACCCCGACACTGACACACAAAGGAAACATCACAAATACTCCACAGCAAACAGTTGTTGAACATTTACACTTTATATTGTTTTTATAAAAAAAAAAAAGAAAAGAAAGAGAATACAGGATTTGAAAATTATCTACAAAACTGGACAAAATGTTGAGCAGTTTAAAAGAAAAGTTGTCCCCCCCCCCCCCCCCTCACAGATCTCTGCTCTCTGTTGTGTAAGCGATGATCGTTCACACTCTGATGGTTCAAACTAAACGTGGGCGGCTTCCCAACACGGGTTCACGGCACTGGAGAGAAATCTTCAACACGTGCGGAGGATGTGTCACCGGCAGAGTAACAAACAGACGCGTGTTACGTACGAGCTGGGATTCAGTTCACAAGCGCCTCACAATGATTATTCACAACCCAAAACAATCGGAAAATGCGACACACTCGAGCAATGAGACAAAAATAAATAAAACTAATCAACAGCCACGAAGACAGAAATAAAGTGTTAAACTGATGTTAAGGAGTTTAGTCGTTAGTTTTTCCCAATTATTAGAACAAGCAAAGATCAATATGATAATCTCAACTAATTTAAACAAACATTTAACTGAAGAGCTGATAAACAATGAATGAAAAAGCTTTTTAATCCTTTTAGTGACAAATCAACAGAATTAGGTTCCTACTGCAAAGAAAGGACATTTGTTCACTCGGTTTTTGCATAAATTAATGACAGAGAAAATACACAAAGTTTGTCTTCCTTTATTTTATCCTGGCCAACATGTCCAGCTGCCTCTTTGCTTCCATGTAACAAAAACATCTGAGTTTTTTTAAGCTGGGTGACAAAACAAAGATTCCCAAAACTCCAGATTTCAGAGGGAGCCTCCGTACTCAGCTTTGACTTCTTTGTGCCACTTGAACAAAGCATCAAAGTAAAGAAAGTACAACTGAAGGTAATAAATTAAAATATATGTGGATTTGTCGTGAAAGGTGCCATAAGAAGTATATGCAACTGTAGACTGTAACTTTTTTCTATCTTGATGTCAAAAAAATTAAGTTTGACAAAAATCCGAGGCAAGAACACAGCTTACAAACAAACACACTTTGAACTTATTATTGGATTTCTCTCCTCGGGAGAAACCTTGAAATTTGAAGCACCATCTTGAAACACTGTTTGCAACAGTGGAACAACATATTTATATTCATAATTTACAGAACAAGTCAATGTCCCACTGCCGTCATGTGACCACCAACAGCTTGTGTTTTTATAAATATGAACCAGTTTTCCAGGATTCTTTGTGCATTTGACAGTAAATGTTCACCCTGCGCAGGTCGTGACCGGGACCGACGCCACAAAGGATAAAACGACCAACTGGAACATGGTTATTTCAGGGTGGATTTAAGAGTTTGGGGTTAGAGAAAAACAAGAATGACAGTGACGTTAGAACAGTTTCATCATGTACATCATCTTCAGAATACTCCATGGTGTCCGCTGGCAATCCGTCCACAATAACAAGACGATGATGTCAGACATTAAATACCTTCTTTTCTACTTTTTCTCAAGGTCACAAGGGGAATCCTACGCAGAGGCCAGGAGTCTTCTTTTCTAGAGTTAGGTCAAATGAAAGACTGCTGGTAGTCTGCATGTGTAACCCTGCATGTGCGCCTGTGTGTCTCTGTTCTTAGTGTCGGGGGCCACTCAGTCGTGGGAGAGGGGGACCTTATCAGAGAGAGGAGGGGAAAAGACAAAAGATACACATTAGATAACTTTATTTGATTATATCCAGTGTCCTGTTTCACTTCATGGTACCTACTGTAAACAAGGACGTATAATAACGAGGCTAAAGACAAAGGCGGAGGAAGAAATCCTAAGTGACCCACCTGGAGAAGAGAGAAGTGGAGGACGGGCACTCTTTAGGGAGGGAGGGGGGCCTCGAATATTGTGAGGGCCCCTGGGACCTTGGTGAAATAAAGGAGGATGGTGCAATAGGGGCCCTCGAGTCCCGGGGGGGCCGTTGAAGAGGTTGTGCTGGAGATGGAGGGCCTCGTAGAGATGGACCAGGAAGCCCATGCAAGGACAGAAGCGGCGGAGGTTTGGTTTTGGGATATGAACCTAAAAAAAAAAAAAGAGAGAGAAAGAAGGGGCAAATAATTTTTTTTATAGCAGTAAGTTATTGTATATGGTGCATAATAAATAATAAGAGCTTTTCGATTTAAGATTGTGGGCTTTTAAATCCCAGTTTCGGTCTGTGTTTCAGAATCGTTACACCCCTTTACACATGAAAGAAAATGCATTAAAACCCAGGTAGGTCCGGTGCTTTCCAAAAGAGCAAGGCCTAAAAATGGCTTCTATATCTACACGTGGCATCTGCATGAGTGATATTAAGTGTTATTTTGGAAATGTGAATGTTCCGGTTGGCTGGTCTAACCTGGTGAAGGCAGGAGAGGTGGGCGTGGAGGTGGGGAGTGGTCAATCATGGGCCCAGTCTCCAGGCTGAGGCTGAGGGGGTCCAGGTGGCGTGGGGAGCAGAGGAGGAGGTTTCCCCAGTCCTGGAGGTAACATGCTCCCTTTCTCCCCCTCGTTGTTGGAGGCTGGAAAGAAAAAAGAGGAGATACAAATGACAGACTCACAACAGGCAGAGAGGATGTGACCCAAAAGACTAGAACAGGAAAAGAGATTAAAGGTGCCGTCGGTAAAACTGACTCGCCACCAGGCTCTTCCAGAGACTTCGCTGTAATCACCTTGGATGTGCTCCTGTCGAGACCTGACGTACTCTGAGATGGTTTCCAGCTCCTCGGGGTAGAGATGCACCCCCTCAGCTAACAGCGTGAGGAGCGTGCGTGTATCGGTGGGAACACTGTGGCGCTCCATCTTTTCTCGATCTAGAAAATCATCCAGCAGCTGCGACGCCTGTGCTGCTATGTCGGCAGGGTCCCTCGGTGGGCGCTCTTTGACGAGTCCCCGGCTGTGCTCGGCTGAAACAAACTCCATGGCCTGGTCTTTGGGCATGTTGCGATGGACTGAGGGGGAAATGAGGGGGTTAGTTGTGAGGTGGCAGTCGACTGAAGGGGGAGAAAGGGTTGAAATAAGACAAATCTAAACCCGTGGATGTAGCAGAATAACCAGCGGCGTTACGGGTCACTCAGTTCACTCTGAAATGCCTTCTGTTTGATGTGATCAGCGAATGGAGCTAATGAATTGGTGCTTTGGTGGTTACTTTTGAAAAGGTACTTTTGAATGTGTGTTTTTGATGATTGGAAGGAGAAGGTGAGGAGGAGCATGCAAGTTGTGTTAAGATGAACATTTGTCAGTGACTTTAATCTTTTGTTTTTATCAACAATACATAGCCTTATTAGATCTGCTTCAGCTCATACATTCAGTGATTCGATTTTTGGTTGAGTAAACCCGACGAAAACATATTAAGTTCATCTACTTTGTTTTCAGTGTAGCATCTTTATATAGTTTTGATTTTCTTGTTTTATATGATGCATATTTTTTATTTGTATCATGTTGGTGAATGGCGTGAGTTGAATTAGGCATTGCACTGCATGTTTTAGACTTTATTCAGTTTTGTTGGATATGTAATGTTCTCTAATGAACTGATGCACATTGTTGTGTATACACCATGGACTGTTTATAAAGATGGTCCTCCATGTTAACAGCTAAGACACGGACCAAATTATGTTCAAGTGATAATTCTTCTAAATTTGGTATTTGTTACTTGTTTGATTAACAGCTGAGACCAACTCGCAATTAGTCAAGCGCATGTCTCTCCATCGCCATCTTTATTCAACAGTCACTGGTAGAATACTGTGTGATTTGATTGACTTGCGCTGAAATTTAAATATTGAATACAAATGTCAGAACAATTGAGTGCAGAAGTGTAGTTTGTGTGTTTTAATGGTTGCATTTCTTGTTTTTATTTGGGTTGACAAGAAATCTGTGGAAGATTTAGTGTTCAAAGAGGATGCAGAATAGACGTAAACCACATTAGAGCGCTGAGGCTGAGAGAGGGATGGAGGGTTGTTACTGAGGTGGTCTGGAAGGAGTACGAGGGGTACGGACTTACTTTTGAGGGAGTCTGAGAATATGATAACAGTGCAGGAGGACAGAGCTATGTTTGTCTGCTCCACCAGAATACATAACGGGGAGCCTTCTGCTCGGACGTCCTGCAGGGCCCGGGTCAGGCCCGTCTCCGCCTGAAGGTAGAGCATTTCCACTGACAGGCCACGCTCCTGCAAGCACTGGCTTAGCGATTTGGGGTAATCCCTTTGAGAGGAAGAGAAACACTTCGTTAACTTGACATTTCTATATTGACTGAACTGAAACGTAGAGAAACCTAAATTATATCAGTGAGGGAGCTTTGGGTGGCACTTATATATACATTTTTGTATCTCTCATGTCTTGAGTTAAGTGTTATAGTGTGTGTTAGGTTAAACATAAGTTAAAAGATCAATTATAATTCAGTGAAAATCATCTTAGCAGGCTACAACTGCCAGGGCTTTAAACTTAGAGAGCTTGAGTGTGTTTTTGTCATCATAAGTAGGTTTGAAATTAGTATTACTTTAAAACCTAAAAAATACCAGTTATCCTTTTCCCAGATTTGCCAAAAGTCTTTTGGATTTAAATTGTGTGAAATTAGCTTAAAACAACCCTAACAACTGCAGGTCCGAGCATAATAAGCCTTTAGAAAATAAAACAGCATGCACAGAAGTGTCATCTCCTCGGCTGGAGGGTCGATTCATTTATAGGTGTTTGAGTATGAGATGTGTGCAGCTTCCACTGATGAACCTTAAAAAAAAACAACAGTATTTTAAAAACAGAAAGAACATTTGACTTTTGTATGTAAGTGTATTCAAGTTTAATATGTAAAGTGATAAAGAATGTCATGTAAGGAGATTTCAATGGACACGTGTGGGTGTTTGACAATGTGTGACAAAACCATTTGTAGTTTTAAAAGTGTATTAAAATGTTAGCATTGATATCATGTTGTTAATATGCAGAACTTAGTTATGGATAGTGATTTGACTTATTAGTGTTATACCTTGGAGAAGGTTATTGAAAGTCCTGAAAACACAGTTCAGTTTTCATAGAGTTTACACAACATTTATTATGTTTTTTTGTTTTCATTACATTTTTGGTTTTGATGTGTGTGTAAATATATAGTTTGCATGAATGGCAAATAGAGATGTGTCCTTTCAAACCTGGAACAGAAATTACAATGTGTATTAAAGGATGTTGAAATTTGGACCTTGTGTTTGTGGAACTTCTATTTATCTGTCTTTTTGTTGCAACATGTGCTCCTGAGGATCCCAGGCATATAGAAGAGTAGGTCGATTCACAAGTTAACTTGAGAATCATTCATTTGGTTATATTATTGTTGTAGGGGACCTTGTTTAAATATAATTTAACACAACACAGAAAGCAAACTGAGCTTGTCAACACTTCACAAAAGGGGCTTTTCTCAACATGATTGATGGGTGAAGAGCTTGTGTTCCAAAGAATCACTGGCAGTGCTGCTGTCAAATGCACATACACACAGGATCAACTGGTATGTTCAACAGTTGAATCTACAAAAAATCCCAAACTACTGACTGAGCTACAACTACACTGACAATATTCCCTTTTATGACCTTTCATGACTTTTTATGATTTGTGGAAACATCACGAGGACTTAAAATGAAATAACAAGAATATTCTATATTTTTACCATTGAGAACTAGACCAGACAAACTATATCTTAGTAGATTGGACCATGAACAAAACTAACACAAAGAAATCAGCAGCAGAAGACCGGCAGCCAGAGGAGAGTACTGAGACGTGAGGGAGCAAACTTAACCAAATATAAAAGGCTTTATTGTTGAGTGAAACATGATAACTACACAACTCCTGACATTTAAAGATTCAGACAGGGTTTTTTATACATACACTGCATTCAGACTACTTTCTCACATTGTCTTGAGTTCCAGTAGACTCCCCCTCCTCAATCTACACTCAATACTCTGCAACACTATAACCATGACAACGATCTAAATGAGATTAAGGACAATCATCACTGCAGCTTCATGGTAGAGTGGCTAGAAAAACACAGGAAAGCACCTGAAGAACTGTGAAACAAGATCCTCTGGTTTGAATAATACAAATACAGCTAAATGTCAACAGAGTCATCTTGAGTTTCTTCTACACAAATGTTTGACTCTTTCAAAACAGTCAGTTAAATGACATCCATCACTTCTGTCTCATTGACTGGCAACAGGGTATAAACTCTCAAACCCAACAGGGAAAAGCTGCCAGAACTTCCACTGGTTATAGTTTTAAATGTTTTTTTCCAAGTACTCACAGGCACTGGTTGGTGACTGACATGACCACACAGTCGGGCGGCTTCCTCTCCTCCTGCACTTGTCGGTAGAACTTCTGGTACAGGGTTTTACGTCTGTCTGCTGGAGTGGAGTTCTCTGGTTTGGCTGAGGGGGTGAGAGCGGTGATAGAGTTGGGAAACAATAAAGAGGAGATAAAAAAAAAGAGAGGCAGGGTGTTACTGCATGAAGAGAATTTACCAACGGTGCATCTATCTATGCAGTTTGATGTATTTTCCTACGGATACATTTTGCAAGGATTTAAATTGTTTTATTTTTGTATTTCCATTGAGAACAATATCAAAGAAACCGTCTCACCATTGGACTGATGCTTGAATCCCTCAAACTTTACATTTCCAGTGAAGTTTTGAATTTGCTCTCGTTCTTCATAGCTGAAAGAAAAGAGGTGATTGATAAAACGTGGCATTACTAAATACTGATTTACTAGTTGCCATAACTGCTGCACATCCCACAATTACGGTTTGAAGTTCGTATAATGATGCACACTGACATTTGTACAAAGGCTCATCTTTGCAGAAAGGGTTGTGTGTAAAATATGTTATTCGCCTTGGGCTGGCCACACTACAGTGTTATGTCACATCCTGATGAAGTATCAGAGATATTTTTTATATTAATACGATGGTATTGAGTTAAATATCCCTATAGAACAGATTGACACAGTTCACTTTAATTTACCTAACCAAAAAAGTTAACGTTTAACTGGAAACATATATTTGTAGAAAACTGTTTCAATGAAAACTGTCCACAGAGAAGTCAGGGGGGAAAAGTGGGCGAAGGTCATTTTTGTTTTTTTCTTAATAAAAGCCAAATGTATAGAACAAGAATAAATAAAGATATTTTACGCGAAATTTTAAAAGAAATGCACACATTTTCTCTATTTTTTATTTAGTTAACATTTTAAAAAGTCTGTAAATCCTATGTCACCCAACAGGTATATCAACAGGTATATCAACAGGTATATCAGGCTCTACTTTCTATAGTGTCACAGACACTATTACTTATTATCAGCTCAGGGTTAAACTCTGACTGTGACCATGGCCTCATCAGATCATTGACTTCTGTCCTGTTGTCTTTAACTAAGAAGGTGAACGATCAGTTGATATATTTTCTTGTGCGATTACATATGTGAAACCAAAGTTCTGTGATATCCCTCGAGCTCCAACGTGACACCTTCTCATCCTTCTATCTGATTGTTGAACCCAGACTTAGGAAACATGTGCACCTCTACTGTAAAGCTGTGTGCTCAGTCCCTGTCACTACGCTCTGTGCAGATCGGTGCCACACAGCGGTGGTTTGGAGTGAGTGGGTGTTGAAGCTTGTCTGAACGGTTATGAGCTCGTACCTGTCCAGAACATCCTTCAGCTCGTCGCCCCTCTCGTCTCCCCTGCCCGGGTAAGGGGCTCCTCTCCGAAACCGACGTTTCTGGGCGCTGCATCACAAAACGAAGCATTTTAACGACGCTTTACATAACAACACAACGCGTTCTCCCTTGCAGCGGTGGAGGGAGGTTAGAAATCGCTTGGTAAGAACAACAACTGTCCTGTGTTGTGGCTGCTACCAGCCATGCTAGCTGCTAATGCTACATCTGCATCACGGCTTACCTCCCGTTCGGGTTCGGTGGAGCCCGCCGGGAACCTGCGGATGATTTCGGCCAGGACGACATTTTAAAAGAGCTGTTACTTCACCTACATGCGCCAAAAAACCACCTTTATACAGTGAGAGAGAAGGCGTGAGGTTTTCTCCAGGCGTTATTCCACCATTGCCTCCACTAGGAGGAGGAGAAGAATGAGGAGGAGGAGGAAGAGGAGGAGTTCTTCTTCGGGCTGTCTACATGTGTAATACCGCCACCTGTCGGTCATGGATGTCAAGGGTGGAATTCAATTTGAGCAAATCTGAACTTTCTACGACTTTGACATCATTTCATTGATTTTGACTAATTTCCCTTGACCCACATTATATATATATATTATATATGAAATTTACCCGCATTATATCTATTAGACATCAAAATACCTACATTATATATAACACATCACATATACCCACATTATATATTATACATCACATATACCCACATTATATATTATACATCACATATACCCACATTATATGTATTATGCATCACATATCGGTATTTAAAAGGCTGAAACACCTGATGATGCTGAGGTACTCAACTGAAGATATGTCCCGAACATCCGCTGACATCAACTGGTGGAAGGCATTAATTAGTGTGGTAGAAGATACAAAGGATATTCTCCATCTTGTCCTATGTTCTAAAATGGGACAGCATTTAGTTTTAAAAGGCCATACAAGCCAGTAGCCAGTCAGATTTAGCGTAAGACTCAGCATATACCTCAAGTGATATTGAACATCTGTATTCTAAAATAAGTGTTTAAAGAGTCAGGCCATCAGCATTTTTTTCACGTTTGGACCGCTCAGTGTGAAGGATGATTTTAAATTTGTTTATACAATATATCCACTCACATACTCAAACATTACTGACAGTAACTCCTCAATTCATTTGTCAGTGCTTGTTTTGGTAGTTTTTCCTGACTCTTGTTGAGGGTTAAGAACAGAGGATGTCGCACCTCGTTGAGCCCTATGACACAAATCATGATTTGTAATTACAGGCTTTACAAATAAAATGTGATTGATTGAGAATTTAAAAAGAGTGCAATGAAACTTTACTTAAATTGTATACTTTATTTTATTAAACAGGGACAATGCACAAAAACATTCATCTCAGAATGAGAAGAGATGATTTAGGCCAGATTTAAATATCAGCTCATTTCCCTCTGCGGATCTTGGGCAGCTACGCACTAAATCTAAAAACACATCAAATAGAAAAACACGAATTTACTATACAACACCATCGAAGACTATCACGCAAACTGTTACACAGACAAATCTACGCGTGCACATCAACACACATCAGCACATCCATTTAATATATCGGGGGAAAAAAACTGCAATTCAACGCAATTAAAGACTAGATTAAAGAATCAGCGTCAGATTAACGTTGAACCTCCGTGTTTCCATCATATTTAACGTGTTGACTGCGGCGACGAACAAGAGGCAGCGTTGCTAAGCACCAACACACCTCCGGTAAAAAACAAGAAGAAGAGCAGGTAACCATGGTGACGCGCTGCTCGGACCAGGTGTCGAACACCGGCGTGCACCTACCGTCCGTGTCGCGCGGATAAGCTCACGCACTCGAACCGTGAGCGCGCCGCGGCGGTGACAGTCGCCATTTTATTTTGAAAATCAATCAGAAGTGGAGGCACAGCGACTCTACTGTTTCGACAAGTTTGTTGCGAGCACCGAGGCGGGATGAACATCTGATCCACTTTCTGGGAAGCACGGTGAGATTCACGATGCGTCCTCGTAAACCTCCGGTAGCAGAGTTTCGCGTATCGCACAAGCGGCGATGCTAATACGGAGGATGGCCGCTAGCCACCAGCGCGGGGTAGGGGATATTTGCTGAAGAGCTGCTGTCATATTGGTCCCGTGGAGAAAGTAATAATCCTTGAATTTGGCCGAATTTCTCGTCGAGTGTTCGCAGTTTTCTTCCACCGGTGGCGTCGTGGCTCGGGTCGACGCCGACGACGGCTCGGTGTGCCGGCTGCGGCGTCGGTAAAAGGCAGAATTTGCTATTACCGTGTTAGCGAAGCCCAACGATTAGTCGGAGCCCGTTAGGAGGAAGCTAACGTTAACAAGGCTGGTGCTAATGTTAGCTGGCTAACCCCCATCCGCAAGACTCGCGGCCTTCGCGTCCGCGGATGAGGCGTGTTTCAACGGACCCGAGGTCTCGTTAGTTAGTTCAAGGATTCAAGCGACCATTTTTAAAATTGGACACAAGACAATAGCGGTGAGCGTTTGCTAATTCACACACGCCAGCTTGCGCTGTTGCTAATGCTAACTTCGCGTATATTCTTGATTTGATAGCATTAGCTTGCAGGCTACGGGGAGTTGGTGAGATTTTAGTAGACAATGTAAGATATCGACCGCGGCCAAATTAGTCCCGGGACAAAACCAAGGTCTTTACAATGGAATGTTTTGTGGATACATAATGATCTGTTAATGTTGCCGCTAGCTAACGTTTCTCGTGGACATGTTGGCTAACGTTAACTCAAACTTCTCTCGAGCGAGTGTTTACCAGCGTCATGGTGATGTTAGCCTCGGTTGTTAGCTAGCTGGCCCCACTTGCCACAATAGACTGTCCCAAAATACGAATCGTTCGTGTTTTGTTTTTTTTATATCTATTACCCAAGCCACCTAAGGATTCTGGCGGAAATCCCGGCCGCTGAACTCTGAATTCACGCGTAGGTAACTCGCGAGCTTTTCTCCGTCAACAGTAGCTAACTGAAATTAGCTCGCTCTTTGTCCGAGTGGGGGGCATTCTGCCCTTTATTCGTCAGGAAATCCCGGTGCTAGCTGCTCTTCATGCTGCGTGCAGGCGAGCTGGTTAATGCACAAGGTGCCGAACGTGCTATTAAAAGCAGAGAAGTTAGTTCGCCCGGTGAGCAGCGTAACAAGCTTTGAATCGGTGTGCCAAGTATTGGGGGGGGTTACGATCGAGGCCTAGCACAGGCTACTGGCACGTTAGGGTTTTATGTAAGTCTGCTCTGTCGTCGTGAAGATAGCACACGCAGCTCAAACTTAATGTGTGCCGACTGTATTTGCAGATAAATTAAGGGCAGCAGAGGTAAAAAAAAAACATGTTTGCCTGCAGCTCCAGGTCTGCCACGCTCATAGGCCTCAAAGCCTGTCACAGTACTTGATGTTGTGAATGGATGGTAAATACTGCCCAGCCTGCCACTCAGACTACACTATCACGTTTTGTGCTGTGTACAAAGGAATTTAAACAAATTGTGTCTCTGGTGTCTTTATTTGTTCTTGTTGGAAAACCTTTAATTTGCTTTAAAAACCTTATTCTAATAAATCCCTCTTTCATTCCAGATGCTGAACTCGATTTTAAACTGAAGGACTTTATCTACAACTGGGAGCCACTGACTGGAAAACCCATTTGGAAGTTTACTTTTTTTTCACAGTTTTGGGGGGGGGGGAGCAGAAGTAACCTATCACTGAAGTGACAAAAGGGGAATAATGGTGATTTTGCGCCGTGCTCGGCCGCCTGCTTCCGCCCCAACCAGCAATGAATCTTGATTCGCTCTCGCTGGCTTTGTCTCAGATCAGCTATCTGGTGGACAATTTAATTAAGAAAAACTACCGAGCCAGCCAGCAAGAAATACAACATGTAAGTGCTATCAAGAACACGTTGTGTCAACAGAGATGTTATAGTTCATCGGCACGGGGTGCCTAGATAACTGCATGTATTGATGTGTTCCCTGTGCTCTCCCAGATTGTGAATCGTCACGGTCCTGAGGCAGACAGGCATCTACTACGCTGTCTCTTCTCTCATGTGGATTTCAGTGGCGATGGTAAAAGCAGTGGCAAGGACTTTCACCAGGTAATTTATGATCAGAAACATACTGCTAGTTTATATTTTTTCATTAATTAGTGGTAAAAAGTAATACTTTTCATTTAGCAAGGAAAGGGGCGTTTCAGGGGCAGCATTTAATGTTTCTTAAAACTAGCTTTTAAATTCTGAACTTCAGTTTGACTAAAGTTCACCTGCTCTGCTTAAGTTAAATACTTTTTCACATGTTTCTTATTAAAATGAATATTGTGCACACAGCCACGGGACTGAAATCATGCTAATAAATTAAAGCATTTAGATATAAGAACAGTTTAAACATCTACTTTTTAGAATTAAATTTACAAGACACTCATTCCAATATTCTTTCCCTACATGCTAAGTGTTGATGGACATAAATTTCCAGCCATTATTAAAAACATAGGCTGCTTTCAGAAATGCACTGAAGTCCGAATATTCAAGTTCCTCCACAGCGAGAACGCAAACGTATGAGCGAGAGCGTCTGGAGTTCCTGTGGATGTTCTCCGCCTGTCCCCTTAGTATAAAGTCCACAGAAACTCCGCAGGAGCCTTGTCTGAAAACAGCTTTATAATTCCAGTGAGATGTGAGCTTGTATCAGTGACCCAGGTGGCACCATTAAATTAAGTCTTTTGAGTGAATTGCTGGCTAAATATGTTGGAAAGTATGACTGTGGGTGACTCATTATACTCTGATGCTATCTGGCCATCAGATAGCATCAGAAATCCCTCTCCCCTCCACCCCACCCTACAATGTCTTCAACCACTTCTTTCTAATTGTCAAAAGCCAGTTATCCAACATTCACACCCACTTCATACCATGATTGGTCCGTAGTGCTGAGTGTGCACGTCTCTTTTTTTTCATGTTACACAACTAGTAGTGCAAAACACTGTTTTCCATGAGAGGCTGCATCATTATCACAATTTTTAAATGGTATCACATTACCCTCCTGTGACAGCTGGTGTTTCACTGCCCAGTGTGGCCAACAACTAGAAACGCCTTGGATTTCTGACATGGTTGGGGTGGCATGTCTAAAGAGCGTGTTCATGAACTGGCTCTTATCCTTCCAACTTGACAAAGTAGTGCTCAGTTATTAGTAGTTACCTTTTAACTTCGGCAGTTTTCATCACAAACTCCTAATGTCATAATGGATTCCTCTTTAGATATATATATATATATTTTTTAAAAGTACAGTCTTGGTAGTTTTTACTTGATTATTATGCTCATGCAAGAATTGCTTTGACTTGGCAGACATGTGACTTGATACTTGTTAGAGTTATTTTGTTCTTCACCTGCCTCTGTTCTCTTTATTCTCTTCTCCTCGGTATGTTTTGCTTTTCAACTTGCCCAAGACACAGTTTCTGATCCAGGAGTGTGTGTCGCTGATATCGAAGCCAAACTTTATCTCCACACTGTGTTACGCCATTGACAATCCCCTACACTACCAGAAGGTAAGGAGCAGATGATCTCACAATTATCAATATGGTTGTTTGGCTGTATGTCACTGACAAGAAATATTTTTAGCTTAGTGAAGACAAACTACCTAAAGGCATATATGCAGCTGTTTAAAACACCATCATATGTTAGTCTTTCTTCATTTCTAAATATAATTGCACTGGCTTTCAGTATCAGGCTGAAACTACCTAAGATGTCAACTCAGAATTGAAAATGAATGTTCAGAAAAATTACAGGAATTACAGTCAAAGTTTGTTTAATTTTCTTCCAGAGTTTGAAACCATCGGCCCATTTATTCACTCAACTGAGTAAGGTTCTTAAGCTCAGCAAGGTCCAAGAGGTAAGAGATGACTCTGCAGTCCGCTCTATTAATCACTTAACTGAAAGGGACAATGGTCATACAGGGTTTTTCCTGGCCGAAAATTAAGCGATGGGAATGGACCCAGGGACCCCAGACAGCTCCACTGTCCAGAGTGTACACGGCCCCGGCCACAGCACCACCAAGCCCAAAACATACACCCAGGAAGACATGCACAGCTCCACTTAGTCTGCTTACAGTGATAATTTACATACACATTTGGTCTGTAAACACGTTTTACAGTTTTTCCCGACTCTTTCATTCGTGCTGTGCACTGCCAACAGAATTAAGCCAAACTGAGCACACGCCATCTTGTCTGGCTTCCCATACATTGTCTAAGTTTACAAATTCTGTTTTTACCCAGTCTGAGTTTACTCATGTGTCTGATGACAATGTTTGTCTGCGTGTCAACAAGAGGGAGATAAGTGAGGTGTGTGTGTGTGTGTGTGTGCGCGCCGTTACCTTTCCCTCAAGTTCCAGCACTATCATACAGAAGCTACGCAATTATTTTTATAGTAATCAACCGTTTATCGTTACCAATTTGGCCTGGCACCGAAGTGATCACTATAAGTTGTTTCCATTGAACCAGATTTTTATTGAAATGTGGCTGCATATGCATCTCCGATCGGATCTCACCTCCCTGCCCTACACAAACAACACTTACAGCATTTCTGTTCACAAAGACCAAGCTATGTTGTTTTTACCCAGTCTAAGTAAGCAAGTGTGTTACATATTTGTGTGCTGGCATGAGCAAGCGAAAGAGATGAATCAGGAGAGTGAATGAATTTCATGCAGCTGCGCTGTGAAAAAAGAGGAAGAAGAGATTCGAAGTGAAACTGCAGAATCACAAAAACCACATGTTAATACCAGGTGTGTCCGGGGCCTAAGAGACTATGTGAAATATTAACTGGATTTTTTTTATCTTCCCAGGTTATATTTGGACTTGCTTTGCTCAATTCCAGCAACACAGACCTTCGCGGCTTTGGTAAGTAACTCTGGTAGAACCCAATACTTTTAAACCGGTAGCAAACATGATCTGAAGTCTCAATGTGGTCCATACATTTTTAAGGCAAAACACTAAGTTGGCTCAAAGTGGTATGAAGCAGCGTTCTTAAATTGAACTTAATCGACCACAAATACAATGCATATTTTTATCAATCACCAGAAGCACCATGAACTAAAGACAAACTGAATGAACAAGGTTTCATTAAATCATGATTTTTAAAAAAAGCAAATATTTGGACACCAGGAAAGGAGTTTTATATTTAAATATCTGAAGTTGTTTTATATTGACCACATCACTGTATCAACCACAGTGAAGGGAACAACAAACTTGTGTTTTTTGACATAAGATCTTCAATACGAACATTTTTAGTCTTAACTAGTTGTTTTTCACTTTCTTAGCTGCACAGTTCGTCAAGCAGAAACTTCCAGATCTCCTGCGGTCATACGTTGACGCTGATCTCGGAGGAAACCAGGAAGGTGGCTTCCAAGACATTGCCATAGAGGTCTTGCACCTACTGCTCTCCCATCTTCTGTTTGGCCAGAAGGGAGCCAGTGGGGTAGGGCAAGAGCAGATTGACGCCTTCCTCAAGACACTTTGCCGAGGTATGGAAGAACAATGCACTCAACACTCAAATCCTGTTACTCAGTGTGCCAGTGCCACATTTGTTTATTTTACTGTGTTGTTTCAGATTTCCCCCAGGAGCGCTGCCCTGTGGTGCTCGCACCACTGCTGTACCCTGAAAAACGGGACATTCTCATGGACAGGATCCTACCAGACTCGGGGGAGTTGGCTAAGACCATGATGGAGAGTTCTCTCTCAGAGTTCATGCAAGAAGTTGGCTATGGCTTCTGTGCAAGGTGAATTCATTACAAACCTCTTTTAAGCTGCACTCACAACCAACAGTCAAGTTATATATTTAAAATAACCTGGGCTTTACACATCCTTCAGTGGTTTCTGAGTTATTTTAATTGATATGTAAATGCTGCAGTATATGGCTCATAATCAACATGCATGCATTTGTCTCCAGTGTGGATGAGTGCAGAAATATAATCCTCCAATATGGGGTGAGAGAGGTGACGGCCAGCCAGGTAGCCAGGGTCCTAGGCATGATGGCTCGCACCCACTCTGGCCTAACTGATGGTATCCCCCTACAGGTGAGATGTTTATTTGTTTGAAGGGCTTTGGGCTGCCAGAAGGCTTAGGTCACTCAGAGTTTAGTTTAGTTTGGGTTACTTTATGTGGAAAATCTGCTGGATGTTTTTTCTTTCTGTGACATAATTCGCTACAGGAGCGCTCTTTGCTGGAAAAAGCTTCAAATGAAAATTGACAAGAGAAGCTCAGACTTGAAATGTTACTTGATTCCATACTTTTTAAATCTAAACAGATTCCTGCTGGTATGGGAGAAGTGGCTTATTGGATGTTAACATTTTACTATAACAAAACTTAAATTCTCCTTTTGTGTTTTCTCTTACAGTCCATCTCTGCTCCAGGTAGTGGTATCTGGAGTGATGGTAAGGATAAGAACGACGGCTCGCAGGCCCACACATGGAATGTCGAGGTTCTCATTGACGTTGTCAAAGAAGTTGTAAGTGAACTATCCATTTATTTTTCAAAGAGATTGGTATAACCTTTACCAAGTAATTGTTTATTTCCCATACACTGCCACAGACAACACTGGCAATTTGTGCAAAGATTATTTTCTCAAGTCGGTAAACAAGTTAAAACATACAACACTCTTTCATATACCTGCTCCTGAATGTTGTGGAAATCAGTTTTTGTACCGGATTATTTTTCAAGGGACTTACGATTTTCATCTTTCTCTTAGAATCCCAGCCTTAACTTCAAAGAGGTGACGTACGAACTGGACCACGCAGGTTTTTCAATCCGTGACAGTAAAGGCCTGCAAATTGTGGTGTATGGCATTCAGAGGGGATTGGGCATTGAGGTGTTCCCTGTCGATCTCATCTATCGGCCATGGAAACACGCGGAGGGACAGGTAACTGACCAATATCTGCTCCAGCGGAATGATGTGAAGTGCTGAATGATAGTGGCAAACTTGAAAGTGACTATTTGCTGTCATTAATAACAGTAAAGATTAATTCCAATGATTAGCATGGAATTGATTTGTGTGTAAACATGGTGCTGTTTCATTGTTTACAGTGGAGCTCTCTTCAAATGTCTAACTGCAAGTTTGTTTTTATTCAGCTGTCGTTCATTCAACACTCCTTGATGAGTCCAGAAGTGTTTTGTTTTGCTGACTACCCCTGTCACAATGTGGCCACGGACATCCTTAAGGCACCACCAGAGGATGACAACCGGGAGATTGCCACATGGTAAGTTGCTTTTAGCTGGACCGCTGTGCAGAAGGGTGTAGCACACATCTGTTTTTCAGTTTCACTGACTCTGTATTGTGGTTGACTGAGTGTCACAAACTGTTCACAGGAAAAGTCTGGACCTGGTTGAGAGCCTGCTCAGGCTGTCGGAGGTGGGCCAGTACGAGCAGGTGAAGCAGTTGTTCAGCTTCCCAATCAAACTCTGCCCCGACATGTTGGTGTTGGCATTACTGCAGATCTCCACCTCCTGGCACACACTGCGCCATGAGCTCATCTCGACCCTAATGCCCATCTTTCTGGGCAACCACCCCAACTCTGCCATTATCCTGCACTACGCCTGGCATGGACAGGTTGGTTTTGAAATCCATCTTTCTGTTGATGCGAGTTGATTTCAACTCAAGGGGTCATGTTCTTCTTTTTCCTTTGGTACTTAGGTTATTTGCTGATTTAAGTTTGGTGTTTTTTTTCCTTTGCTTGTGTACTTATGAAAACCTGATGGTTCTTTTTCTAGGGACAGTCTCCATCCATCCGTCAGTTAATAATGCATTCGATGGCTGAGTGGTACATGAGAGGGGAGCAGTATGACCAAGCCAAGCTGTCTCGCATCCTGGATGTGGCCCAGGACTTGAAGGTTTGTTTGAATAGACAAATAATCATTGATATGAGGATAATAAAACAAAGCAGAATCATTTGGTAATAGCATCAAAGCACATGGAACTTTTACACTGAGTTTGTTCCTCTGTTTCTTATAATTTACTATGTTTAAGGAGCCTTCCACATGCTGTATATCCTCATGTAGACAGAAGTAATAAAATGAGACGATTGGATTAAGTAATAAAGTTTGTATTTTGATCTTTACATGTTTATATGTCAAAGATGCTGATTTGTGTTTTCTTTTCTCCAGTCTCTATCGATGCTGCTGAATGGTACTCCATTTGCCTTTGTTATTGACCTCGCTGCACTTGCCTCGCGCCGTGAATACCTCAAACTTGATAAATGGCTGACAGACAAAATCAGAGAGCATGGGGTACGTCTTTTTAATTGATTTAAGTGCAGTTATTCTCCAACGTCAATGCAGATTGTTTATTTTTATCATATTACCCTGAGAACTTTGTATTTTACTATAAATTTGTGTTGTGTCGGTGTCTCAGGAACCGTTTATCCAGGCGTGTGTGACATTCCTAAAGAGGCGCTGCCCATCCATTATGGGGGGTCTGGCCCCTGATAAGGACCAGCCCAAAAGTGCCCAGCTTCCGCCTGAGACCTTAGCCACGATGCTGGCCTGCCTGCAGTCCTGTGCTGGGTGA
The DNA here is from genome assembly GCA_026259375.1 of Verasper variegatus. Taxonomy (NCBI): domain Eukaryota; kingdom Metazoa; phylum Chordata; class Actinopteri; order Pleuronectiformes; family Pleuronectidae; genus Verasper; species Verasper variegatus. The sequence goes on along the minus strand of CM048042.1, from coordinate 22,513,468 downwards.
GTGGCGATCCTACTTATTTAACATTTTAGTACCATACGTTTGTCTGATTCGTTTTAAATGACCAACAATACCAATCCTGATCAATTCAGCATTGGTTGTAATGACCACAAGATGAGATAATATTGAGACTGAGGAGACCTTAATATGTTTTAATTTCTTCCCCAGGAGTGTGTCCCAGGAGTTGTCGGAGACTATCCTCACGATGGTCGCCAACTGCAGCAATGTGATGAATAAAGCTCGGCAGCCACCACCAGGGGTGATGCCCAAGGGACGTGCCCCCAGCACCAGCAGCCTGGATGCCATCTCACCTGTACAGGTATCTTTAAGTGTAAGCCATGTCATGCCTTTACATTCGAAACCTAAAATATAACTAGGTTATTGTCACAGTTCTGCCACATGTATATACATATTTGTTTACTTTTTATATATATATGAATAAACATAAATATGTTCCTGAAACATCGTCAGGTTTGTACCAGTGAATAATCCTAATTCTGTCTTTGCTCTTCTCTAGATGGACCCTCTGTCTGGCATGGGTTCCTTGAACTTAGGGGGCACAGCCACCTCACACACTCAGAGCATGCAAGGTTTCCCCACCTCACTGAGTTCAGCTTTTAGTAATCCCCAGTCCCCAGCTAAGGCCTTCCCCCCACTGTCCAACCCCAACCCCAGCACACCATTTGGGGGAATTGGCAGTCTGTCCTCACAGCTCCCTGGTATGGACTCTGGTACTATGCTTTTTTTTATTACCTTCTTTCCACACAAACATATTTTGTAGTAGTAAAATAAGCAAACTATCACATAGCTCAGACTAGATCTGTAATTTTGTCTCGTTTGTTCCAGGTCCCTTGAGCACAGGCATCAGCTCTAGCATTGGCGCTAGCCTGGGGATGCCAACTGTAAGCACTGATCCTTTTGGCACCAGGAAGATGAGCACACCAGGCTTGAATCCACCTACCTTTCAGCAGAGTAAGATGAAGGCCTGTAAGTGGTGGTAGTGGTGTGACTGAGAGCCCCGCCCTGCGCTGCTCAGCAATGTATTTCCTCTGCAGTTATTATGATCATCGTCTTGGATTTCCAAATTTAGTTTTGATGCAAATTTGTGTCATGAAATGTTTTAAAAGACACAATTTTCCACAATTAGGTGACTTAAATTTCTTTCTCAATTAATGTCATACAACCTTTAAAAAAAAAAAAGTTACTTGTGGAGGAAATACAGATCAGTCTTCCATTCCTTGTCTGCTTATGCTGACAGCCCCACTTTAGTGTAGTCTGTCTTTTGGGTGTCTGATGTATAACTTGATGATTGTGCAATGAATTTCACCAATGACTTTGCTCATGCTGCCCCAGTGTTGGATTGCAACATTCAACAAAATGGATGATTAAATGTCGTTTGTCTTCCAGCTGACCTTTCTCAGGTGTGGCCCGAGGCAAACCAGCACTTTAGCAAAGAGATAGACGATGAGGCAAACAGTTACTTCCAGCGCATCTACAACCACCCACCTCACCCGACCATGTCCGTGGATGAAGTATGTACAAAAATGTGTTCATGAAAAATTGGCCACTGTTTACTAGCTCTACTCATCAATATTCTAAATGTTCCTGTGCTTCAAATTCGCTCATCTCCCACTGTGTTATTGTGCAGGTACTCGAGATGCTGCAGAGGTTCAAGGATTCAACCATCAAGCGGGAGCGAGAGGTCTTCAACTGCATGCTTCGGAACTTGTTTGAGGAATACCGGTTCTTCCCCCAGTACCCAGACAAGGAGCTGCACATCACTGCCTGCCTTTTTGGTGGAATTATCGAGAAGGGTCTTGTCACCTACATGGCCCTTGGCTTAGCCCTCCGATATGTCCTTGAAGCCTTAAGAAAACCCTATGGATCCAAAATGTATTACTTTGGAATAGCTGCCCTAGATAGGTTCAAAAACAGGTATTAATGTGCTCTAAAAGAAAAGGTTTAACGTAGCACCTGTCGTTTTATGTCATGCTAATGTATCTTATATTTTTAGACTAAAGGACTATCCTCAGTATTGTCAACACTTGGCTTCAATTGCCCACTTCTTGCAGTTTCCCCACCATTTACAAGAGGTAATCAGGTTTCCTTAATTTATGTTGTAACCATTTTAAAGCTTTAGTTTCTCCTCTCTGATGACAGAAAGGGTATCCCACATACTGATAGATTAAATCTCCCGCTCTGTATCTTTCAATATCCTGTGTGTGCAGTATATCGAGTATGGCCAACAGTCACGGGACCCTCCGGTGAAGATGCAAGGCTCCATCACCACACCTGGTAGTCTGGCCCTGGCACAAGTTCAAGCCCAGTCCCAATCGCAGCAGCCTGGTGGCCCTAAAGCCCCACAACCAGGTCCGCCCAGCACCCTCGTCACCCCCACCACGACTACAACCACAGCAGCAAAGACCACCACCATTACAAGACCAACGCCCAGCACCTTCAAGAAGGATGTGCCGGTGAGTTGATTGTCCACTCCTAGCAATTGGTTTACGTTTTTACGCATGAAACAAAAACATGTATAAAGTCCTTGCTACTGTTTCAAAAGCTAAACTGTCCTTGTTCCAACTTGCAGCCCTCCATAAACACTACCAACATTGACACACTGCTGGTGGCGACTGACCAAACCGAAAGAATTGTAGAGCCTCCAGAGAATGTCCAGGAGAAGATCGCTTTCATCTTCAACAACCTGTCCCAGTCCAACATGACACAGAAGGTAAAGGGGACACTAACAAAACATTCACTGTAGTCTGAAGAAAACATGAAAGTTTAATAACCTTTTTTTAATATTAACCACATGTTCTCTTTCTCAGGTGGAGGAGTTGAAAGAGACTGTGAAGGATGAGTTTATGCCCTGGGTGTCTCAGTACCTCGTGATGAAGCGTGTCAGCATTGAGCCCAACTTCCACAGTCTGTACTCCGAACTTTCTGGACACTCTCAAGAACCCAGAGTTTGTCAAGATGGTCCTCAATGAGACTTACAGGAACATCAAGGTAAAGGAGTGGAAGAGGACGGCTTTAAAAGCACATTACTCCTACTTTTTTGTTGCCTATTTTCTTAGTGTAAAACATTTTTGAAACCATTAAGGGTCATAATTTCTGAAATATCCACATTTCCGTATTATCTGTTTTTCAGGTGCTCTTGACCTCGGACAAGGCAGCTGCCAATTTCTCTGATCGCTCCCTGCTGAAGAATCTGGGCCACTGGTTGGGGATGATAACACTGGCTAAGAACAAGCCCATCCTCTATACAGTAAGAATTTTGTAACACCATCACTGGCTCTGGTGTATCATTATGGGATGGGTCTCCTGTCAGATTTTTTTTAAATATATTTTTCCTTTTCCCAGGATCTGGAAGTCAAGTCTCTGCTACTAGAAGCCTACGTGAAAGGCCAGCAGGAACTACTTTATGTGGTTCCCTTTGTGGCCAAGGTTTTGGAATCTAGCCTGCGGAGCATGGTGAGCTACACAGAAAGCAGCTGAAAGACATTTTCATTCAAATGGCATTGCTTTATACCACTGCCCTTATCAAACTACTGTAATTTACTTAATTTCCCCTCAATGAATTAACAAATGTGTTTTTTTTTTTATGCTGTAGGTTTTCAGGCCCCAGAATCCCTGGACTATGGCCATCATGAATGTCCTTGCTGAGCTTCATCAGGAACATGACCTCAAGGTGAAACAAATACTCCTCCCCTTAACCCTAGTAGCCATAGAAACCCAAGCCCTGATATCATTGAAATCATAGTGAGAAGGTCACTGCTTCTCCTTTTATTAACATTTTTTGTTTGGTTATTTTAACTCTAAGCCAAAATAGGCCTAAACCCTCATGTTGTCAAGTGGCTATTCTGCATTTACCAATAACTCCAATAAACTCAAGTTGAACTTAATTCAAACTTGTCATAATTGTACAAAGGTACCATTGAATGAAATGTATCAGTAGACAAGTGTAATTGTATTGCTCACATTGATCTTTTTTTTTTTTTTTGCAGCTTAACTTAAAGTTTGAAATTGAAGTTCTGTGTAAGAACTTGTCTCTGGACATAAATGACCTGAAGCCTGGAACCCTCCTGAAGGACAAGGACAAGCTGAAGTGTCTGGAGGAGCAACTTTCTGCACCAAAGAAGGAGGCAAAACCCCCAGAGGAGTTGCTACCAGTCTCTACCACAGGTGGATACTAAATACTTTTTGGTTCTCAACCTGCTCCGACATCTGGAGTAGATTGTCAGCCAGAGATAATCAGTTAAATGTAACAATCAACGTGTCACCATCTAAAATTATAGGCTAACTTGTCTGTTAGGATTCACCTGTCTCATTGTTTAAATAGTTAGTAATTTAAATAGTTTTTGTCCTCAGGTCTACATATCCTGCTTAAATGCATTTTAATTGTTGGAATTTATTTACTTGCTTTCTGTTAATGTTGTGATATTAATCCAATTATAGTCTTTTGTCCAACAGGGGACTTTGTCCCATTTGCAGCTCCTCCCTCAACCCCAGCTGCCACCACCACCACCTGCACAACCACTGGGCCCCCAACCCCACAGTTTAGTTACCATGACATCAATGTGTACGCCTTGGCTGGCCTGGCTCCACACATCAATATAAATGTCAATGTAAGTGTTAAAACCCCTGAAGACAAATGCACCTCCTCATCTTTTCTTTCTCCTGTTGAAAGACATTTTCTTCTCCTTTCTTGATGTTTCTGTCTTTTCTTTTCAGATCCCTCTGCTACAGGCCCATCCTCAGTTGAAGCAAGTGTGTACGGCAATCAGTAGAGCGAGCCGTCCAGGAGCTAGTGCATCCTGTGGTTGATCGCTCTATTAAAATTGCTATGACAACCTTGTGAGCAGATCATCAGGAAGGACTTTGCCCTGGATTCAGAGGAGTCCCGCATGCGCGTCGCTGCCCATCATATGATGAGAAACCTGACCGCTGGCATGGCCATGATCACCTGCCGCGAGCCGCTGCTCATGAGCATCGCCACCAACCTGAAGAACAGTTTTGCTGCTGCTCTCAGGGTAAGATGAAGAACATGAAAGCAAACATCATCAATTATTAGTGAACCATAAGAAATGGAGAAAGCTTAATTTTCCCACACACACCTTTCCTTTCTTTTCATCTAATAACCTGCAACATTCCCACTTTAACTTAAACTGTTCATTCTCTCAGGCACCAACCCCACAACAAAGGGAAATGATGGAAGAGGCTGCTGCTCGGATCGCTCAAGACAACTGTGAATTAGCTTGTTGTTTCATTCAGAAGACGGCTGTGGAGAAGGCTGGTCCTGAAATGGACAAGAGACTGGCCACGGTGAGACCTGCAGAAGAAAAAACAATCAGCCGGAAATATTAATGCATTTCTTATCCGTCAACTGTGGACAATGTCACATCAGCATTAAGTTATTAAGCCATTAATTAGCATTGTAGATAACGAGTGTATAGTTGGTGACAGTCCAAGTCAAATAGCAGGTTTTCTGTTGTATTCTGGAATGTGCTTGTTTTACTGCCACCGTGTCTAAAGACAATATTGGCAAACTTCAACAACAAGCCTCAATAAATGGAAGGTGTATGATTTCCAATCTCATCTTTTATGTTGTTCAGTTTACATAAGTATATTAAACTATAGTGATTTCCTATTCTAGGAGTTTGAGCTGAGGAAGCACGCACGCCAGGAGGGACGGCGTTATTGTGATCCGGTTGTCCTGACCTACCAAGCTGAACGTATGCCCGAGCAGATAAGACTCAAGGTAAGATCACTGGAACATCCAGTCTCCTGAATACCATTTAAAATAAGAGACAATCTGTTGTGATTATGAACACCAGCTTTGATTAGGATTATGATGATTCAGCAATTTGTTCACGCTGCCGTCAGTCCCTGAAAACATTTGAACAAACTTCATGTCCATCTTTCAGGTGGGAGGAGTGGACCCGAAGCAACTGGCTGTGTATGAGGAGTTTGCCAGAAATGTCCCCGGTTTCCTCCCCAGTAATGATCTCTCACAACCCACTGGCTTCCTGGCTCAGCCCATGAAGGTGAGGCCCTGGTGACGATTAACACAATACTTCAGTGCTCATTAAAATGAATGTGAATCTGATTTATGCCAATTGTATTCCTTAAAAAATACAATACAGTTTATAAGAAAATGAAATCGCTAACACCTGACTAAGTGCTCCGTGTGTCATGTCAGGTAAAGTAGCATCACAGGTGAATATTGCCATTTTAAGCCCTCAGTACTAAATCCCATGTCCCTGTATGTTTGTTTACAGCAACAGGCATGGGCCACAGACGATGTGGCTCAGATCTACGATAAGTGCATGGCAGACTTAGAGCAACATCTTCATGCTATCCCTCCCGCCCTCGCAATGAACCCCTTGACCCAGTCCCTACGCAGCCTGCTGGAGGCAGTGGCTTTGGCACGGAACTCCAGGGACGGCATCGCCGCACTTGGCCTCCTGCAGAAGGTAGAGTGGTTACTTCTAGAGCTCCAGTTAAGTCTGAAGCTCTAGTGTTCATCTGTATTGGCGTGCTTTACTAATTTGGTTTCTCCATTTCCCAGGCTGTTGAAGGTCTTCTTGATGCCACTAGTGGGGCTGATGCCGACTTGCTGCTCCGCTACAGAGAGTGCCACCTGCTGGTGCTCAAAGCCCTGCAGGACGGACGTGCCTATGGACCACAGTGGTGCAATAAGCAGATCACCAGGTGAATTATCATATTCCCTGTGGTTCACGACACAAGGTGAATCCATACACAGGATGTTTTGTAAAGATTAGAGTCTGATTTACCTGGTGTTTGTGGTTACAGGTGTCTGATAGAATGCCGTGATGAGTACAAATACAACGTAGAAGCCGTTGAGCTTCTGATCAGGAACCATCTTGTGAATATGCAGCAGTATGACTTACACCTGGCACAGGTACAAAATACACACTTAAATGGTCTAGTTAACATCAGTTAATATTTTATTTTCTCATGTAGTAATATGAAAATGATGATGGTACATATGTACTTGATTTATTCCTGTATTTTAATTTGTCAATTTCTTTTTTTTTTTTTTTTTCCAGTCAATGGAAAATGGATTGCACTACATGGCAGTTGCGTTTGCCATGCAGTTGGTGAAGCTGCTGCTTGTGGATGAGCGCAGCGTCAGCCATGTCACAGAGGCTGACCTCTTCCACACCATTGAGACTCTGATGAGGACTTGTGCACACTCCAGAGCAAACGCACCAGAGGGGTAAAGAACTGCTGCAGTGCTAAGACTGTTTATCATTTGTTGTGGTACATAATCTCTAGGTTTCTATTTGAGAATATGGCCACACTGATTACAGGAGTAGTCTGGGCCAGTGTAAAGTACTAAGTCCCTGTTGTGATTATCTGAAACACTGGATTTGACTGATTACTAAGTTCTTAGAGTAAACAAAGAATGTAATACTTGTTGGCCCAGTTGCAGCACTTTGACAACCCACTAAACTTTGTATCAGGGTCACACTGGATCTAATCCATATAGTATTTACCAGGTTATTGTAGATTTTCTGCCATTTAGAATTTTGCACATGGAGTGCTGTATTCAATAACGGTTTAACACTGACTGCTCGTTTTGTCCTCGTCCTCAGTCTTCCTCAGCTCATGGATGTTGTTCGCTCCAACTACGAAGCCATGATTGACCGGGCCCACGGTGGACCCAACTTTATGATGCACTCTGGGATTTCACAGGCTTCAGAATACGACGATCCCCCAGGCCTGAGGGAGAAGGCGGAGTACCTGTTGAGGGAATGGGTGAACCTGTATCACTCAGCTGCTGCTGGCAGGGACAGTACCAAAGCATTCTCTGCCTTTGTTGGCCAGGTAAACACGTATTTATCAATTCTGTAAAAATGCCCTGAAATCCGTTGCTCCTCGTGTTAACCTCGCGTCTCCCGCTTTTGTCTCCAGATGCACGGACAGGGAATCTTAAAGACCGATGACCTGATCACAAGGTTCTTCCGGCTGTGCACAGAAATGTGTGTGGAGATCAGCTATCGGGCACAAGCTGAGCAGCAGCACAACCCAGCAGCCAGCGCAGCCATCATCAGAGCCAAGTGTTACCACAACCTGGATGCCTTTGTGAGGCTCATAGCCCTGCTGGTCAAACACTCTGGAGAGGCCACCAACACAGTGACAAAGATCAACCTCCTCAACAAGGTACAGAAGGTTATAATATACATAATTACTAAATATATCTAAGTAGAGGGATATTCTTCTCAAACTGTTATATGAATACGGGCATGTGTGATGTAGATTATCCCCAATTTTGACATTCATTCAAACAGGCAGCTGATAAAAGCCTCACGTGATTCTTTCCCACCTAAACGGCCCAAGTTGGACCCTGATTTCTTGATTCTGATCACGTTCTCCTTTCTTGCCTTTAGGTGCTGGGTATCGTTGTTGGGGTGTTGATCCAGGACCACGATGTGCGTCAGACAGAATTCCAACAGCTGCCATACCACCGCATTTTCATCATGCTGCTGTTGGAGCTCAATGCTCCTGAACACGTCCTTGAGACCATCAACTTCCAGACACTCACTGCCTTCTGGTAAGACCTTCATGTGACTCAGTTACTATATTCAGTTTGTAGTTTAAATGCATAGTTAGTGGTTAAAGGTGTTTTTCTTTGCGTTTGTCTACATCCTTTGGATTAACTTTTTCCTTCCATCTGCAGCAATACCTTCCACATCCTGAGACCCACCAAGGCACCTGGCTTTGTGTACGCCTGGCTGGAACTCATCTCCCATCGCATCTTCATTGCCAGAATGCTCGCGCACACACCACAGCAGAAGGTACTTAACGTTATTTTCACAAACTTTAAAAAAAGCTTACATTTGATTTTCTTTATAGACGTATCTCCCTGTTTTCCCTAAATTTGTAATTTTTGAATTTTGGTCTAATTGCCTGTTCTCTTCCAGGGTTGGCCCATGTATGCACAGCTGCTGATTGATCTCTTCAAGTACCTGGCACCTTTCCTGAGGAATGTAGAACTCAACAAACCTATGCAAATCCTCTACAAGGTGCTCTCTCCTGTTTCCTAAGCAACAGCTGCCTGTGTCAGACAAGTTCGACAAAAGCATTTCTGTCCACTGGGTTGCATGAAAATGTTCTAATCTTTTTTTAATGTGCTGTTTCAGGGTACACTGCGAGTGCTCCTGGTCCTGCTGCACGACTTCCCAGAGTTCCTGTGTGACTATCACTACGGCTTCTGTGACGTTATTCCACCCAACTGCATCCAGCTCCGCAACCTCATCCTCAGTGCCTTCCCACGCAACATGAGGCTCCCGGACCCGTTCACACCCAATCTCAAGGTGCGTTCTCCCTTTCCCTTAAAGCAGCAGTTTGAGTTTGCTTGTACAATATAAAAACCTTTAGCTTACAGAATAAACGAAGCAGAAAAAGATGTGTATTTGAGATAAAATAAAGTGTTTATCTTATTTATTAGAAGACTTAAGACTTAACCTCCCTCTGTCTGCAGGTGGACATGCTGAGTGAGATCAACATCGCTCCCCGTATCCTCACCAACTTCACAGGTGTCATGCCTTCCCAGTTCAAGAAGGACCTGGACTCATATCTGAAGACCCGATCACCAGTCACTTTCCTCTCAGAGCTGCGCAGCAACCTGCAGGTAAGACCAGTGTCGATCTGTTCAACCTTATTATTGTTACTCGGAGGATTAATATACTCTAATTAATATTAATGCTTTAATGATTCTTTCTGTCTGCAGGTGTCCAATGAGCCAGGAAATCGCTACAACATCCAGCTGATCAATGCTCTCGTGCTGTACGTAGGGACACAGGCCATCGCTCACATCCACAACAAGGGCAGCACGCCCTCCATGAGCACCATCACTCACTCTGCACACATGGACATCTTCCAGAACCTGGCTGTGGACCTGGACACTGAGGGTAAGGAAGCAGAAATAACACACCTCTGTTTTCTAACCAATGGTAGATGAGTCCTGGGAGGTTTCAAACTTTTCTGTGTGGTTTTGAGGTATATTAACATTTGGTGATAGCTTTAAGTTTTACCAGTGTTACTTGTAAGTGCATTTTGTATTTGGTTTAACTCTTGATATGTTGTATCTGCTTTAATAAACCAGAATCACTCTGATATCTCTGCTGTCATGTCTCCTCAGGGCGTTACCTGTTCTTGAACGCGATCGCAAATCAGCTGCGTTACCCCAACAGTCACACCCACTACTTCAGCTGCACCATGCTTTACCTGTTTGCTGAAGCCAACACAGAGGCCATCCAAGAGCAGATCACCAGGTGAGTCACAGTGACAAAGGAAAAGTCATCAATCACTAAGTCAAGTATTGTTTCTTTTTTTTAATTAAAGCTTTGTTCCCCTCAGGGTTCTGCTGGAGAGGCTGATCGTGAACAGGCCTCACCCCTGGGGTCTCCTCATCACCTTCATCGAGCTGATCAAGAATCCTGCCTTCAAGTTCTGGAGCCACGACTTTGTGCACTGTGCCCCTGAGATTGAAAAGTAGGTTCCCTGTCGGACTCATTGTGCTGAACTCATTTGATGTTGTAAGAACTGTGTTGATGATTTATAATAAAGAAACTAGATGACAGCCTCTCGTCTTATCTAATGTTAAAGAAAAGAATCCCTGGATCAGCCCCTTTTCTCGTCCTTCCATGAAGTTTCGTGCAAATGTCCGTTCTGTAGTTTTGCTCTAATCTACGAGGGTGAAAACAACCTCCTCTGTGGAGGTGATGAACTTTTCTGCTGCTCCCTAACGGTCGTCTCTAATGTCTCCTCCCGTCCTCAGGCTGTTCCAGTCCGTAGCCCAGTGCTGCATGGGACAGAAGCAGGCCCAGCAGGTGATGGAAGGCACCGGTGCCAGCTAGCATGTGAACCAGCCAGCTCATCGCCCTCGGGAGAGATGCCGTGGCCTTGACCCACTCCCCCACCACACGCACACACCTCCCTCTTTACTGTTGGCACTGGATAAACTGGCAACCACAGTCACTTGAGATGTGGACGAAAAGGACTACTGCTCATGGATCTGGAGATATAGATTTTTGTTGATCCCTTTGGGGCTGAATTGCGACGGAGAGAATGGGTTGGGACATGCTGTTTAATATACTTTTTTGATGCTTTGATGTAAATATTGAAAAAAGGAAAATGGGAGAGTAAATAAGTGGAGAACAATTCACATGTCAAATAAAATGTATCCTGACATGTTGAGACATGTAAACATATTTTCACTCACTACCAAAGTTCTTGGTTTGCTTTCCTCCCACACAAATCCTTTTTTTCTGATGTTTTTTTTGTTGCTTTCAGAGGCTGAAAGGTAGATGATTGAAGAGAGAAAAAAGCTGCCTGCTACTTTGATTTGGTTCATTTTTATCCCGAGCGGGACAGGAAGCTGTAGCTTAGTCTGCCAGGTGCGGTGGGGGGGGGGGGTGTCCTACTCCTGGTGTGCCGGTGTGTTGGTGGAGACGGTTTGCTGATGGTTTGTCCATTTGAAGCTGGCTCCGGAAGTCTCTCCCTGGCACTTGTAAAATTGTGCAAAGTGACGGTGACATCGTATCTTGACAATTTGTACAAAGTTCCAAATTGAAGAACAACAATAGAAGGACCAATACAGCCCATTTTGTAACATTTTGAATGTTTTGTAAATGTATTGGTCCGTGTGTTGTATTTTGTAGTCCTTTCTAGTTTGCCTTTAGTTCTTGCTACTTAACTGCAGTATGCATACATACAGGAAATAAAGCATTCAAACTGCAAAGCATCTGTGTTCTTTGAGGACAAGACGACGCTGTTGATGTACCAGCTGTTTCCATAGTAACACGCCGTCTCTTTTTCATCTTGTTCTGCATTATGGTTTAAAATGTGTAATTTGTTTTTATTACAAAATGTGAAATGGTCTGATGTCATTGAGTGAAGTGAATAATGTGATCGAGCCCCAGCAGCTCAAATACTAGAACATGTGTCTAACATGGACTGTGTAAAGATGGATAACATGATTGACAGCTCACCAAAAAGTAAAATGATCCTGGAGAGCTGCAGTTTAAACTCCCTCCTCCATGTTAGTGGTCGGGACAAGGACCAAACTAAAAAGCTGTTCTGTAGACGTCATTTTTCAAAGTTGATTTGTCACTTTAGATGCTTTTTATCATTTTGTTTAAATGTTCATGTTTCAGATTTACTTGATTATTTGATTAACAGCCGACACTGACTCGTGATTGGTTGGACTCTGGCTCCAAATGATGGTAAGAGTGCAAGATGATGGAATCAGTTTCCAGGATATTGGCTTTATTTTGTACAGTGGGAGGAAGTGGAGACATGTTGTCCATCTTTATTTACAGACTATGTTTACAACAAACAGCTGAAGGTTTTCCACTGTTGCAGCGTATATCTGCATTGGTTAGCTTTCACTTTGGGAAACAGTTTATATTAATGTGCAAAAGTATTTTTTTCTACTTGTTTGTCGAGACCAAATTTGGAAAATCTTTGAGTTCCAGGTGAAAACAGGCTGTTCTGTCTCAGGCGGAGTTGATTTTCATAGGGATTTAAGTTGTGTAGCTTGTCATGTCCATGTTTATTTCTAATGTTTATTTTGAAGAGGAACTTTTATTAGAAACATCAAAACCAAAGGGGCCATGTCTGGTTTGATCCTTACTAATGAATCATCTTCTGATTTAGTGCCAAGGTGACTGCGAACTCTTCACAAATTATACCTGTTTGTAAAGATACCAAAAGATAAACACTGTAAATGTGTCGTAAGAAGTACAAAACAAACCTTTTCATGAAAAAGGAATTTATTGACGTGTTTTCACAGGTACTTGTAGTTTGCGTTGAGATAAAAAAAAAAGCTTGAGTCTGAACTCATGACTGGGTGAGCTCCATCACTTTGTTCAGGATGCTCTTCTGTCCGTATCGTACCTGCAGTGCGTTCTGCTGCCGGCTGTTCAGTCCACTGAGCGCCGCCTTGTCCTCAATCAGCATCCGCTCGCTGACCGAGGCTCTTCCCTCGGCCACAGCGTCTCCGTACGAGCCCAGAGTGAGACGGGCGGCTTCGTGGATCAGCCACTTCCACGAAGACTTCAACTCGGGGAGACCTTCGTTAGAGAAAGCCAGGGTGATCTTCTCCTCTTCCTCGTCGTCTTCCTCCCACCCTTCGTTTTCTTTGAAATCGGAGAACTCTTCCCTCGACATGCCCAGCACCTGAAGACAACAACAATCCATCAAATACTGTTCCTGGAGGTTTTGTTCAGTTCATGATCAAAGCTCTGCTGTGGTTTCTCTCACCCTGAGTGCCGTGTGCAGCTCTGTGTCTGTCAGGCAGCCGTGTTTACCAAAGACAAACGCTGCCTTCTCCTGCATCATCTGACTCAACAGGTCCCACATCTCCTCCATCAGCTGCGGATCCGGATCAGACTGAATACCTGCGAGGAGAAGAACATGAGGTCACTGAGGTTTCTACACTTCTTGGTCTCTCACGTGGACTCTGGTCACTACTCTGACCTCGTGTGGCCAGCTTTGTAGAGGTTGTTGAAGGGGATGTCGGCTGTGTCGTTGCTGTTGCTTGGATACGGTTCTGTGAAGCCGTACATGTGCAGCAGCTGCCAGTTGGCCATTTGCCCGTAGGTGTTGAACACCTCCTCGCCTTTGTGAATGGGGCGAACGCAAACCATTTTCAGAGCGTCCTGAGAAAATGAAAAAAAGGTTGTTGGTCTTTACAAATGAGAAACTGACTAAACAATAAACTATCAAATCAAAACGAGTCCCTCGATATTAAACTGGGAGCTCACCGGTGTGAACTCCAGATTGGCGTTATGATTCGACACATGGTTTAGCATGTCAGCCATGGGAACCATCATCGGTGGGTTGGGGGCCTTCTCCTCTTCTTCATCCTCCTCTTCAGCACCCACCTCCTCGTCTTCCTGAGGCTCTTGGAAACTACAGAGAGAAACAGGAAGAACATAAACACACAGAGCAGATAGGATTTTCACATGAGTGTGTGTGTGTGTGCTCCTCATGCTCACTGACCTGTACGCCATGACAAAGGCCACCAGCTGTGTGTACAGCTCCAGTGTGTGTGTGCTGGGGTTCCAGAGGTCAGGATGCTTGGCGATGAAAGGCAGGACCACGTCTGTGTATTCGCTGCAGATGTTAGTCAGGTCTGTGTCCACAGCCTCGGGGACACCTGTCCCCTTCAGGATCCGTCCTCGCTCCACTTTAGACCTGAACAGGTGAAAGCTGCATGTCACACTTCATCAACAGAAACATGTAACGCTCTGACGGAAACAACACAGGGAACCGGTTTCCTACCAGAACATGGGGTGGTCCAGTGTCTTGAAGTCCGTCCACAGAGAGAGGTAGGGTCTCCAGTGGGACCGTGAGGACGTGTACTCGTACAGCAGAGACAGCAGCAGGGGAACCCAGCCTGAAGAGCTCTCCAGAGACAACTTCTCTGGAAAGAAGAGGAGAAGCAGATGTTACAGACAGAGAGAACATCAGGCTTGGGGGGGGGGGGGGGGGGGTGCATAACTTCTTTGTAATTTGAACAGTTACCTTTCTCCAGCAGAGCTGAGACCTTGGTGGTTCCCTGGTGGAGAAGAGCTGATCTGGGGATGGTGAATAAAACTTCCCCCTCTTCTATGTCTTCCTTAGCCAGCATCCCATACTCTGCAACGGTCCCCTCTTTACTCACATACACCTGCAGAGAGAGAGAGAGATCCATCCTCAGGTTCTGGACCAATCAAACTACAGATAATTAACTATCGGACCTGACATACCTTCTCACTGAGAACCAGGTTGACTGTCTTGCACCACTGAAGAAAGTTCTGCAGTGGACCGAGCTCTGAGGCTTCATCTACCTGTCAACAACACACAGGGTTAAACTACTTGTGCTTTGACACAAACATGCCTCTGCACAGGAGGAATGAATAAGTTCCAATATCTTAAGACACAGAATAGAAGTAAGATGTTATTAGTAAGAAGCAGGAAGTTTAAAGATGGATACAAGAGATGGTTTATTCCGCTGTGAGGAAGCTTTAAATGACGATATGAGAAGATGAATTAATTATATGATTAATGTCATGTAGTTTTCTCAGCTGATGAACTAGCACACCGCTGCTAAAGGTTTGCTAACTTCCTCTGGTAGCCCACATGGTAATTTACAGCACAATAAGCTAGTAACGCACTGTTGTTAGCATGCACAGCTAAGACACAGCTGAGCGTGCGTGTAGCTGTTAGCATGCACAGCTAATAACAAACAGCGGAGTGTGTGCAAGTAGCAGTTAGCACGCACAGCGAATAACACACAGCTGAGCCGTGTGTGTGTGTAGCCGTTAGCATACGCAGCTAATAACACACAGCAGAGCGTGTGTAAGTAGCTGTTAGCATGAGCAGCTAACACACAGCTGCGTGTGTGTGTGTGTGTGTAGCGCCGCTAGCTTGTTCTTATATTCAAAGTAATGGAAGTTTTAACCTTGAATCGTTTCGCTTCTGTTGCCATTTTGAAAATGTAACGTCAACACGTGGACGGTACGAGTTCTGCTGCAGGTTGAACTAGCTCGATGCTAACAACAGCTAACTACGGAAAGCGGGCAGGGACAAACGCGATGTGCGCCTGTGCGACGCGCTTCCCTCCGATCAGCCGCTCACCTGTCCGACAGGTTGTGCGTTCATATCCACTGACAGATCGCACCCAGCACCGCGGCTCGTTGGTCTAGGGGTATGATTCTCGCTTTGGGTGCGAGACGTCCCGGGTTCAAATCCCGGACGAGCCCTTCTTTTCCCACCAGGCTTTGAGGTCACAGGGATTCGAACGTATGACCCCTTCAGCTCTGACCTCAGCATCGACACCACGAGCTCCACGAATGATGTGTGAATGACGTGTAGATGTCAACATTCGGGAATAAGAAGCTGAGTTTCTGAGCCCAGACGCCCTCAGTTCAGAACCAGCACCACAAGAGTCTTTGTGTTCTGTTGGTTTTTGAGGGAACTTTACTTTCACACTCATAATAATAAATAAATCAGCTCATGCTCAATAAAACAAAATGCTGTCAGAAGATCCTAAACTTTCAGATACAGAGTAAATATGACAGATCAACACCATCACATCCGAGTTACAATCAATCTGATCAATTTAACAGGTGAAAATAAACAAAAGCTGAACAATTATTATTATTTTATTCAAGGTTTATTATTGTTGAAGTGTTAATTCCTCTATGCTTATTGTTATCAGTATTAAACTGGGTATTAAATATAATGTATATGTTTACAGGTCTGGGTCATGTCTGTCATGCACAGGCAACAAAATAATGACACCACTAGAGGGTGCTGTTGGACCAGATGAAATGTGGAAACCCAGACTGCCACATCTTCACTAAAAGAGTCCAATTACATGTCTGGGACCTGAAAAAACACAGATCTGCACAGCTGTGCATCGGCTCGTTGGTCTAGGGGTATGATTCTCGCTTAGGGTGCGAGAGGTCCCGGGTTCAAATCCCGGACGAGCCCTTCTTTTGACCTCTGAGGGTCTCACACAACCTAACAACCTTAATATTAAAGACATGAGGAGAAACACGAGGCTTCAGCTGATGTTTGTCAAGTTGTTAAAAAGCTGCACATCACTGAGTTAAACATCGTGGGCTATGATCACAACAAGACATTGTCATGTCTACTCACATATTCTACCATCACCGACAATAACTTTCACTGTCAGACATTTTCTGAAGTCTAAACATTTTTTGGATCTTTGGATTTGTAGTCACAGAAGTCAAACCACTAAAGTTAATGTCTAAGGTGAATACATCTGTTCACACTGATACAACAAATGAAGACCAAGAGGATGCTTTCGTTTACATGTGACATGTTAAAGCCATTTGACCACTTATCCCTTTAGAGGTGGTCGGCTTATTCAGTCTGGGGGAGGTTAACTGTGTTCGAGAATTCGAGAACTGAAATGATCAATCTGTCGGTTCAGTGACTCTATGTGTGGATCGATAACTGATTAATAGTAAAGACTGATGTGTGAAGCTGTTGTCTTGTGAAAAGTTGGAATAGTTCTGTATGAAACCTGGAGTGTTTGTGATGTGTCTGAAACATTATGGTCACTTCTTATTGTTGTATGAATTGTGTTGTCGCCACAATCGTAACACGAATTGGAAACAAGGCAGCAGGTCTGAAGAGAAAACCAAACTTAGTTTTCAACATGAACAGGTCTGGGTCATGTCTGTCATGCACAAAGAACATTATAATGAGACCACTAGAGGGTGCTGTTGGACCAGATGAAATGTGAAAACCCAAGCTGCCACATCACCAGTTTGACAAGTTCAGTTACAGGTTGCAGAATAATGACAGATGTGGACAACTGTGCACAGGCTCGTTGGTCTAGGGGTATGATTCTCGCTTTGGGTGCGAGAGGTCCCGGGTTCAAATCCCGGACGAGCCCTTCTTTTTACCTCTGAGGGTCTCACACAACTAACAAACTTAATATTAAAGACATGAGGAGAAACACGAGGCTTCAGCTGATGTTTGTCAAGTTATGAAAAAGCTGCACATCCCTGAGTTCAACAGTTCTGATCCATGCAAACAGGAAAAGACTGATCACACCTGAGAAGTTCAGCACACTCAGATAAATCCAGGTCTTTACATTGAATCAGGAAAGAGAGGCTGACGACTGAAACACATGTTCACACAGAGATTATAAAAGAACACAGGCAGGAAAGAAAGAGGATGAAGATAAAATTATAAAAAAACAGGGAGTTGAGAAACAAATGTGACTTTTCCAAGAACACAGCAGATGCATGAGAGTTATTCTCCTGTGTGGACGTACCTTTATTCAAATGAATGTTCAGGCCTCGTTTGTACTGAACCTTCCTGAGACGTCCCATTCGCTTGCCTACAACAAAAAAGATTGAAAACAGGATTATTATTTTTACATAAATTTTAAAAACGCACATTTACAAATCATCAGCATGTCAACTTAATGTTGTTTTGAAACTTCTCGTTGTCACAATCATAACAACATCAGGAAACAAGGTCTGAACAGAAAACTTCAATCTTGGCAACAGTGACTCTTTCTCAAATGTAACAATGTTTTAATTTATCTATGTATCTGTAATCTATGAATCTATTATTATTAAACTTCATTTTAAGCATGAACAGGTCTGGGTCATGTCTGTCATGCACAAGGTGAAACATAAAGAGACCACTAGAGGGTGCTGTTGGACCAGATCAAATGTGGAAACCCAGACTGCCACATCTTCACTGAGAGAGTTCAATTACAGGTCCGGCACGAGAAAAAACACATAAGTGTAAAGCTGTGCATGGCTCGTTGGTCTAGGGGTATGATTCTCGCTTAGGGTGCGAGAGGTCCCGGGTTCAAATCCCGGACGAGCCCTTCTTTTGATCTCTGAGGGTCTCACACATATAACAGACTTAATATAAAAGAAATGACGAGAAACAGGAGGCTTCAGCTGATGTTTGTCAAGTTGTTAAAAAGCTGCACATCACTGAGTTAAACAGTTCTGATCCATGCAAACAGGAAAAGACTGATCACACCTGAGAAGTTCACACACTCTGATAATCCAGGTCTTTACATTCAATCAGGAGTCAATACAGTTATTAAGATCTTTATCTAGTCCTGCCAGGACAGAAGAAAACATCTTGTCACTCCAACTACATCACAGCCAATGTGACAACAATCACACTGATGGTTTTGTTCAAATAGACGAGAGGCTGCAGATTGAGACACATGTTCACACAGAGATTATAAAAGAACACAGGCAGGAAAGAAAGAGGATGAAGATAAAATTATAAAAAAACAGGGAGTTGAGAAACAAATGTGACTTTTCCAAGAACACAGCAGATGCATGAGAGTTATTCTCCTGTGTGTACGTACCTTTATTCAAATGAATGTTCAGGCCTCGTTTGTACTGAACCTTCCTGAGACGTCCCATTCGCTTGCCTACAACAAAAAAGACTGAAAACAAAAGAAAAAACAATAATTTGAAAGAACGCACAAGTACAAATGATTGGCATTTCAACACAACAAACTGAAATGATAAATCAATCAGGTGAGTGACTACATGTGTGGATCAATAACTGATCTTTTAAACACGTACATATACTATTGTCTTCTGAAAGACAATTGTGATAAAATTATGATACCACTAGAGGGTGCTGTTGGACCAGGTGAAATGAGGAAACCCACATTGCCACTTTGAAAAGTTCAATTACAGGTCTGGGACGAGAAAGTACGAAGATCTGTTAAGCTCTGCATTGGCTCGTTGGTCTAGGGGTATGATTCTCGCTTAGGGTGCGAGAGGTCCCGGGTTCAAATCCCGGACGAGCCCTTCTTTTGATCTCTCTGAGGGTCTCACACATATAACAAACTTAATATAAAAGACATGAGGAGAAACACGAGGCTTCAGCTGATGTTTGTCAAGTCAAGAAAAAGCTGCACATCCCTGAGTTAAACAGTTCTGATCCATGCAAACAGGAAAAGACTGATCACACCTGAGAAGTTCACACACTCATGATAATCCAGGTCTTTACGTTCAATCAGGAGTCAATACAGTTATTAAGATCTTTATCTCATCCTGCCAGGACAGAAGAAAACATCTTTGAGAAACAAATGTGACTTTTCCAAGAACACAGCAGATGCATGAGAGTTATTCTCCTGTGTGGACGTACCTTTATTCAAATGAATGTTCAGGCCTCGTTTGTACTGAACCTTCCTGAGACGTCCCATTTGCTTGTCTACAACAAAAAAGATTGAAAACAGGATTATTATTTTTATATAAATTTTTAAAACACACATTTACAAATGATCAGCATGTCAACTTAATGTTGTTTTGAAACTTCTCGTTGTCACAATCATAACAACATCAGGAAACAAGGTCTGAACAGAAAACTTCAATCTTGGCAACAGTGAGTCTTTCTCAAATGTAACAATGTTTTAATTTATCTATGTATCTGTAATCTATGAATCTATTATTATTAAACTTCATTTTAAGCATGAACAGGTCTGGGTCATGTCTGTCATGCACAAGGTGAAACATAGAGAGACCACTAGAGGGTGCTGTTGGACCAGATCAAATGTGGAAACCCAGACTGCCACATCTTCACTGAGAGTTCAATTACAGGTCTGGGACGAGAAAGTACGAAGATCTGCTCAGCTCTGCATTGGCTCGTTGGTCTAGGGGTATGATTCTCGCTTAGGGTGCGAGAGGTCCCGGGTTCAAATCCCGGACGAGCCCTTCTTTTGATCTCTCTGAGGGTCTCACACATATAACAGACTTAATATAAAAGACATGAGGAGAAACACGAGGCTTCAGCTGATGTTTGTCAAGTTGCAGAAAAGCTGCACATCCCTGAGTTAAACAGTTCTGATCCATGCAAACAGATAAAGACTGATCACACCTGAGAAGTTCAGACACCCCAGTTATTAAGAGAATTATCCAGTCCTGCCAGGACAGACGAAAACATCTTGCCACTATAGATACAGATATACATTTCAAAACCGCACATGTAAAAATATTGACATGTAAACAAAACATAATGCAGACAGCAAATATGACAACAATCACATTGATGGTATTGTTCAAATAGATGAGATGAGGGGACCTGCGATGCCACATCACCAGTCTGCAGCATATTATTACAGATGTTAGTAAAGTTAAGATTAAGTTAAAGTCTAACTTAATGAAAATTGTAAAGACTGTTGTCTTGTGAAAAAGGTTTAATAGTTCTGTATGAAACCTGGAGTGTGTCTGATGTGTCTTAAACATTATTGTCACTTCTTATTGTTGTATGAATTGTGTTGTCGTCACAATCATAACATAAATTGGAAACAAGGCAGCAGGTCTGAAGAGAAAACTTTACTGGTCACAGAAATCTAAAAGAAATATGTCTATGGAATACATTATTGAACTTAGTTTTAAATATGAACAGGTCTGGGTCATGTCTGTCATGCTCAATGAATAAAATAATGTGACCACTAGATGGTGCTGTTGAACCAGATGTTTTATGGAAGCCCCAAGCTGCCACATCACCAGTTTGAAGACCTCAGTTACAAGTCTGGGTGGGAATAATGACAGATGTGGACAGCTGTGCAAGGCTCGTTGGTCTAGGGGTATGATTCTCGCTTAGGGTGCGAGAGGTCCCGGGTTCAAATCCCGGACGAGCCCTTCTTTTGACCTCTGAGGGTCTCACACAACTAATAATCTTAATATTAAAGACATGAGGAGAAACACGAGGCTTCAGCTGATGTTTGTCAAGTTGCAGTAAAGCTGTAAATCACTGAGTTAAACAGTTCTGATCCATGCAAACAGATAAAGACTGATCACACCTGAGAAGTTCATTTACATTGAATTAAGTGTCAAATCAGTTATTAAGATTATTATCTAGTCCTGCCAGGACAGAATAAAACATCTTCTTACTGTAACTACATCACAGCCAATGTGACAACAATCACACTGATGGTTTTGTTCAAATAGACGAGACGAGGGGCCTGAAGACGCCACATCACCAGTTTACAGCAATTAATTACTAATTACTTTATTCTTTAAGTTAGGATTAAGTTCATGTCTAAGGTAAATGAAGAATGCAAGGCTGCAATCTCAAAACATATGTTCACACTGATACAGTAAATGAACACCAAGAGGATGGTGAGTCAGACTGAAAGACCCAGGGAGTTGGGAAACAAATATGACTGATGGATACAAAGGATGTAAAAGAGATGAGAGTAATTCTCCTTGACCTTTATTGAGGCTGCTTCAAATGGATCATACACATGTTCAGGCCTCGTTTGTACTGAACCTTCCTGAGACGCCCAATCTGTGACAAACAAGAAAACAATCACATCGATGGCGTTCAAATAGATGAGATGACATATCTCATTCTGTTTCGACTTGACTTGAGTTAACTTTATTATCTGCCCTATGTGTCATTTAAGAGAAAGGTACAACTATCAACCGGGACATACACAACCTAGATAGTAACACCTGTAGTCAAATACATGTATAAATACTTCAATATGCTAAAGCACAGAGCCTGTAGTTTATATGTTAACTAATTGTGTGTCGTAGCTTCTTTTGCAACACAATGAAACATAGTGTTAACACTTAATAATTAAATAATAAATAATTATAAAATATGAAACCCTTGTCCAAGGGCTGGAAATGTGTTAGCTGTGTTAGCTGTGTTTAGCTCTCTGTTCAAATGAGCAAATATAGAATCTACATGAGCTTCTTGGCTTCACCTGTATCACCTGTATTCAACGTTGGCTAGCATTAGCATCAGCTAACATCAGCTTCTTAAACGTAGTTTTACATATTTTACTGAATATAAAAATCTACGCGAGCTTCTTGGCTGTTGCTGTAACTAAAGTGTGAACATGTTTAATAACTAGAAAGACACAAAGCAAACAAACACACGTAACTCACCTGTATTCAATGTTGGCTAGCATTAGGCATTAGCTAACATCAAGCATCAGCTACTTCAACTTCTGCACAACTTGCACCAAAACTCCGGTAGTTTCCCTGCGTCCGTTATTATTTCATTATTAGCAGTGACACGACGTGGAAATAAGCAAATATCTATAATAAATAAAACCATCAAGCTAATGTCACAGACTAGACGAGGAAGAAAGTGCAGAACTAAATCGGACACGTACACAGTTAAGATTGAAGAACCTTTGGTTAAATGCAGAGGAATCAAAATCACCACATTTATCCCCAAATGTTCTTTACACTATTTCTTTCACCACTTTTATCTCCTCTCAGAAATCAGTGTGAAGTCTAGCAGCTTTTATTTTGAAACCAGCCGACAGGAACCGGAAGCGGTGGTTGTTGTGGGATTCCACTGTGATCTCGTGCAGCTTGTTGCGCTACGTAGCTAGCTCGTTAGCTTGCTACTTTATTACTTAACGGGAAACCCACATTCGCAGCCGAGGAGGGGACCAGGTGAGACTGTGTGTTTGTGTTGATGTTGTTTAAAGAGCTAAACTTTCTTCTCAGTCTCGTCAGTAGTTTGGAGTTAAGTCTGGCAACATGTATGCTAACGATGCTAACGTCATCTAGTTAAGCTAGGCTTCCTATTAAATCAACTAAATGTCATTTTATTGGCTGCTAATGATTAATATCGTACGTGTCGGTGATCCAGTGCTGTGTTATTGTGTTTTCTGTTGTATAATCTATAGACTTGTTCCGGAAACGACAGGGAGATTAGCAAGATGAAGGAGCTTTAGCTTGCTACCCTTGTTGCTAGGCAACGGGACCCTACCACTGGATGCGTGCGGTAAAGCCTGTAATTACATTAGTGGAGCAAAAACACGCAGATGCACGTGGTGACCTTCTGTTCCCCCGAGCATGTGATTTGAGTTTATCGTTATTTGTCTTAACCTTAAATTACAATCTGAACATTTTGGGAACTGAAACTGTTTATTGATCAGTTGTGTGTGTGTGTTGATCAATAACTAATACATTTTTCAATCTAGTTCATCTTAAACATTATTATTATCACTTCTAAATGTTGTGTGGAAATGTCTTGATATAACAATCATAACACAATCTGGAAACAAGGTACCAGGTCTGAACAGAAGTCTTCACTGTGACCTATCTGATATCTGAAATGATCTGGATTAACACTCGTCTCCCACTGTCTTTCTGCTGGTTTCTTCTTTTGCTCTCCTCTGATTAGATCTACCCAGCAGGCACCATGTTGGTCCCCATATTTACCCTGAAGCTGAACCACAAGATTAACCCTCGCATGGTGACTATTGGGAAATTTGATGGAGTCCACCCGTGTCTAACTGCTGCCACACAGGCCGGAAAGGTGAGGAAAATAGATATTCTATAGTCTATACAGCTTCTGAATGTAACTTCATTCTATTCATAATGATCGAAAAGTAGATAGAATAGCATAGTTGCAGTCTGAGTACATCCCTTGCTTGTTTTGGGGCCTTGTCATAACATTGCAGAAAGAGAGGGACCCACTCTGTGCTTCCCAACATCTCATCTAGACTTGTACTCATCACAACCTTTGTTAACACTACAAAATCATCCTTAATGTAATACATCACATCATACTTAACATACTTCTACCTCACACCCTCTTTCCATGTCAAAGGTTTTCATCCACAACCCTCATGCTCGTGGTCAGAGACCCGTGGCCCATCGACTGAGCCAAAGCACCCAGGACTCTGACATCTCGCTGCTCAACATCAACCAGGCCGTCACTTGTCTGACAGCAGGACAGCTGGGACCAAACACCACTGGGGACACATTGTTAGTGGGATCCCAAACCAACCTGCTGGCCTACGATGTCCATGACAACACTGATGTATTTTACAGAGAGGTGAGCGGAGATGGGAGGAAAAGGGAAGAGCTAAATTTGGATTGATTCTTTTTGACAAAAAACAGAAAATCAATGCTTTACATATTGTGTGTGAGCCTCGCTTTGTTTTAAACAACTTGTTTCTGTCTCTGCTCTGTGTGGTTGTAGGTGTCTGATGGGGCCAATACCATCGTGTTGGGGAAACTCGGGGACATTGCGTCTCCTCTTGCCATCATTGGAGGGAATTGTGCCCTGCAAGGCTTTGACTATGAGGGCAATGACCACTTCTGGACGGTAAGAACTCACACTCTAGTTTGACATCTGACTACACTTCAGTTTATCTTGCATTAAAGTTTCATCTAGTAGCTCGAGGACTAACCCAACAATGTTTAACTAACTTGAAAGACAGGTTTAGCTTCTGTGACGTATAATCATGATGCTGTTCTCAGGTAACTGGAGATAACGTCAGATCTCTGGTGCTCTGTGACTTCACTGGTGATGGGAAAAATGAGGTGAGTCCTGCAGTTTGAGACACATGCTGTGTGGCCACTGTGTCTGCAGTTGGATTGATGCCGTCTTCCCTCCCTGTCTCCTGTTTTCTACAGCTCACTGTACACTGTTCTGTTAAAAATTCAGAATTTGTTTGTTCATATTGTGCGTTGTGTTTGTAGCTCCTGGTTGGATCTGAGGACTTTGATATCCGAGTGTTCAAAGAGGACGAGCTTGTGTCTGAGATGACTGAAAATGAGGTAAACATTGCACTCAATCCATCTTTTTGACTGGAACTTACACTTTACATTGTGTTTTGTATCGTTGTTAGTTTTCTCATCTGTTTTGAGCTGCATTGGTGCAGAGCAACACCCTTTTAAATGACAAGTATTCTCTCTGCTCCTCTGCACACAGACTGTAACGTCATTGTGCCATATGCACGGCAGCAGGTTTGGCTATGCCCTTGCTAATGGCACTGTCGGAGTCTATGACCGCACCGCCCGCTACTGGAGGATCAAGGTACTGACATTTGACATTTAGTGGGTTACAGATACCATATGTGTAACATTTTATATGTTTTATCATTTTAGTCGTCGTGATTATGGTCGTAACTGATTAACTCCCCTAAATAATCTATCCCTACTCAGTCTAAGAATCATGCAATGAGCATCCATGCCTTCGACCTGAATGCTGATGGGGTTGTGGAGCTGATCACTGGATGGTCAAATGGAAAGGTCAGTTTATTAGGCCTGGTATCAAGAAACAAAACAACCTCTCACATTTCAGCAATGGGATTTTTCTCATGTTTTCTCAGCTAATTCCTAATTTCCCGTCTTTTTAGCTGTAGCTAATTTTGTCTTTTCGTCCCTGTTTCGTTGCAGATCGATGCTCGTAGCGACCGCACCGGAGAGGTCATTTTCAAAGACAACCTCTCCTCCTCGGTGGCAGGAGTGGTGGAGGGCGACTACAGGCTGGACGGACAGAAACAACTCATCTGCACCTCCATAGAAGGAGAGGGTGAGTCATGTGTCATGTTGGTTGAATATGGACCTTTACACACATTCATGGACAAATGTGTTTCTGTAATTATAATATATTTATACTGTGTATAAACTGTCCATTAATGTTATCACAAATGTATACTAACTCTTTACTAGTGTCTTCAATAAGTGTCATAAAGATGAAAGTGTGTACGTTGTGCATGTTCATATCAATGTATGTATCCTGTAGTTCGAGGTTACCTGCCGGCCAGTAAGGACCTGAAAGGGAATCTCATGGACTCCAGTGCTGAGCAGGACCTCATCAGAGAGCTCAGCCATCGCAGACAGAATCTGCTGCTCGAGCTACGGAACTATGAAGAGAACGCTAAGGTGCACATGTTACTATCGCTTTTCATCCATCCAGACATTTGTTTTTTCCTGTGGTGTGAAAACTCGTCCCTGCTGATGTTTGTCTGTTTGTTTCAAAGTCAGACACTTGGCTGTATGTTATTGTTTCTGCTAACATCCATTCAAACTGTCATTGTTTCAGGGTGTGTCAGAAACAAACAGTGGGATTGGTGTAATTCCAGCCAACACTCAGCTCCAGACAGCGCTGTCCGTGAGACCTGCTACAGAGGCCCAGAAGGCTCACGTTGAGCTCAGCATTTCAACACCAAATGGTAAAGATTTCCAATACCTGACAGGGAATGTTATATGACTGAGTAAATACTAATAATCCCTGAATCCCCCTCTTATCCTTTTACAGAAACAATTATCCGCGCAGTGCTGATCTTTGCAGAGGGAATCTTTGAGGGTGAGAGCCACGTGGTCCACCCCAGTGTCCAGAACCTGTCGGGCTCTGTCAGAGTCCCCATCGTCCCACCTAAAGACATCCCAGTGGATCTGCACATTAAAGCCTTTGTGGGAGGGAAGACCAGGTAAGATGTGTGTGAGTGTTTAGGTCATTTCACGATTTCATGATGTCTTACACACATATTGAGATCAGATACATACTGCAGGTGAACAGAAATTATCTTCAAACTGCTTTAATTCAACGTACCATGATAACGATGACAATAACTGTATTTTTTTGTATTAACAACACTGTTTTGTCTTTGTCTTGTTGTCCTCTCCAGCACTCAGTACCACGTGTTTGAAATCACTCGTCAGCTGCCTCGTTTCTCTATGTACGACATCAACTTTGACTCGTCGGCCGCTCCGCCCACCGGAAGTGTCACCTTCAGCATCAGCGAGCGACCACAGAGGGTGAGCTGTCACAGTGACTCTCTTTGAGACAAAGAGTAATAGAAAGAGTGATTCTGATCGGTGTTATAAACATGTTTCTGTGTGTGTGGATGTAGGTGGTGATGTGGCTGAATCAGAACTTCCTGCTTCCAGAGGGAGTAGAAAATCCCGATGTCACCTTTAATTCACTGAGAGGAGGGGGGTTGTTGTCCATCAGCATGGCCTCCAATGGACAGGTACACAAACACAAAGCAACAATGAGCTTTATGTTTACATGAAGAGAATCAATGAGATTTATAGTTCAACATAAACGTTTATACACAAAATCATAGTGTTTTACAGTATTTGGAAATATCTGTGAGCTTAATGGAATCTGTGGTTCAAATTACTCCATGTACAGTCATAAACTTATCCAATGCTTGTACTTTTCTTGATTGGTTTATTTACAGCTCACAGGTGTAAAATGAACAAAAAATCACTCAGTTACATAATGAATTCCTAATCTGACCAATCAGATCACTCTGATGACTGATGACATCGACCTGGCAGGAGATCTGGTCCAATCACTGGCCTCCTTCCTGGCAATAGAGGACCTGTCAGCAGAAGCAGACTTCCCTGGATACTTTGAAGAGCTGAGAACTACACTCACTGAGGTTTGGTGCTATTCCTCTAAATCTTCCTAAACACTTCTCATCATATTAACCCGTAGAATCACTGTTATGACTGTTGTCCTGTGTAAGAAGCTTTGTACAAGGCTGTGGAGTCTCTGTGGTGCATTAACACTGGGCCTTTAATATCTTCATGCCAGGTGGATGAGTTCCACTCTGTCCACCAGAAGTTAACTGCAGAGATGGCCGACCACTCCAACTACATCAGGAACATGCTGGTGCAAGCAGAGGATGCTCGCCTTATGGGGGACTTGTGAGTTACTGCACCGATCACACTCTACCACTTAATTCAGTGACAGTATGTTAAAGGTATACTATGGACAATGCACCATTAGAAATGTGCCCCTCCTCTTCAGCTCAAGAAGAGAAAGAGGTGTTTTCTGATTGTTTCACAGCTGTTTACCTTCCAAAGCACAAATAAACAGGAACAAACCTCAGAATAAACCTGTGAGAAGGAACCATATTATTATGTATTTATAGGAAAAGCCCATGTGTAGTTGGGAACGTTTAGTTCTGATGGCTGCTTTCTGTGTCCGTCAGTCTCTTCCAGAACCAGGGTGTCATTCACAGCCTCCTGGAACAGTTTATATAAAAGATTCCTTATTAATGTTTTAATTGTGCCATTCATACAATGACAATTCAAAATGTCTACCGTGAAAAATATCTGCTCTGTTGCAATTTGCTTTATTTTCTTTTCCACATCTGCATCCTGTAGGATCGTGATGAAGAAGCGCTACAGAGAGCTCTATGATCTGAACAGAGATCTCGTCAACGAGTATAAGATTCGCTCCAACAACCACAATGCTCTACTGGCCTGTCTCAAGTCTGTCAACCTGGCCATACAGCGGGCAGGTAGACTCCGAGGTAGGCTGTTTGTAAGACACTGTAACTTTGGTTTATGTCCACTCACATTTCATAAAGTACTCTGATTAGTGATGTTGTTTTCTATTAACCTTGTTTGTAACACACTCTATACGCCTGACTGGATAAACTTTTCACTGTCTTCTGCTGGTTTTATTTGGTAGCATAGTGCAAATAGCACATTAGTTGGGGATGAAGAAAGCTTTGACAGGGATACAACACTCTTGATCTCATTTTATATGTCATCTTCTCCAGCTCTGGCTCTGAGGTGTAGCTTGGTTAGGAGACATTGGCATTGGAGTCCATGGCAGTGACGTAACCCACTCATAATGTGTTATCATCGATAGTATGTAGAGAAAACCTCAAGAAGAAGAAAAGAAACAGGCATTAACACTGATTTCAGCTACAAATGACAATGAGCAGAGTGTTAAAACTTAATTTCATCTGTCTCCTGTTTGTCCTCCTCTGTTCGTCCTCCTCTGTTCGTCCTCCTCTGCAGTGGGTAAACCCAAGAACCAAGTGATCTCCGCCTGCCGAGACGCCATCAAAAGCAATAACGTCAACTCGCTGTTCAGGATCATGAGAGCTGGCACGGCCTCCTCCTGAGGGCGGCACGCAGATTGGAGAGGGACGCTCCTGAGCACAGCTGATGAGCAATGTGACGGTGAACTGTTTCCTGCATCACACCAGGAAGGATGAGCCAGAGACAAGAAATATCTGTGGACTGGAAACACTGTTTTAGCCTTAATCCATCTTTTTCCATGACTTAGTTATAACAAGAATCTGGCACCAGCTCCTCCAAACCTAAAATTCTGCAAGATCAGAAGTCAAAATGCTGACCACAGACTTAGTGCACTGGTAAAAATGTCCATCTCAGTCTGTGGCTGTTTGGAGGAGAAGATTATGTTGAGTCTGACTCAGCTTGAGAAGAGTCAACATTAATGTGGGAGTGACAGAGAGTAGAGGGAGTTCAGCTGGACCCTGCAGATTGGAGAGCTGCCATGTCGTCCATCTTTACTCACAGTCGATGACTCCCACAGGGGAAGTGAGCGCGTGCTGGCTCAGCACTCAGACTGTTTAATCCAGCTGACTGATGTTTAGAGAGAGCACAGCTGGAGCGAGACAGAGCAGCCACGGCGACCTGCCGGCCCGACGACGCTTCTGAGAGACGACTCGCTCGCTCAGATCTCTGCTCCCAGCTGCTGCTGTGTGTTCGTGTTGGTGTTTTGTAGCCAAAGGAAAACTATATTTTAAATTAAAGAACGTGACAGAGGACCGACGCTGTGTGTTTGTTTACCTTTTATAGACCCAACGCAGAGATTGTAAATGTAATGGATGTGTTTGTGCTAGAGGAAACTGTTATTAAATGAACTTGTGTTTTAAAAAGTTGGTGTGGCCGTCGACTCTGTTGCAGGATCATTACGGGATGTTGTCTTCCTTCTTGGACATTTTGATATGACCAGTCCTCTTCCTAAAAGAGCAGCCCAGCACTTTAGTCTCGTGTTGTAATGGTGTCTCTGTCTTCAAGCTGCAGAACAGATGAACATCAGTAAGTCAACGTTTCTAGAGGAAAGTGGTTTCATGTTTTCAAATTGTGTAATTATCAGAGTGATGTCACTGCCCTGAGCTGCTCTGCCGGAGCCGATGAGGGTTTTGTGTTTCGCTCGAGGACACTTCACTTGTTATTTTGCCAAACATGTTAATTTTTATCAGGGATTTGCAAAAAACGACGAAACCGGTTTCTACCAGTCTTGCTGGAGGGATTGGACCTGAGAGAAACCTAAACTAAATTCTGGTGTGTTTGCAGCTTAAGGAGTAAATAATAAGATATTTACTGCCTTCACGTATATATGTGACACATTTTACCAGAATATCAATACTATATTATTCCTCTGGAAGGTCACAGATCAATATGTTGTCTGCTTGCAGCTCAATAAAAGCAGGCGGAAGTGCGTTGAAAACAAGTCCTGCACTTTCTTTATCTCTTCATCTCTTCTTTCCTTCTGCTCTCCATCATCTCTCGTCTCTCCTCCTCCTTCTCCTCTTTCCTTTTCTTTGTGTTTCAGCACTTCTCTTTCTTTTTCCTTCCCAACGTCATTGAGCAACACTTTCTGTATTTGGATTCTGCCGCTGGACCTGGTCTCTGAATTCCTAGAAGAAGTAAACTCATGACTCATGATTTTATGTTTCTCTCTCTCCCCCCCCTTCTATTTATCCCTCTCTCTTCTTCTCTTCGTTTCCATCCTCCCTGGTTGCTGTGTTGGCATCTGGTTTGTTCAGCTCCAGTTTGAACCACGTGGTCAGCTTTCTTTTTTTTTTTTTTAAGAAGGGGGATGCTGCATTCAAATGCTTCTAGTCGGCTCCGTCATTTGTGAGTCAATCTTGATTTTTAAATAACTAATTAAAACTTACCTGAAAGAAACTTGAACAAACATTAGTGTGATGAGAACCACCCAAAATGACAGAAGCCCTGTTTGACGTGTACAACGTCCTCTGGTGGTCGCTGACATCTGCCGAAAAAACCCACAAACCTACAACGGATATTCACCATCTTGTTCTTTTATTTGGTCCATGTCCCATAATGCAAACAAGGAGGGGGCGGGGTTTATGGCCTATGCTGCAGCCAGCCACCAGGGAGCGATCAAGACGTTTTGGGCTTCACTTTTGGAAGCTGTCAAGTCGTCCATCTTTATTTACATAAAGTAAATGTGTATAAATATTTATTTCCTTTACATATTTTATTTTGTCTGTACCCTTTTCAATGTTGGTTGTGTTATTTCATCATTAAAACATTTGAGCTAACAGAGTGATCTGTTCTGGTTTGCTGATGGTGCAGTTATCAGTCATTTTATCCAGACAACTTGTGAGGTCTGTATTTCCCACAGCACTTGAATGCATCTTGAGCGCAGCAGCTCTACTCTGAAACGTCACATCTGCTGTTTCATCTTCTGTCTCCTCTTCACACACACACACACACACCAACACACACACACACAAACACACACACTCTGCAGCTCCTCTTTTCCTCAGTGGAACTTTTTCTTCTGAAAACTTTCTCCGGAACTTTTCACCTTCTCCGGTGCGTTGAGCAGAGAGGAGCAGCAGCAGGACATATGTTTTCACTTTGACCTCCTCCTCCTCCTCCTCTGCCTCCTCTGGTAAGTTTGAATGAATAGAATTAATGAAGAAACATTTCCTGCACTTTAACATAATAAAACTCTGCAGATTCATTGTTAATAAGATAAAAACGTGCAGCATTCAAAAGCTCTGTCCTGCATGAGGTTGCAGGACAGATGTTGGGATCAGTTCCACACACACACACACACACACACACACACACAACATATTTGGACAAATGCTGGTCAGGCACATTATCTGTGACCAGTTCCTCACAGTTCTACACGCACAGAGTCACTTAGTGAGAATTGCTCTTGATGACATGGATGTTGGGACACAGTGTTCTTTGAAATAGTTGGTACCCTCATGTTCACTTACATAAGACACAAACACTCCCCCTCCTCCTGAGCGCAGCAGCGGGTCCATGGAAAACTCTGAATCCAGAACAAATACTTTAATTATACATGTTGGGATCTCTGATCTGTTAAAACCATGTTAGTGGGACGAGAAAAATCAAAGTGATCACATGAAACTAACTTAACTAACTGTGCAGTCATGTTCAATGCTGTGACATATATTCTATTCAGTTACAAGGCAATTTGTCCCATAGTGGGACTAGTAAAATCTGTGCAATTTCAATATCATATATGAGCAATACTGTTATACTGTTTGTATATTTTTTACAATGTATATATTTCTATCTTTTATGGTTATGTTTATATTGTATTTTTTACTTATTGATAATCTTTACAGAGTGTATATGTCACTATTCCCTATTTGCTGCGGTAAATTTCCTGGGACCTCATCTTATCAAAATAAGATTTTAGTGCATTATACAGGCTGAGGCATTCTCTTCTTGTGGGTTTGTCCTGGTTTATGTTCTTGTTGTTGTCCTGCAGGTGTGTGAGCAGCAGTGGAGGACGGAGACAGAGACAATGGACACACATCCAGTCATGTGAGTCATCTGCATCAAGGACCAAATCAATCATCTCAGAGCGACTTCTCAGCCCCGTAGCAAACAGGTGAGGATACGACAGCACACGTCTGATTACTGCAGAACAACAGTGGAATGTGTTGTGACAGAAAAGCTGTAAAGCAGCCAGTGAATTCCTTTAGTATTTAACTCAAGTGTCTTCAACAGATGATGAGGAGGAGGATGGTGGTGATGAGGAGGATCCTCCACGTGAAGGGAGATGTCATGTGCACGATGCTGCTGTTGGTTCTGTTCTGTCTGCTGCTCTACGCTCGACAGGTGAGGACGAAAACACTCGAAGCACATGACTCATCCTACATTTCAAACGCTCCCTCTAACACCAGCCTTGTTTGCAGGTGGCGGTCTCCTCTGGGTGGGACAGACCTCAGTGGAAGCTGGAGATCCACGGCTCCACCAGCTCCAGTCGGACACTGCTGGGGGCCAGTGGGGCCAAAGGGGGCCAGGAGTCTCAAGAGGTATGACCCCATCATTTGTTTGCATCATGGTATCACAACCAAATAGTTTTATGTCACCAAATTGCAGGTTTTGATGAACTAAGTTTGCACTTTGGTCTGTGAAAAACCTTTTAGCCGGATACTTGAACATAACCTGCTCTAATGTTCAGAAAACACATCACTTCACTGTCCAATGCTGCAGCTCCTCTTTTCAGCCTCTGTCAGAAACACTTGGTTCTGTTTACCAGGGGCTTAGGGATTTTAGATTTTTCAGACCTTTCAAATACTCAAAAAACGTATACAACACTTAAGGAAAGACAAATATAAGGTCTCCTTTAATTACCTTTGTCCTCTTTTTCGTATCCAAGTTCCCCTCCAGCCCGTCGGAGCCACAGCTGCCTGCCTGTAAGACCCAGTCCAAGTCCAAAGCTCCTCAGGCCAAGTCCAAACCACCGCTCAAATCAAGGGGGAAATCGAAGTCGCGACGGAAGAATGCCACGCCGACCAAACCTGCTGCCAAGCCCCTGCCCACGATGCCACTGTTTGACTTTGAAGGCTACTTGAGAGAGAAGGACAACAGGGACTTCAATCTGCTCATCAACCAGCCGGAGAAATGTCACATCCGAGGAGCAGAGGAGGAAGAAGGAGGCGAAGCTCCCTACATGCTCATCGCAGTCAAATCTGTTGCAGCAGATTTTGACAAGCGTCAGGTAAATTATGACGTGTTGTTGTAGTTGTTGAATTTAGGCTTCATTTTACATGTGGTAGTTTGACACCGTGGCCCCATCGTGGCAAGATTCTGTTCATCAAAAACCAAGCTGACATAAAAACCCCTGACCTTTGTTTCTCCTGCCTCGATTCCTTTAGGTGGTCCGTCGGACATGGGGGAAGGAGGGACTGTTCCCAAACGGCGTTACCATTCGTACGGTTTTCCTGCTCGGGGTTCCCAGGAATCGAACTGCTCTGCCTCTGTGGGATCGCCTCCTCACCTACGAGAGTCAAACGTTCCGGGACATCCTGCTCTGGGACTTTGAGGACACTTTCTTCAACCTGACGCTGAAGGAAACACATTTTCTGAAATGGGTGAACAGCAGCTGTCCTCAAGTCAAGTCAGTGTTTATACAAAGAGTCGTGAGTTTTTCACATTCTCAGCCTGTGACTCGTACGTGACACGTTTTCTGTTTTACTTTGTCGCACAGGTTCATTTTCAAGGGTGACGCTGACGTGTATGTGAATGTGGAGAACATATTGGAGATGCTTCAAGGTCAAAAGCCAGAGGAGGATCTGTTTGTCGGGGATATTATCATTCATGCCAAACCCATTCGCCGACGTAGCTCCAAGTATTATGTGCCGGAGTTCGTGTATGGGGGGGGTCTGTACCCAAACTACGCTGGAGGAGGAGGGTTTGTGATGTCGGGGCATACGGCTCGGAGACTGAGCTCTGCGTGTCAACAGGTGCTTCAAAACTAGAAAAAGAAGTTGAAGCATTTTTGTACGTTTTAGAATTCTTTGATCGACAATCGTCTCTTTGCGTCCTCTAGGTGGAGCTGTTCCCGATTGATGATGTCTTTCTGGGAATGTGCCTCCAGCTGATCGGCGTCAAACCGTCACGTCACCAGGGCTTCCGGACCTTTGGGATTCCCCGGCCGTCGGCGGCGCCCCACCTTCAGACGTTCAACCCCTGTTTCTACAGAGAACTCATGGTGGTCCACAGTCTCAGTGTCCCGCAGATCTGGCTCATGTGGAACCTCCTGCACGACCCCGACCTGAGCTGCCACAACCGGAGCAGCCTGGCGTCCTCGGCCTTCAAGTGGAGGGGGAGGACGGGGGAGGAGACGGACTACGGCGAGAAGCGGGTGTTCGTCATGCATTAAGGACTGGGTGGGATCTGCAAGAGCTCCAGCGAATACAAAATGGTGGTGCTCATGCCGGATCTGTGGCCCACTGAAAAACAGGATGACATGTTCACAGCTGAGTCTTGTGAGAGTTTATCCAGATCCTGGCAGATCAACTCGAGGGGAAATTAATCGGCAAATGTCCTTCAAACTTGAATCCAAAAAAGAATTTAGGCTTTTGCCGCGTGAGCCCCCATCTGTCTGTTGAATCTCTGGACTTTTGAATGTGTAATCTAATCAGAATGTGTTGTGTTACTACAGAGTGACCTTCAAGGTTGACCATACTTCCCACTGTGAGTCTGTACATGCTCACGGTTCCTTGCAAACTTAAATAAGGGTCTGTATTGGTCCCACTAACCATTCCATTCCAATAACTGGATATTTTTACCTGGAGCATGTGCAGGAAACACATTTTAGGCTGCACACGGACGTCTGCTGAGGGGTTTGTGATGACATTAACACCATGAGGACCATAGTGGACCCCAGTGCACCCCGGTGGACCCTGGTGGACCATAGTGGACCCCAGTGCACCCCGGTGGACCCTGGTGGACCATAGTGGACCCCAATGCACCCCGGTGGACCCTGGTGGACTCCAGTGGAGCCTGGTGGGCTGGCAGATGCTCAAATTAGGAATTCACCTCAAGATTGAGTGGTTAGCCGGTTTAACCTCATCCAAGTGTAAATGTGTGTGTGAGACCACGACCGTGTTAAATGTCTGACTTTGTGGACGCGGCTGTTAACACAGTTAAGCAGCGGAGACTTTTTTAGTTTCCTGATGTGAATCATTTGCAGAGATGTTCCTCTTCTCTTTGTTTTGCTTGATAGAAACGGACAAATGGACAGTGACTTTATCTGTTTCCCTGGAGGAACAACAAATGCCTAAATGGAAACCAGCTGCACAGCAGGAACCAGCTGGGACCATCACACACACACACACACACACACACACACACACACACAACCTCTGCTGAATGACTCTGAAGAATGTGGACTTCCAGTTTTTGTCTTTAGCACTCTTTACATATCTGCACTCCTCTGCTGTCAAAATGTTGCGTGTTAAAAATGCTGAAAGAGAAAAGTTATCATCAAAAATAATGTGTTTTATCTATTTTTTAAAAAGGTAAAATCAACTCGTCAATGAAATCATCCGCCCAGGCTGAGCGGGTCTCCGACGGTAGAGGAGGATGTTTCCCTTCCTCACCTTGATGCTTTGTCCGCATGTTGATGATAAAAATCTTGTCTAATAAGTGTTGATGACTGAATAGGAAACTCCACGTGCTCCAGCTACGACGTAACCAGCACCGTGTTTAAGAGGTGAGCTGGAGTCTTCGGTTCATGAGCTGTTTCCTCTCTCATCACGTTGTCTCTTGATCGTTGGCCAGGAAACACGTCTGTCTAATAAACAGGTTCTTATTCACCATCTGCTCATCCACACGACTTGGTCCTGACAGAGTTTGGTGCAGATCTGGATCAAGGGTAGAACCAGAAGGGTTTTTTTTACATTTTCATTGACTTCTTAAGAGAATAGTTCATAGATCTTATTGAAAGATATCAGTTTAGGGGACTAATATTTATGTGTGTGTGCAAATTGTTGTAGATCAAGTGAATTTAACTAACTGGAGGTTTGCACTTTACGACTTTTTATCGTAGTGTTGCCAAACCAACTAACATTTGACCTGTGGCTGAGGGGTAGAGTGATCGTCCTCCAACCAGAAGGTCGGCAGTTTGAATCCCAGCCCATGGAGGAGTGTCCTTGGTTAAGATGCTGATCCCAAATGGTCCTTCATAGATGTTGAATGCACTACTTGGAAGTTTGTTGGGATAAAGGCATCAGCTCAATGACATGTTAAAAATGGGAACAACACCTCTGTGGACTCAGCGCCACATCAGCTCGTTTCATGCATGAACCAACATTTTAACGACAAACAGCTGCTCGAGAGACATTAACAAGACAAGTGTCCAATTACGTTTCCCCCTCTGGACTTTGGGTCACTTCATGTTAAAAAGGTTCTGGATTATTGTAAATCTACTTGAGCACAGATACATTTTCAGATGATGTTAAAGTCAAAATAAAAACGTGCAATAGAAGTTTGAGTTTCAACGTTCAAACTAAGAAATAAAACAATTCCATTCTCGTTGACATCCACATTTTTTATTAGATTTTTTCATATCCTGGTTGCACACACATAAAATGAACTTTGTCGTCAGTGAACATTTGATTTCAGAAAAGTCCAAATGTTGCATTGGGTTTTTTTTTTCTTCTAAACAACGCACAGCAGCAGCTCATCTCAACAACCATCATCAGGCGGCATCAAAAAAAACAACAACATTCTGCTTCAGCAAAGCTTTCAGTCGCCCGTCTCCTCGCACTACATCCAAAGGTTATTGCCGTTTTGTCAGTGGACATGCTGAATGGATCCATGTACTTTTAATACACAAAGTTAAAGTATTCAAAATATAAAATGCCACATTCCAATGAACTTTACAGGATTTAATTAAGCATAACTGCCCCATTTCCAGACACGGGTTCAAAGTCCAGGGAATAAGGGACATGACAGAACGTATGATACCAAGAACAGACAGTACAAAGCGTTAGCGTGAGATTAACACTGAAACCCATGATAAATTATCACAATCAGCCATTCGTCCACTCAGCGACATATAAAAAGAAAAAAAATTGAAATTGAAAACCACACAGAAGTTCCGGGTTGAAGTTTTTCTGATTTAAAACCAGGATGTGATGTTTCCACCTGAGTGTGGGGGAGATTAACTACCCAGCATGCAACAGACCATCTCCGACACATGATCACACCATCAACCGTCTGTGGTGCAGCGCTGGGTTTAACTAAATCGGTTTCGTCCCTCAAATCCACTAATAGCTGGTCATTACTTCACTCACATTCTGCCTCCAACTTTGTTTTTTTTGTTTCTTTTGTCTCATTGTCTCTGACCCATCTGCTTCCAATGAGCTCTTTTGGGAAGTTACCAATTTATTCAAATTCTGTGACGGGTGGAGGGAGAAAAAGAACCGTTCCCCCTCAGGTTTTAATTAAATTTCCCGACACACAATATCCTTTTTTCGGAGAAAATCTTCTGCACAACTACATTTTGGTTTTGGCAGAGTAGCATTTCTTAAATCATGTTTTCCACGTAAAACTATCAAGGGCTCTAAAGGCCCGGGAGGATTTGCACTGTTCTGGGTATTTAATGTCGATTCAAACACACAAAAAAAGGAACAGATCAAATAATAAAAACACTGACATGGTGAAAAAACCCTGAAAAATCCTCATCTTAGAAAACCCAACCTGTCATTCTCTACAGGACAACTAAAAACATCTGAGACGGCCATGACACCATGTTAGCTTATTGATATTCTCTGTGACACACACACACACTGTACAATGATGCAATTCATATGCATTCTCAAATCGTATGTACAAGACGTTTTTTCCTTTTAACAGAGGAGAGAGAGACAGAAGTCAAAGACAGGCTCGGTGGGAGATGAGGCACAATGTTCAACAGTTTCGTGTTTGATTTTTTTTTTTTTCTTACTGATTTCTCATGTTTGTTTTACACAGAAGCAAGTGGTAGCAAAATGTTAGAATATAACTGTAGCTCCCGAGTCCCGGTCTCAGAGAATCAGGGAGCGGATCAAACATCGCTCCTGGCTCCAGGAACCACGTCACCTCGCTGAGGGAGGCAGTTTGGCAACAAGAGACGCTGAAGCCAGAGGATTTTAGGTTTTTTTTGTTTTTCTGGTGTAAACACGTAAAATCAAGCGACAAACTGAAGCTCGACTCCAAAATGTGACCGTTCGCTCTACCGGTCGAAACGTGACAAAGGAGCTTTGTGTTTGAACGCGTTTCTGAAGCAGGTTTATCTACATCTGTGAACACGCTGCCTCGGCATTGCACATGAAAAAGTTTTGATACCGAGCAGTCTGACAAAAAAATAATAATAACGTTCCAGTGATCGTTAATGAGCAGATCCCTCCTCCTGAGATTTCAATGGAATTAGCATCAAGGAAATAAACGTGAAACCACTCAGCCGGAGCCTGAGTCAGTTGTGTCTGTACCGAGCCGTCAGATGTACGCAAATTAGAAGACACCAGAATAAGAGCACAACTATTTACAGCATCTGTACATCAACGTCAACTCCAGAAGCATTAGGACCCAAATACATTAGAAGAAATTCAAAATCGAACAGTTAGGCTGAGAAAAACAACTGGAATCACATGATGACAGAAATCAAACTGCTCTTATTTAACTTGGTCTTCATCTAAAATAAAAATGAAATACACAGGAATTTCTGGTTTTAAATTCAAAGCCATGCCGAGCCGGAAAAGAAAGTTAATTAAGACTAGTAGTGATTCTAAAAAGAGGTTTAATGGTGATTAGCAAGAATTTGTATGTCTTGTCTTCTTCTGGGTTTCATTCTCATTTATTGGAAATCAGTCTGGTTTCCATGAGGGATGAATTCATTTTCTCAGCTGGGTTGTCGGGGAACATTTACAGGATAAAAAATAACACTGAAGGAAGTTTTAAAAACTCTTCTACATGACGCTACCTCAAAACAATAAATCTCACCCGTTTTTTTTTTTATTCCCATTTATGCATTTAATTCCTCAACACAATAAAATGTTCACGTACACGAGCGCCGACTTCCCCCCTGATGCATTCACACGCAATCACAAATCAAGCAACTGTGACAAGATAAAAAGCAAACGGGATTGTATGAAGGGACAATAACAGAGAATATGTGTATTCAAATAAATACACAGTTTATTCAGTCGCTTATAATCAAAAGGAACTCAAACGTTTACATTAGAGGAGGGAGGTGCAACCTGCTCTCAAGCATCATGAAGGAGACTGATCCCCATTTTCAAAATGGGGTCAAATGTCCCGAACACACAGAGAAACTATGGTAAATATTTCAATGACGGCTCTGTGACAACAATAACCACCGCACAAGAGACACGCACAACAGGGACGACACCGGTTCTTACTACTGTTGATGTGTCTCCAGCTGTACACATCCCTGTGATAGACAGGACCGACACACGAGTCTCGTGTTCTTGTTTTGTGTGATTACTGTCGGCAGGTCGAGAACCCAGGAGCTGGATTTAGGTTACTAAGTTACTACGGCGATGACAGGATCAACACACACCTCGCTCCTCGGGACGTTTTCACACACACACACACTTTACAGCGATGATGTCTGCGGATCAAATTGAAATCATCCTGAAACATCTTTGGCTATAAGCATTTGGCAACAGAGAAATAAATGCAGACATTGTGGAGGGAGGAAGATGAAGAGAGTGCAGAGAAAGAAAAAAGAGAGAGATGGGTGTGATGCAGAGGACATGACGGCAAACATGGACGCCTCTGTTCAAATGGACACGTCACAGGTCACTTTCGGGGACATTACAAAGACTTGTGTTCATTTCCTGCAGATTTAACTCAAACCTAAACTTAACCACTGACCCAACAATAAGGTTTCTCCCCCAACGGAGAAAAACATGGCTTGGGCGGGATGGTGGTGCAGTGGTCAGCACTAACAGCTCATAACAAGAAGGTTCCAGGTTTGAATCCTGGCGTTCCTCTGACAGCCTCTCGCTCTATGTTCCTATGTTTTGAGGGTGTATCTTTGACGAGAGGGCTGAACGGAGGGGGTGGGGATGTATCGGCTGCATCTTATCAAAGTGCATCCTGCCCTTGCTGAATTTTCCAGGATTACCAATCCTAGCTTTAAAGGATAAGCTGTATAGATAGATGGTGGATGGATGGAAGGAACATGGCTTCAGTACCAAGATATTCCCCAAATGTGGCCTGTGACAGACACACACACACACACACCTCTATCTCCAAATGCCTCCACGACTTCACCTATAGTCGAGTATCGGGCACAATCGACCGCTCAAGTACGAAGGTGTGTATTAGTGCAAATGTACAAAATGGATTTGTTTTAACAACACTGATCATCATGGAAATGGTCATAGTTGGGAAAGAGGGACAGAGGGAAATAAAAAAAACAAAAAACTGCGTGCCAAGTCGACGCCTCTTCACAACATGCAGGATCAAATCAGCACAGCTGGCTGCCGGTTTGATCTTGTTACGAGTCTCTTCCCATTCAAAAGCATCGGCCAGGTTCATGCAAACCTCGTGTCATGCCTGCGTGTTCCCGTGTTTTGTGTTAACGCTGCGAAGGCCAGGAAAAGATGAGCCAGGTTTTAAATATTAGAAAGGACACAGCAGTGAGCAGATTGCTGCCGCTGCTGTGTAACTGTGCTTCGAATTTATGTCCTGAAACGTCGATCGGCGGCCGAGCACATGCAAACATTCACTTGTGAGTGTGAGGCGCTAATGTCCAGAGCTGCATGCAACAGCTTTGGATTAACAGTGTTCGCTGATGTTTGTGTGTTGTGTGTGTTGTGTTTCTTTGAGGGCACCACTGAACAAAGTTGAAGGACGGGTTAGAAGATGTAGGGGGAGACAATAATCAGGAGGTGACGTTTGGATCATCTGGGTTGATTGGCTCGTCCATGGAGGGGGTAACGTCCTGGGCCACGTCTCTGTCCACACCATGAGTGTGTTTGGTTCCTCAACAGAATCTCGGATTCTTGTGTGTGCTTCTGTATTTTGGTTTCAGTCCTCTGCAGTGTGTGTTTGGCTCTGATGGTCTCTTGGTCGGGTTGGGCTGGTTTGGTTCTCGTGGTTCATACGTGTCCGGGGTTTTCGACCGATCCAGTCAGGTCTAATTATGCAGTTGAGGCAGGAAGACAGGCGGTACGGTTCGGGCTGGCAGTGTGGTCGGATGACGTGGAGTCAGTGGGTCGAGCCAAAGTTCGCTTCAAGACTTTGGCCACAGCAGTTTTCAGTGGCGGCCGTGTTGACCTCACAGCTGTTATCTTTAAAATGTGCAGCAGATGAATTCAAACGCTCGCAGTCTCACCACCACACCGTTGTGGAGGTTTACGGTCATGGCTCTTCTCACTGGTGGAACCTTGCCGTTCCAAACTACAGTCTGTGGTCGTCTGTGTTCCTGGGCGGATGCAGTCACAGGATGGAGACAGGAAACAGCTGAGCTCTACCACAACGCCGATTTCTTCACTTTGTCAGTTTGCAGCACCACAGTGATATTTCCACACAACCAGGGAATTATTTCACTGGTTTCATTTCAAAGCATGAATGCTCCAGCACTGCGATAATGTACGTAGATCCTGGATGTCATGGGATATGCTGGATGTGTCTGATTGGAAGAATAAATCTTAGTACCCACTCTTGAGAAGCTGATTAACGTCAGGTCGGATTTGGTTGTTCCTTGGGTTCTTGTTGTGTTTCCACTCAGTGTTCATCGTCTGAGCTGAGCAAGAATAGCTTTGTTGTCCTGGGTCAGGTCTGCTTGGTTAAGAATCTGGCTCCGTGTTAGAGGTTCAGTCAGTAGAGGTACTAGATTCAGGACAGGCCAGAATGGGATGTGGTTCTGGTTGCTTGTTCAGTGGGAACTACTACTGGACTCGGGTCGGGCTTGACCGGTGGTCCGCGGAGCACCGTAGAGGGTCACTGATGCTATGTGGTTATTCTGCATCACCTGGGAGAGGAGAGCAGACAGAGGGGTTTGGAGCTGAAATATTTAGAAATCTGTAAAAACAAAACGTCTGTTCTCAAGGTTTTCAGTTTAAAAACCCTGTTTCAATAAAACTGAGGGGGAGAAACCAAAACCCTTGTTCAGACACAGTAATTACAAAGTAATTTTAGCAGCTGTAATTATCGAAGAAGAAGAAAAACATCAGTTTCCTTTAACTATTGCAAAATGCCTGAATGAAACTCACCTCAGATAAAACAGATTTGAGCCTGACAGACAGATTTTGGGGGCCGATGCTACTACTGATAATATAGCAGCAGTATCAATATTACTTTTAAATTCCTTTAATAAATGGTACATTTTAGAAAATTTAAATAGCAACAGCTGATAAATAAGTAAAGTAAAATAAAGTTTTAATATTGAGCATCCAACGTTTCCTCCCGACCGGAGAGTGAACAGCTGTCAATGCTAATGTTAGCAATGAATTACCAGGATAAACTTTCTAATAGTTCATCCAAGGCTGTGCACACACACAGAGTCAGCTACACCTGCAGAGACCAAAGTGTTCT
This sequence comes from Verasper variegatus, assembly GCA_026259375.1. NCBI lineage: Eukaryota > Metazoa > Chordata > Actinopteri > Pleuronectiformes > Pleuronectidae > Verasper > Verasper variegatus. Next base: position 22,470,296 of record CM048042.1, on the reverse strand, counting down.
GACCTCAAAGATCATCCTCTGCAGTCCAAAGCAGAACGTCGAGCCAAAGGGGTTGGTGTTATTGGCTGAGGAGGACCTGTCCAACACAAACATATAATGAGCATACTCATCTGGGTTCTGTTGAACAGGTCCAGTTTAGTTTGCATGATGTATATTTGTAAATCGACTTATTAAATATGCTCATGACTCATTTTAGCAGTAATGCGATCTAGTATCTCTGCAGGATCATGTGTCTGCACTTTACCTGTGGAGCACGACAGGTTTCTCCATCGGGTGACCCAGCAGTTCCTGAATCTGATCCCACTGAGAGACAGAGACACACAAGGTTTAAAAGATAAACACAGAGAAAGAGAGAAAGCTTTTTATCCTCTGTCAATACTGGTTTGTAGCACAGGGGGAGACTAGATGTGTATAAAAAGGGAGACTTGGGAAATAACAAGAGGGCTGCAGCTGTATCAGCTTCAGCCCAGTTATCTGAAGTGTATTCGTTATAGTTGCAGCCGAACAACAACCCCAACAATTACAGACTGAAATCTAACAATAACTTTACTGAACGTTGAAGAAATGTTTGGTTAACTTATAAAACATATGATGATTGAAATCTGTCAGATCACTGCAGCCCAGCCACAGCGGCACCGTGTGAAATCACATCAAACCCATTGACGTATGCCAAAGTGTAACATAACTGACCTTGTTGTAGGTGGTTAAGATGCAGTCCTCTGTCTGAGAATCAGTTCCTTCTGAAGAGCGTGGAGACAAAACAGAGAAATGACAATTAAATTAAAGATGCAGCATTTGCCTTGGTGGAGGTCGACACTGTGCGAGCACCGTTCTAGATCTTTAAGACGTTGATTTGCGACTGAAAGGGTCTCACCTTTTTTGATGACTAGTGGAATCTTAAAGTCACATCGATGATATCTGTAAGGAAGGAGAACACAATGAAAAGGGTGTAAAACAGAGACAGAAAGGACTCGATTGCTGACGTGAAATCAGAGAAATACTGTTGTGGGAAAAGACAAAGGGGAAGTAAACCTGGGTAAAGGAACGTTTCTTAAACAAGATATTTACATGTTGAAGTTGTAATGTCCCGGGAAGTTGGTATGCAGGACAAACTTCTTCACCAGGTGAGTTGTTGAGTCAAACAGGATATCCTGGAAAAAATAAGAAAAACACTATTTTTGGGCTTTGTTCTTGTTTGCTTGAGCAGATCAGCTCAGCACAGTCTTATCTACTGTAAACAGAGGGCGAGTAAATGCAGATAGAAGCAGGGCTACACTCCCACACCCATTCATGTGAGGGGAACTGTGCAGTGGAGCTCAAGCTTCTCATTCAGAGGATATGAACAGTGGCTGCAGACGAGTTCATCTGGTTTACTCTCCCAGCACAGATTCTCAAAACAGGTCTGAAGAATGAAGATAGAGACCATAAATGTCACAGGCTGAAGGTACTTTATATCTATTAGACGTAATTCAGTTGCTGATTTGACAAAGATTCAGTTCAAGGATCCAAATGAAGACATTTCTACGGGATGAGAGGAAACAGATGGTTTTCAGTGAAACAGAAAACCCCAGTAAACCTCACTAGATCCGCACGTACATGTACTACAGGGACTAACAGGTTTTATTTGTTGTTTGGATTGTTACCAACTACTGCACGTGTAAGCATTCGCAAAAACAGCTGCGTGTTTATGACTCAATTTCTAAATTACATTTACAAACATCCTCAAGAGAGTTAATATGTTCACATCACACAGATTCTTCAAGTTGGTCTGTGGTGTTAAAACTGTGAGAAATATACAGGTACAAAAACACTGAAGACAAACAAAGTCCAGGCCGAGCTCACGTACCACTCCAAGGGTGAAGTAGTTGAAGAAGTAGTCGTTACATTTAGAAGGAACCTGCTTGTGAGGCGATGGAGAGTGAATCTTCATCTAAAACAAACAAGGATTGTAATGAATTCATTGAAACAATGACATCTGGAACAAGTGAACAAAAGCAAAAGAAAACACCTCAGATGGTTAATGGATCACGTCAGCAAAGAACTGATGCATTTCCTCTGCGGTAAAACAAGCTAATAACATGTAATTAAAATGTTCCTACCTTGTCCTCAGACTTGTAAAAAACTTTATGAGGTGAGCCCAGAGCACCGAGTACATCCTGACAGGAATCTCCAAAGTAGATGCTCCTCTCTAGAGACCTCACTTTAGCATCCGCCATCACACCTGGACCACAACCTACACACACACACACACACAACAGTAGATTAAGGACAAGAAACCACAAACCTGTAAAAGACAAAATGTAGACAGTTTGAAATTCCTTATTAGGAACAACTAATACTGGGCGGGGCCTCGCTTTGCTGTGAAAACAGCCTCAATAATTCACGGGATGGATTCGACAAGATGTTGGACACTTATCTTTGAGATTCTGATCCATGTCTACAGCTAAGCCATCGTTTGTCTGAGACGTGTAATACCTGCAGTGAGAAGGTGGAGTTTGAGCCCCAGAGCCCCTGCCCGGTCTCTCAGGACATCCACACACTCTGCATAGATGTTGCCAAGGAAACAAGCCACCGGCATCGCCGGAGCTCTGAGGAAACAGAGAGCAGAGAGTTTGAGCCCCTTATTACTGACATTTCTTAATCCTGAGGTTTTGTGTTTGTGTCACCTGTAGCTTACAGACCAATATTTACCAAATATACTATAAAACATTTATATATCTGCAATAATATGAAAAACAAGCAAGTAAATCAGACGGCAACAAGGCTACTGATTTCAAAACACTCAAGCATTTCTCATTATGTGAGTAATTATTTTCTATGTTTTTATGTTGTTGTGCACACGTTGAGCAACATTTACTTTGTGTAACTGTGTGTGTGTGTGTGTGTGTGTGTGTGTGTGTGTACCTTGTTTCCTGCAGGTTGTTGCCAGTGTAGATGTGCATCCTCTTGACCATGGCCCCGTGTGGAATCTGCAGGGAGGCCAAACCCAGGGCAAAGTTAGGCTGCCAAGGTAAAACAACTGGTAGTAGTAAAGCAACTGGAAAACAGTGTATTTTTTGTGTGTGTCCAGAATAACATACATTTAAAGACGATATATTAAATCAAACAAAGAAGTGATAACAGATGATAAAGCACAGAGGAGTGACTGAGTCCATTTTTTCACTGATTTGAAACGTGACATTTCATTCTGCATTGTGTCTCTATCAGCTCGCAACCTTTAATCCGAAAGGTCTGACATCCAATCAACATTCATCGTGACTCAGCGGTGGTTTCTTAATTCATGTGCATAATTTTACGTGTATTTCCAGGTTGCATTCATCAGCACAAAGCAACAGAGATGAAAACCACCTGCAGAGGATAACAGCTAAACTATAAAACGTGTTAATCTGCAAAATCCCGTCTGTGAAGTATGGAGTCACCTAAGATGAAATAAATATGTGAACAGCAGCAGTGAAAACATTCCTACATGATTTGTGGTTTCACAGAAGCGAGCTGCAGATGAAGTTGGCAGACGGCAGAACAGCTGGTTAATGACATGCATGAACCAAGACTTCCAAAGCTGCACAACACAGAGTGCAATGACATCCACAGCAACCTTTCTCTATTCAGGAGTGAGAACAAACCTGCATTAGAGTTCACAATGCAACTGCTGAATATCTGCATTGTCTCTGGGAATTTAATAATGAATTCATGTTGCCTGCACCAGCTCAGGTCCCTGAACTCCCAACTGCAGTCAGGATTTTTTTACTGCTTAATTAACACTGCAATGAGTCTTTTCTGGTCAAAACCCCACTAAAATCCATCTGCAATGCGAAAAAAGATATAATCAGCATTCACTCCCAGGTCAAATGACTCAGCAGCAGACACAGGTTTTTATTGGCTCTAATCAGCCGTGATGGAATCCTGACATCTGGGTGAGAGGGCTAATTTGGCTAGACGGCGAGGTGAGAGAGTCTAAGTTGTTGGTATGTTCATGATGGCGAACATGACGCACCGGGGAAAACCCAGAACAGCACCACCAGTACTTGGTGTGTTTAGAGATCTGTCGTGCTGTGGTTTGTTTCAATGTTTTAGAAAATCTGCCAGAAAACCTTTGCATTGTGGGGTTGGATGAGGATCACACCTGTCACTGACACCCAAGGAAATCTATTTGCTTTAAGTATCTGCAGTCCCACAATATTTATGATCACAGGACAACGGCATCGAGCTGATCGGGATTCAGAGACGTGCTCAAAGCAAACACACCACTTGACCTCAGCCTGTCTGTGTGAAGGGTAATCACTTAAATTCACAAGGCCGCCGCCCCAATTCCCCTCGGACAAGAAGAAACGTCCACTCAGCTTCTCTCTAACCGGCCGACGGGCAAATCAATCACAGCAATCTCACCTCGTATTTCGGAGCTTCATTCCAAGAGTCCAGCTGGAAGGAGAAGGACAGTCCCCGAAAGTTGAGATGGAACAATTGCTCTGCGGCATTGTAAACTGCCGGAGGGCGAGAGGTGGAGAGGACAGCGTTTCATAAAACAGAAAAGTAAGATTTAAAAACTTGGGTTGATTTAAAAGTGCGTCTTTGCTTTGTAAGGTACCTCCGGGGTGCGTGGCTCCGAACGACTGGTCTATTTGCTCGATTGTAGGGGCAATGGCCTGAGAGTTGAAATGGACTCCACTGAAACACAATACACACAGAGTCAGCCTAAAATCTATTAACATTCAAACACACGCTGCGCTGCATTAGCTGAGGAGCTACTGCCAGTGATGTCCAATGGGCTCCACTGAGAGAAATGTAATCACACACATGCACTTCCCCACTGTGGAAGTGGTCTGAGACTTTTAGACCCCACTATACCATATAGGACACATTAAAGCAGGCAGACTCCCATTAGCTGTAGGCTTATCTGACTTGGAACTGGTCTCTATGGCAAAGTGAAACACAAACAATATATATAGACGTATAACAGCTGACAGTCTAACATGGTTTTCAGAGTGGTTAAAACCAGCTGTTACTCCAGAGGTTTGTTAACGCCTACGACTTCCTTTCGGCAACATTATTGTGTTTCTACTCACCAGTATTTCAACTTGACTTTGCTCAGGTCATACACTTCGATCACCTGTCCCCCACAAAGATGCAAAACATGAGCACACAAAACTAAAATGTTAGTTAAATATGAATAAACAAGGCACAGGGAGTTTTAAAATCTTTGCTAATTATCTTGGAAGCTGACATGGGAGCACGTGTGTTAAGTTTCGTTCCCATTTCCCACCAGTTAAAATCCACAGTTGTTCACCTTGAGTCTCTGGTTTGTGGCATCAAACAGCAGTTTAATCCCATCCTGAGTCAAGTTCAGTATAAGGTCATGGCTGAGTGGAGTCTGAAGGGAACGATAACAAACAGACCAATTAATTACACAGAGAGGCTGGTTGACAGTCACTGTCCGCTGCTCTTGAGCAGGACAAACCGATTATATAACTGCAGATATATATTTTACAGCAGACAAAGAAATGGACGGCAACATTTGTCACCTTTTACTGTTTGTTAATAATATGTTTGTTAAAACTATTTGATCAAACGCACACCTGAGTGTTTCAAAAACAATATTTCTTCATTTTAAGATTGGTATTCAAGTTTAGAGAATCAATCTTTCACATCTACTATATTATTAGATTTTATGAGGTCATATTAACAGCGATGTCACTATATATAACATGATACCAGGCTATTTAACTGAAAAGATTGGTTATTGCTAAACAGCTGGAATTACTGCAACCAAACAGAAAAACCTTAGAAATCTTGCACTGTTGCCCAAAACAGGATTCTTGCACAAGCTGATTAACATTTGTGCGTGTGTGTGTGTGTGTGTGTGTGTGAGAGAGGGAGAGAGAGAGCACAGTTTGTCCATCTTACCTGCTCACTGTATAGCACCTGGACGTTTTTGATGATGCGGCAGTGTTTCTGTAGAATAGAGATGGCCTGGGCCAATGGCATCCCTGAAAACACACACACACACACACACACACAAATGAAGGAAACCTACATGATTTATTATTTGGCCTGTTGTAGACATTAAAACAAACATACATAAATAATAATTGAACTTTTCATTTCACAACATAAAGAATGTAGAAGGTTGTGCATTTATGTTTACATTCCTACACAAGAGTGTGTTGATTTATTTGAGATACAGTTTTATGGTTGAACTGTAAAATATCAAGCCTCAATGATATTTCTTTGTTGTAAGGGTTTAATAGCATCATGATAAGAGTCATTACCAATTGTTGTTTAATATACATATAGATCGTTTAATCGGTATTAGACATTTTTCACACCCTTTACCAGTATCAACCCCAGAATCTGCATTGGAACTAATACGCACCTAAGGCGAATTCCCATTGCTCATTTCCTAGTGATCTCTCAGGAACCACCTCCAGATCCAGCATTGGCAAGTAGTGGGTGGGGGGGCAGCTCACCTCAAGACACAGTGGGACCCTGAGTGACCCTCCCTCCCTCTCTCTCTCTCTCCCTCTGGGCACAGCACTGTCTCACAGCTTATATCAAGGTGGCTGCTTCAATTCATAACTCGACTCTACTCACTTCTCTAAAGACTCGACCTGTGAGTTACAGCGGAACAGAGACACACCGAGCTCCTCACTCACATGTCACGTCGTCGACATGGAGCTGAACGACGAGGTTTCGATATTTGGAATGAAAACTAGGGCTGACAGCAAAACATCGGATTTCAATTCCAGAAACTATTAAATCAAAAGTGACAGGTTACTCAACAGTGACTGACAGCGTGCACGTAAACAAATGACGCAACCAGGGGGGGGGGGGGAGCCAGCTGTCACTGAACCTGCAGCTTGTTTGAGTTGTTTTAAAAACCAGGGTCACACAAAAGGTTGAGAACAAACACAATGTGGATTTCAAAAGTGATAAGTCAACACCAGCTTGTTGATTGACAGTCCTACGTGTCCTCCAACCTGACCCAGTGACACACAGATGATAAACAAACACACACACACCCAGAGGCACAGATCTACCCCCCCCCCCCCCCTGAACACCAGCCTGCTCCCCGGGTCCTGATCTGTCACTGTCACACGAACGCAACACAACACAACACAACACCGCTACGCGCTAACGTTAGCTCGCGAGCTAGCTGCTCCCCTTTTAGCCGGATGCTAACCAGGTGTAAACAGTCTCTGCGGAGGAGAGTCTTGAAAAGCAAATGGTGGGGGGGGGGGGGGGGGTATATTGCGCTTCAGACCCGGCACCGCACAAACAAAGAGAAACCCGTCAAGCTGCTGCTTTCCGACCGCTTCCAGCTCCGGGAGCTAGCCGCTACCCGCCGCTAACTCAACGGTCCCCACGACGGTGCCGCCTCCGCTCTCCGACACTCGTCCGCCGGTGTGAAAATGTCCAGCGTGTCCCCCCCGTCTCACAGTCCTCGATGTCCCGCAGCGGAGACGAGCGACACAGGGTCCGAGCCGCAGCAACTTCAGGCATCAACAACAGCCGAGCGGGGATCAGCTGATAATTCTACTTCCTGTGTACGGGACGCGCAGCGGCGATGACGTCACGGTCAGCTGACACGGCGGACGAAATAAACGGCGGGAAACCGACACACACAAAAAAATATGAATATGAATATTTATGGATGTTGATGACAGATCAAATATCTTTTAAATATCTGTTTGTACACAAGAGCTTTCATTTATTATTTCTGCCAAACAAACCAACCACTCACTTAAAGGTCCAGTGTGTAAGATTTAGGTGAAAGGGATATATCTTTAATATAAAATAACCCTAGTGATGTTTACACTCGTGCGTTTCATCTAAATTGTACAAATTGTTGTTTTCTTTACCCTAGAATGGATCCTTTATATTTAAATACTTTATTATCTACATCAGGAGCAGGTCCTCTGTACGGAGGCCGCCATGTTTTTTACAGAAGCTCAAACTGGACAAACTAAACTAAACTTTTGAGTTTTTTATGACAACTGAAGGCTGACACAGGTTCTCTGTCATGTTTGCAGAGGGAGGGTGAGGCGAGGGGGTATTCAGCTGCAACATGACACTTTCACCACACAAAAACAGAATCAAATACACAAATTCATACGAGTTTATTAAGAAAAACATCTAACATTTCGAATTTGAATTTGTCATATTTAAAATTCCTCTGAGAGGACAAGCTCAACTCTAAAACAGAGGAGAAGACAGACCGCACACACAGAGAAAGGCGAGTGTTTAGAAGCCATTACATATCACAGAGTTCTTCTTTGGATCTCTAAATGAAGCCAAAGTATAAATAACTTACACAAATACGAAGATAAACAGTAAAAAAAACAAAGAAAGAGACGTTATTGTGGTTTATGTTTTGTCTTAATGCCTGCATTAAGACAGTTGAAGTATCAACTATGGTGGATAATCATCGAAATAATAGTATATTAATAATAATAATAATACACTTGGCTGGTGTATTGGGGACATTGGGGACACTGTGGGCACTTCCTAATGGCAAAATAGTAATCTAACTTTTGTTTTTTATAACAATTTTCCCTGAAAAATAAACTGGTTTAAATCCATTACGTTTTCAGGTTGGATCGCAATAATGAATTCTCCTTCCAAGGTACATGAAGACGAGTAAAAGGAATAAAACCCCAGCTACATTTGCAAGAACAAATTTATTCTCAGACTAACATGTTTGGGCTTGTGGTCTTCGTTGGGGACCTCGAGACCCACAAGCTGAAACCTGTTGCTCTGAGAACAAAGTTGTTCTTAATGTTGTAAGAGTTTTGGCCTCCTCAGGTTTCATGAGACCACCGATGGCTGGTGATGTTGTTTCTAGGATTTATCACAGTGTGATGACTGCTGCAGTAAATCATGTAGCAGGTGAACAGCTGAGCCCATTGTCTAAGTGAGTCACTTCCAATCTGTGCGAACGAGAACGCGAAGAAAATCACAGCGAGGCTTCATGTGCAGGTTCAACCTTGGTGAACTTTGACCTGCGATATTCGCTTCGCATTTGTGTTTCCCTGCCTTCACACTGAGATAAGAACATTGTTTACCAAGACACAGATAAATTAAGTTTCTTTTTTCATATTAAAATAATGAGTAAACCTTTTGAGGTTTTAGGACAACTGAAGGCTGCCACAGGTTCTCTTTCATTTTTGGAAGGTGAGGGGTTTTCACCTGCAACATGCAACTTCACCACTAGATGTCACTACATTCTACACATTCAACCTTTAATTAATTTGTGTCTTACAAATTTAACTCATATTTCAAGTTGGTAAACAATTTTCTTCTGTCAGTGCACATAACTCATAATTTATAAAAGCCCCAAACCTTTTACTTCCGACACCTACTGTACCTCCTACACTATATGGTGCTCTGTCAGTGTCCACTGATGTTAATACTGATGGACCAGTAATATATAAACCTGTAGTTTGTACCACTGTCGACACTTGATGGATGTCAGAGCCCTGATATCCTGCACTGCTTGCACACGGGATTCAGCCTTATGGAAACATAGCAGCCACTGTGAATATGAGTCTTTCACCAACTTGACCTGAGACTCATCTCTGACCTCACAACATATTCTATGCCTCCTTAAAAATGATTCACCTCATTCACCGTCATTAACGTCACTTCACTTCTCACCTGCTGGACTTTTCTTAACAATCCACACTCGACCTGACCACAAAAATCCACTTTTCACCCCACTGACTGTGCCTCTAGGCAGAAAGTATGTTTTCCACGTTCGTCGACTTAATGAAGCAGCAGGTCACAAGGTCAGCTGACTTTATATTAGAAGAGAAATGGGAACATTACAGCTTTTTCTCTCCTAAATCCTCAGTGGGAAAGACATCAACCGAGGAAAGCCAATGAGAAACTTAACTTCCTGACCTGAGGTTACCCCAATTATATCCTCCTGGAGCATCCGAATGTGAGGATGACAGCTCTGCATTGTTATTGTTGTACTCTGGGCTCGAGGATTTCGCTGCAGATGCAGGGAAACCGGAGGAGACCTTGTTAGTTGATGTTAATGAGGCTGTAGAGAAATCTTAGCTTTGCAATTTTAACATTTTCTACTTTCTGAGTCTTTAAAAATAATAAAACCTCTCTGAAGCCTCTCAGGCTGGGGTGCTATCATCATATCCATCTCATTGTTTGAGTTTTCAATCCATTTTTCACTTTTTAATTAGAATTCTAATGGTTGTTTCCAGCAAAAACAACATTTCTTTGCTCCAGAACTTAAAGTAAATCGTTACAAACACAATGTACAACAGTTTTCTTAGTTCATGTAAAGCTTAAACTTCTTTATAAGTCGTACTGACGAGAAAGAAAAGCATGAACAAAAGAGTTTTCTTGGTTATAATAACAATAATAATAAAACCGTTGAGTGCTGTAAATGTAAAACACAATGGAAAAATTAAATGAGCTTCTCGTTGCACAATATAAAAAAAATGTCGCCTAATAACAGGGCTCGAGTGAATCCACATTCAATGAATTTAACCCCAGGAAGTGGATTTCCTTGAGAGAAAAATCTAAACAAAAAAAACAAAACAATAAAAAGACAATTAATAAAAAGAAAACATGAAAAAGAAACAAGCAACAAAAGTCCTTAAAACTCCCAAACATCTGGAGACATTTTCTTATTTTCAACTTAACATAAAACCGCCTACTGCTGATACTACAGGTTCATAACGAAGCCGAAAGATGGACAAAAAAAAACGAGTACACGTACAGAAGGAGAAGTAATATAAAAAGTAAACATCATGACTTTCACACAAACAAAAACAATAAGAGAAGAAAACATAGCATTTCATTACACTAGTGCTGTAACAGGACAGGGAATAGTATTCAGATGCGTTCAGGCTTTTTCCAGTCCTTCAGTGATGAGGAATCTGTGGGTGATTGACGGATCCATCGATAACCGAGTCAGATCTATAGATGGTCTTTATGATCTGAGATGATTGATTATTAATGCTTATTGATTGTGGTGCGTTTTTGAAGAGGTTGTGACTATGTGTTCCTGGCTGAATCCATTTAAATGCAACTTTTCACTGCTGTCAGGTAAAAAAACACATCTCATTTGGTGTCTGTCTGTTAAGTAGCAGATCACGGCGGTGCGGAACTGGATCAGGATTTTTAAATTTCTTTAACATTCCAAGATAGGCTGTTATTTTTTAATCTTTTCACCAGTTTCCAAGGGAATAATTCAAGGATCTTGATGAAATTATATTCATGAGTATGTGCAATTTGGTGCAGATGTGAAATGAGTACGGTAAGTGAATTTAAATGTGGTTTCATAGCTGAACTGTTGGGCCTTGGTGGAGGTCTATGCTCTCAGAGGGCCATTCTAATTATTAAATAAGAAAAACACGTGTTTTCAGCTTTTTCAAAGATGCAATTGTCTTTAAAAAAAAAAAAGTTATTTGGCTTTTGACATTTTTCATAGCCTTACATACATCCAGGTATGTGAGCACATGTTGACGTGAGGGAAAATGTGGGAAACAAACGTTTTGAGCTTCTTCTTTGTTTTATATGAGCTCGCTGCTGTTTGCGAGGACACGTCGGACGATGTATCGTTGAATCACCCACTTATTCCCGACCAAAGCGCTGCACAGAGCGAACTCTGAAGATAAATAAGCTGCATAGGGAACGACAAAGAACACAGGAGCAGGCCTGTGTTTGGTTTCATGCATATAAAGAAAAATCCATGTGGAGAACAAGACTGATTGTATCACATAGTGCAAAACCCCTTGGAAGACAAAGGGCATTTTGAATTGCGCCCCCCCCAACCCTATAAACACCTCATCATTTCCACAATTGCTTCCAGAGCTGCAGATATCGGGAGTTTGCAGCAGTTTTCTTTGTTAACTCTGCCGCCTCGAGGTCGGAAGCTGCCCTTCTGTTGTATCGGGCGTTTCACCACAGCGACGGCAAGAAGAAATCATTCAAATTATAGTACAGCAAAAACACAAATTTCTCTCTGGATGCTCTCCTCCCCTCTATAATGCCCTCCCTCCCTCCCTCCCCTCTCCAGCAAAGTGAACTTTGGTCTCAGGAAACAGCAGGTTTCAGGAAGTGAGCTGGGTGTAGTGGGGGGGGGGTCGACAAGGGCACGTTCACACAAATGTGAGGTGTTGCACAACGCTGAGTGTTTTGTTGTCAGTCAACACTTCACTTTTGATACACGCTCGACTTGTAATCCTGACCAGGAAGCCCTGATCATGACCCTGAGCCAAATAAAGCCTCTGTCTCTCCTCCACCTCCTCCTGTTAATGACCCCCTTGAAATTCCTCTCCCTCTATTCTCAACCTCTCGTATTAATAGAAAATATACCTTTGGTACTCCAAACTTCCCCCCCCCCCCCGCGCACCTATTCAATATTTTTAGACCTGGACAAAAAATATCTGAACTTCCTTTTCTGTATCTGAAACTCTCGTCTAACTGGAGAAACAACTCAGACTCTGGATGTGTCACATTTACAATACGCTCATGTTCCTTCCTCTGTGTTAAAATACGTTCAACTACTTTTTGTCCAGGTCTGTCGTGGCCTTTTAATCCGTCTTGTCTGTGGCTTTTATTCACTTTCAATTCAAATCAATTCAGGAAGTTTGTTTCCCTCTACATTCAAATATTCAAAAATAATCTTGGCATTGGAAAAAAACCCTTTTCTAGAATAACGATGAGCAATTGGTCTAAAGCTTTTCTTTTCTATTGATTGTGTTGAAAGTGAACAGATTGCCAGCACCCGGTTTCCTCCTCTTCCTCCTTCCGCTCCTTCCTCATCGCCGCCCTCCTCCTCAGCGCATCTTGTGCTCTACGTCAGCGTTGGCCATGTTTGAGCCAGGGCTGGGGTCCTGCTGTCGTCTGGACTGGGGAGAGAGAGAGATGGAAGTATGGGAGGAGGAGAGGAGAGAGGA
>CM048042.1:22447373-22452373 GCA_026259375.1 Verasper variegatus | reverse complement strand
AGACTACAACCTGAGCTGTGTGATTTTTTTAAGAAGATGGTGATGGTGGCACTTCTATCGATTCCGCAGGAGACACAAGGTTTTCTTTCTTTTAACCTTTTTGCCTCCGAGAGCCTCGGGGAGGAAACATGAGATCAGTCAGATGAAAGACGACCTTCAAAAAAATGCCTCTTTCTTTTTCCTTTCCCTTCTTCCCCTCTGCTCTCTTCGTGTGCTGCCTTTCTTTCCCTCTATAATTTCAGCAGGGCCGTGCGCTGCAAAGCTGTGGTAGGACTTGTCGTGTGCGTGCGTATGTGTGTGTGTGTGTGTTAATTGTGCAAACTGTACAAGGGAGCTATGAAATCGTCTCATCTTTTTGATTCTGAGTGGATGTTATAGTCATTGAATACATTAGAAAAGCATGCACGTTCACAAACACATACAAACGCATGCACACACTAACAAACACGCACATCGTATGTGAAAATGCTTGTGGTCACAGACAGAAAATAATAGACATATATATATATATATATATATATATATATATATAAATCAAACAGGTGGACACACACACACACACTCACAAACACTCTCTCTCTCTCTCTCTCTCTCTCTCTCTCTCTCTCTCTCTCTCTCTCTCTCTCTCTCTCACACACACACACACACACACACACAGGGGGGTTTAGTGCATGACAGTGTGACAGATGATGAGAAATGAAGGAAACAGACCCTGTTCTTTTCTGCTGGCTGTCTGTCTGTCTGTGTGTCATCAGTCCCAGATTTTAGAAACCACAGGGTCCTAAAAAAATAAACAATTTGGGGTTCATTCGTTGGGAGTCGTCTCGGGAAGGAGGCCTCCGATCTCCCAGAAGCCTCGCTGGGAAGGTGGGTTCGTCTCGAGTATTGAAATGCACGTGGGACAGTTATAGATTTCAAACGTATAGCATGTGAATGAAAGTATATATAAGATACTGCAAACAGTATCACTATTAAATGATCATTGCAAACATGCAATTTAGAAAGTGAAATGGGAACAAATTCATTATCTGAACAATCATTATGTTATTTTCCCACTTGTCAGTAAACCACGTTCTCTGGAGGCTTTTGGGGACACCTGCTAAAAACTGAACCAGTCATTCACTAGCTCATTATTATGAAATCAAATTAATTATCAAATTAGATTTATCATCAAACTGATCATGCACTAAACCTACTATTCAAACCGTAGAAAACCGTTTAACTACTGAAGCACGCAACCACACATCACACAAGGAAAGCGCTAAGGAAAGAAGATCAAACTGGAAATTGGTCTCTGTGGTTTGAATAAAACACTGTTCAGTCTTCTTTACATATATTATATTTACCATTATATGAGATTATACACATTATAAAAAAGTGATCACTATTCGGTGTCTCAGAGCATCTGCAAAAAATGTCCAGTATCTAAAGGCTATATTTCACATTTTACTTTCTAAAGAGACAATTTTCTAATTGGCTGCAAGTTACAAACTGCTTATATGTGATGCTACGTTTCTCTATTTCACTTTAAATCAGAGAATGATACATTTCCAGTTGGGTAGATCAAGTCTTGCAAAGCCAACCTGCAAACCTTAAATTCCCTTTGCTCACTGTGGTCTGCCAAGGCTCATAGACATAGACATTTGTGACAAGAACAACTTTGTATATGTACATTTAAATGGAAAATGAGCTGAACTGTCATCGCTTCTCATTTTCAAACTTTAAAAATGTCCTGGAAATGTGAAATAATGCATTAATTATTCATTCATTTCATGCACTTGTTACTGAATCTTCACTGCTGGGTGTGGTCACAGAGAAGAGGACAGATTAATGACAACCTCCATTTGTTCTTATATATTTTTTGTCCAACTGACTTGGGAAATTCTGCTCGTCAGGTTCATGTTAGAATATTGCAGCAAAAATTTAAATCAAGCTTGAGGTTGGCTTTGCAAGTTCATGATAAGAAGGCAGATCCGTCCAGTTTCAGAAACGCTCCATCGACAGTCCCTCTCACCTCCAGATCCTCTCTGTGTGATCGGTCTCTGTCTTCGAAGTCTCTGGTTCTGCGTCGGGTCTCTTCAAAAGCTGCCTGAGCCAAAGCGTCCTCATGCTGCACACACACACACACACACACAGACACACACACACAAACATATTTTTACATGATGAAGAAAGTCCCAAAGATACGAGCACTGCGGGAAAAGATGTTCAATATATTTCATGTTTTTTGGATTATTAAATTGGTGTTTTATAGATGATGCGACAGCGTCCAAAAGCTAAACCCAGAAGAGAAATGCACACAGGCCATTTTGTTCTACATTTCCAACAATCTTTTTTGCTTTAATCTTTTTAATTGCACCAGGACAAGGACCAAATCTCCAGTGTTGAGCCCCACACCATATTCAGCTGGAGTATTTGAGTCTGAATTTGATCATTTCGGTTCAATGGCAGGCGACACACTGTTACCTGTGGTTGGCATCACTCAGAGCTTTTCTGAAGATCGGCTGACTGACCTGTTCTTGCTCGATTAGATGTGAAACTACAGTGCCGCTGTTTGTGATATTTAAAACCACAAATGTATTTTTGTTACGCTCCGGAAACAACCAAGATATTAAGAGGAAGCCGAGGTGAAAGGATGACGTGGAGTATTTAGTTTTTATCTCTGAGCGTATTCATACAAGTGTGGGACAAAGTGAGAGGTGTTACCTGTGCCCGCTCATCATCATACTCCAGGTATCCCATCCCATCCAGCCTCTGTAGGTCGATCCAGCCTCTCCACATCACACACACCCCATTCAAGATCATAGGGGCTTTTAAATAGACCTGCAGAGAGAGAGAGAGAGAGAGAGAGAGAGAGAGAGAGAGAGAGAGAGAGAGAGAGAGAGAGAGAGAGAGACACACACAGATAGATAAATAAAGATAAAAGCCGGCCACAGTTCAGTTGTACATCCCTGCAGTGCTTTACTTTACTGTCAGTGCTGCAACACATTTAAAATGTATTTATCATGTACTTTGACTTTGTATTTTGCTCCACGTTCCATCCACTAACATGGAGGAGGGCGGGATTGATGGCCTATACTGCTGCCAGCCAGTAGGTGGTGCCCAAGACATGTTGGCTTCACTTTTAGGGAACAGTCTATGAATGAAGTTGCTGGGTTGGTATGTTTGGTATCTTCTGTTTTTTGAGTCATGTTGTAAATAAATCCGATGTTTGACTTGTTCAGAATCACACTGGGACTTGTTCTCTGCTTCTCGTGACCCTGGGAAGAAAACACTGGCCGTACATTGATCATACGTTCGCCTAAAGCAGGAGCAGCAGCTTAATGTGACGCAGAGTTGTTTCATACAAAATGATGAGAGACTCCCGGCTCTTCCTCCAGAATAATACCAAGCTCTGTGTCCCCCCCCCCCCCCTCGCTGTGACTGCTGAGAATGAGAGAATGAGGAAAACCACCAACTACGTCAGAACCTCGCCCGGCACAATCGATTGCTGGAGTGGAAATGTGAGTGTGTGTGTGTGTTGGACTGAGTGGAGGCAAAGTGATCTAAATATCATGTGCTTCAGACCCACTTACTTATTGTATATGTGCCTTCGTTTTTATAGCCAGTGCTCAGGGTCTGATACGGTCGTGGAATTAATTATTAAGAATGTGACAAATATCTTCTTATCCTCGGATAATGATCTCATCATTCTCATTTTTCAAAATTAATGTGTTTATAGTTCAGTTTGTCGTCTTACTTCGGTTAAATCTGACAACAACAAAAAGAGAACGGCATCAATATCGGTCAGAGGCCGTGTTTGTCGTCTTTGACCTTGTGTGTCGTCTATGTTTTGTCTTGTGTGTGAGAGACAACAGGGAGAAAAAAGGTTCTCACTTCTGTTCTGTGAGCAACTTCCTCCTCCTGGAGCACAAAGAGCAGCTCAGTCAGGCAGACGGAGGAGGGTCGGGCACACTTTGTCTCTCTGCTGGTTAGGTTACATGGCTGTGGCTCTTTGCCAGGACGGCTGCAGTGTAACCACCAAGTATGTGAGTGTGTACATGTCTGTGTGTGTTTCCCTGAGCCGAGGGGAATGTGCTTATGTGTAGGATCACAGAACTGTTCCTCTGTTTAGATTTGCCAGAACGTCTGGAGGTTAATCCGGGCTGGTGCAATGTGGATTTAACTTAACTGCCTCTAAAATTGGGACAATAAATTATATTTTGTGAAAGGGGAGAATTTGGGTTTTTTTTTCCACATCCCACAGAGAGAAGCTGCATTTGAATCTTGTCTGGAGGTAACAGATCTGTCTTAGAGCAATTCTAAAATACATCAAATGTCCATAAATCAGCTTCCACGCAGCTTGTAGCAGCGTACATCTCCGTTATATTAATAATTATCTCAATATTGTCCTTGATTTCTTGATTGTGCAATATCCAAATCAAAATGGTTTGATAAGGGGACTGTTGGGCGGAGCTGTGTGCTCTACAGAGTGATATTCTAGTTTTCCTTATTGAATAATCAGTGTTAATCCAGGGAATTCAAAAACCACTGTTTTGCTTCCAATATTATAAAATACAATTATTTCAGTATCAGTATATGACTCCAAATACACACGGGCGTTGTTCCAGATCTGCCAGATGCTCAAATTAGCAACTATCTGCAAATAAAGCTTTTAAAATGATATATAACAAATTAGTATTTTGTCTAAAATAGCCAAAAAATGGTAAAGAGACTTTTTCATATATTTTACATTTCATTTGTGATTTAAAAACTAAAAATCAAATCTTCTCTTTCTCTTCTTCTCTTTCTCTCTCAGTCTTCTTCTTTCCCACGACACTAATTTCCATGAGGACAAGACGCCACTCAGTGCTGTTTTATTCCCAGGGTAAAAGGTTTTAGGTATTTTTTATCAGAGTAAAAAAGTATTTAGGAGTAAATTAACAAAGTCAAACATCCCCCCCCCAAAACACACACACACACACACACACAGATGAGTAGATCTTTCTGTGTGACACCGG
>CM048042.1:22257373-22444873 GCA_026259375.1 Verasper variegatus | reverse complement strand
AAAACCTTTGTCGTGTCACATGTTTTCTTCAGCAGATATATTTGTCCACTGGTTCACTGGCAGTTTGTGTCTCCATTGTGAGTCAATGGGCCCCGTCTGAGGCTCTAACTGCCTTCAGACACATAATGGGAATTTTTGCTGTATGCAAAGTCTCTGTGTGCACAGAAGGACCAAAGAATGACCCCGTGACATTCATGAACATGGAAATATCATGCAAATCCACACATTGGTTTGGTAACTCTATCTGCAGCCGGAGAGTCAGAGAGAGACACAGGGAAGACAATCGGTAACTCTTTTTCTCATGTGTTCAGTTTAACTCATTCAAACACCATCAAGTTCAAGGCAGGTTACGGCTGTGGAGACATACGAGGGGACAGAAACATGATTGGGCTTTTTGACCCACAAACAGACACACACACACACACACACACACACACACACACACACACACACACACACACACACACACACACACACACACACACACGTCCTCACAGGTGAGCTGTGTTGTGTTACTGGAAGAGACGGACTAAGAATAGAGGAACGAAGCTGACACACACATGCAGGATTTCACACCAGACTGACGGCCCTGCAGGTTTCTGTCTGAACCGATTGGCTCTAGTTGTTCTTCTTCACAATATTGACCCACACACACCAACACACACACACACACACACACAGACATAAAATGATGCCACACACACAGCATATAAACAGAGCACCCTGTCTGTATGTTTTCCGCAGTGCATTATGGGAGTGGGTGTGGTAATTATGGCCTGGGGCAGTAAATATGACACTCTGTGGGAGGAGTCGGACAATGGGGGTTTGTATGTGGGTACGTGTGTGTGTGTGTGTGTGTGTGTGTGTGTGTGTGTGTGTGTGTGTGTTTAAAGCAAAGAAGTTTTGTTGTGCAGTGAACGTCTCTAAAAGGGACTCTAGGAAAAGAAAGTTCATTGAAATGTATCAAACAATCACTCAGAACACACAAGATGAAAAACACAATCCTCCAGACACACACACACACGCACAAACACACACGCGGTCGAATGCAGAACAGCAGCAGAAGCAGAGGGAACCAATTAGTGGCCTGGCTTTGATGATGTCACTGACAAATCACGCACTAATGGCATAGCTTCCGTTCAAAGGGAAACATAACACCACACACTGCACAGCGCACATATACACACTAACACAGACACACACTCACTAACACAGACACACACTTGAAGTTGGACAGAGGAGAAGAGTTAAAGCTGATGAATACATTTGAGGGTAATAGAGGCGTCAGATAAGAAATCATTTTTGAGCTTGTGTGTGTATTAAGTTTAAGGTTTAAAGTATTAAAAATCGTATGGATAGTGTACGAAGTGTTTGATCCGACCTGCAGAGTAAAGTTTGTTCTAGGTGTGGAGCTGCACGGCTGCAAAGGTAAAGTAAAATATTTACCCAGTTCCCAGCTGTGTCCATATTTGCCAATTCTCTTACTCTACTTCTTTCCTCCACCAGGACAATAATGGAATCTAATCGTAAAGTGTGGAGAGCAAATACAATAGAAACGAAGTAGAAACTATAAAAGCTGGGAATTGACGCATTAATTTGAACGCAACAGAAACAAAAATACTGGAAATAGGCTTTTAAAATACTTTATGGTTATCAAGTAATTATATCAACAGTAGATTGAATTACTTAGATTTTCTGTGGGCTGAAGCTTTAGTTTTTGATTTGTTCTTAAATTAGTGTTTGTTCTCAGACATAAATCAGCATTTTCATTGGATGACGGATTTAAAAAGTTCATATGAAAAATACGGACTTGTTGTGCAAAGACTTTTATCCTCAAAAGGCCAAAAATATAAAAGTGAGTGTGGAAGTTTTGTTCTTCGCAGATTGTTGTTTATTGATCGGCTTCTCTCTGGTTAATTGGATAGAAGGAAAACGGATGATAGTGATGTCTGATAAATTCCGACCTATGAGAATGAATGAAGCTCTGCATGTGTGTGTCTGTTCTCAGTTCTGCGTTTGAACTCCCCCCCACAGTCCACCCTCCTCCATCATAAAGTTGAAAGACCGTCATCTGCTTCACATTCACTCCTCCTCCACATGACCACTAATGTCTCTTTGTCTCTTTCTGCCTCTTTTCACTCGTTTCTCTCTCTGCTCGCTCTTGTTTACTGTTTATATGTTTGTGTGTAGACTTGCATACGTCAGCCTGGCGCCAGCGTCTCATTGGCATGCAGGCGCAGTGCTGCAAACACACTCACTGTGCACACACACACACACACACACACACACACACAGATATGCATAGAGACTACCTTCCAATCCTGATTCCTGCGGGTTACCAGTATTATTATTATTATTAATCTCACTGTCCAAAGTCACATCGTCAGATATGACTTTTCCAGCAGCAGATGATCTGTAACGGAGACAGTTTCCAAACCACATCTCGACGTGTTTTCCTGACTGAAAAAACAGTTTGTGCCCAGAACGGTCGACTCGGTTAAGTTCCCTTCACGTTGACACTTAAGTGAAAACGTAATGGGAGCATAATGAAGATCAGCAGTCGCTGCTCCTGAGCTGCTGACATGTTAATCAGTTGAACATGTTTCACCAGTAGCGCTCCACGCTCAAGATCACTTCACTTTACTTGGACCTATTTTCAAAAAGCTGTGGTGCATTAGGCGCAGCATCAGCGGTTAACATCCGAAGAGAGTGAGAATGACCAGTATCGTTTTTTCCTGCAGGAAACAGGAAGAGTGAAAAGCCTTTTGTCAAGAAGCGCGACAAACATTTGACAGATTCAGATTCAGGTACAGTAACTTAAGAGAGAGAGGGAGAAATGAACGAGTACGTGCACAACTTGCAATTTGAAACTCTGAGGTGTGACCGTCTGCGTGGATGGTAAAAACAGCCATTTTATCACTAAGCTAAAAGCCACCAGAGCCCTTTGAGGAAAACAGTAGTTTTACTTCACAGAACAAAGAGCTGCTGGTCTCACTGCCTCAATCGCTCAGTTTGTTTGTGTTATTGTGTTAACATGAGGTTCTTTCAACTCAATAAAGGGTCGTCGTAGACACACACAACAACACAACTGCAGTCTGTTGAATCTAAGGCCGTTGATGCTACAACTCATGTCCAGTACAGGGTTAACGCTTGCTATCAAGTTAGCAGCAAGCACTAAAATTAACCTCCACCACAGCTGGCTCCCATTAGCACTGTGCTTCTACTCCCCCCCCCCCCATCTCCCCGTACACACACACACACACACACACACACACACACACACACACAGTATATTTAGCTGCCAAGTTCAACCTGGCTGCACTACCCTTTTGGTTTGGCACCAGTCTGTGTTTGGAAAACGAAGGCGGGAGAGAGGGACGAATGGAGGGGGCACCGAGCGGATGGAGGGAGGATGGGAGCGAACGAGGGAGAAGATGATCGACGGAGGGAGCAGGGGGATGCACGGTGGGAACGAGGATGCATGCAGAAAAACACAAGGAGTGGAAAGAGGGAAAAGGGAGGGACGGAGGAGAGAGACGTGCAGCATGGACGTGCATATAAAATGCCACAAGAAAAATAAACAGAGGAAGGAGCAGGGGAATCTGAGAGAGAGAAAACATGTGGGGAAAAGTAATAAAAATAAAGAAAGACGGGGCCAGAGCTGCAGCTTGGGTCTGAATCCCAGCTCGTGAGCTACTGTCTCATCCTTCTCTACCCCTCTTCAGTTTATCTTTCAGTCATTGTCTTTTAATCAGATTTCCTCCACTGTTACTGGGAACGACTACTGGTCATTCAATGGTTTTCTGGTCTTGCAGAAAAGAAATCGACGAAAACGTTGGAAAAAGAAGCCAAGCATTTCAAAAAGGGAAAAAAAGTATTAAACAGTTTTAGGTGATATGGAATATTTTGGCAAACAATGAAAAGCTGTATTTTGTTGCGAAAGCTCGAACTTTCCCCCATGCATCAGAGATCTGTGTGTGTGTGTGTGTGTGTGTGTGTGTGTGTGTGTGTGTGTGTGTGTGTGTGTGAAGTAATTAAGAGAAGAAGTTGCAACGTACACAAGATTTCTGCCCTGGTCTGACAGTTGTATTCTGCAGGGAGGTCCAGGGGTGGCAGTGGCAGGGTGTGTGTGTGTGTGTGTGCGTGTGTGTTAAAAATATACACTAAACAAACAATTAAATGCTCTGCACTGGCTCTGCCGCTGAGTGAAGTTGTCTCAACATCTTTTTACAGTGCAGTGCACTCATGAAAACACATCCTGCACTCGCCTGTCATGTTTCATACGAGAGGGACATGAAAGAATATCACGTGTTTGGAGGAGGATGAAAAAAAACACAAGTTACTGTGAGGAGCATGACTTTTGTTTTTCAGTTCAATAGATGATTGTAGGATGAAAAGAGCACATGACAGAGATGTTTATAAGAATCCTCAGATATGTGTGTGTGTGTGTGTGTGTGTGTGTGTGTGTGTGTGTGTGTGTGTGTGTGTGTGTAACTGCTAGCCTCATTAAAACTAGGCATCATTGAGGTGACAAAGAAGATGATGTTGTCGAAAATACTCACACGCGCATTCTTTTTGTCTTTGTCTGACACCTATAAACACACACACAGACACACACCTTTACCAACTATCAGAGCACTTGTGTTAAATAATTAACAGTGTGTGAGATTAGTCCGTCAGCCTTGGGCCACGGAGGTCTATTGATTCTCCCAGAATGCATTTTTAATGAGCTGCCAGACGGCATTCATTTCAGCTGGCCAGTGTCCGTGGAGGGCCTTCTGACACACACACACACACACACACACTCACACACACACACACACACTCACACACACACACTCACACTCACACTCACACTCACACACACACTCACACACACACTTAGCACCAGGGGAGACAATTAACATACACATAAACACAGCAGCAGCTCCACTGTATTGTGGATGTCACTGTGACAACAGCAGCAAACTAACATCCTCTGAGCTCTTTACGTTGTTTCACTTTGACTTGAAATGTTTTTCCTTATTGATCCGTTGTGCGACAAGACGCTCAGCAATGATTTGACCAGTGTGACCGGAGCACCGTGTGCTGCTGTACGAAGGGGATCAAGACGAATTGTTCCCTTTACTTTGACTTTGTGGACGTCAACATGGCCCCACATCAATCTGCCTTCTGTCCAGAGCTGTGGGCTCTAATGAGACGTACATGTTGGACTCACACGTGTGATCAGGAGAATGAGGCTCAACATTGTCACTCTTAAACTCACACAAAGTGTTTTTTTGTCTTTGTGTTGGACTCATTTTCATTTCATGAAATAAAAAGAGGAACAGAAAGCAAAAGTGTAGGAAGAGACGGACGTGTTTCTGCAAATGCTATTTCCTGTCAAACATCGAGTTGGGATGAACCAAGGTCACATGTGTTTTGGGGGATTTTAATCACAATATCTCTTTTCACCTTCCATCTGCTGCAACTCAGACTGTGTGACCTTTGCAACAGGTGAAGGGGAAACGGAGAGACGTGTGTGTGTACGTCACGTGTGTGTGTGTGTGTGTGTCTTTGAGAGGGTGTGTGGATGTGTTGCACTCATCCTACCTTTCCTGTCTCTCTTTCAAAGTCAACATATTCCCTCGTAGGAACCTGTCGCTGATCTCCATGCACGTTGGCTGGAAAGAACTGGAGAGAGAGGTTGGTGCCTGTAGCTACAAAGGCCTGGAGAGAGAGGGGGGGGGGGGGGGGGGAGAGAGAGAGGGGGAGTCAGTTATGAGTGACAAGCTTAAAATTTGAAAAAACTTAAAGCTGCCTCAAGTGATTTTCTTCCCCCACATTACCACTAGGGGGCAGAAAGGTTCCTAAACAAACACAAGAATGACATGAGATTGTTTGTGGAAACTGTTGTGACTCAAAATCCCATTAGTGTATTTTTAGTAACTAGATGAAAAAATGTCAACGTTGAGGCCCCCTGGTGGCTGGCTGCAGTATAGGTCACAAACGTCACCTCCTCCACGTTTGCAGATGGGACATGGGTCGAAATAAAATGTCGAATTAGACATAAAAATATTTCCGAAAGCTGGTTTCTGTCATTTAAGTATCACACCGATGATTGTTCATTTTTTCTGGTGAGTTTGATTTTAATTAGTTGCTTTAAAAACAGGGGGAAACATCATGATTGACAGCTGAGACTGACTCACGATTGGTCTGCGGGGCCTTGATATGTCGGCTTCACGCCACAATCCCTACTGTGGAGACTCTGGCTCTAAATGACGTCACCAGCACAAGATGGCAGCACCCACACTGAATACTTTGGCTTCATAAAGGTCTAATGAAGGATCATAGTGGTTTGGGGAGTTTGACTCAAACCTCACTAAAGTTCAAGTTGCTTCGATCTGGGAAATTCCTTTTAGAAATGTTCTGTCTCGCGAGGTCGTCCATCTTTATGGAGATAATATAGTGAACTGCTGGAGAGCAGAAGTTTGTGAAAAAACGTTTTCAGATGGTTGGTGGAAAACTAACTGAATGTTTGAATAAGTTTAAATATCTTATTTGGGTCTGGAAGGGTACACACACACACACACACACGTCCGTCCGTGCACGCACACATAGAGAAACATAAATAAAATTAAAATCAATAGAATGCATTTCTGTATTGCAGTCAGAAAGCAATGAATTACAGAGAGACAGAAAATCAAGTTAGAAATGGCTGTTTTTTAATGCATGTGTGTCTTTGTGTGTGTGTGTGTGTGTGTGTGTGTGTGTGTGTGTGTGTGTGTGTGTGCTGTGTTGTCTTTGCTGGGACAGATCAATACTAAGGGCATTAGGGCTGCGACTGAAGCTAGAAGCATATGAATTATGCACCCTGTCAAATCTGTTCCTCATCAGAGAGAGAGAGAGCATGAAAGAGAAACACTGGATGAAGGAGAGAGCAACACCGAGCGGAAGAAGAAGAAGAAGAAGAAGAAGAGAGGAATAAAGGAGGGAGAAAGCTGAAAATTATTAAGTGTGTACATGGACACACAAAGAAGAAACGTCTCTCACACACACACACACACACACACACACACACACACACACACACACACACACACTGAAAGGAGAGCTCAGAGAACACAGAGTCATCGTTTCTGCTGTATTTGAAGTATTGGATTACAACCATCTGATACCAATTTGCTGCCTACTACTGCTGGAAAAGAAAGAGAGGGAAGGAGAGTCTGAGGGAGGAGAGAGAGAGAGAGAGAGAGAGAGAGAGAGAGAGAGAGAGAGAGAGAGAGAGAGATGGAGGGAAACACAGAGACAAAGGAGGAGGAAGAAAAAATGAGTGAAGCGGAGAGAACCGAAAAAGAGGAAGAGGGACCAGGGGAAAAAACGGCAAAGATGACATGATGAACGTAAAGAAAGTACAGAGAGAGAGAGAGAGAGAGAGAGAGAGAGAAAGGACATGGAAGTGAGATGAAGAGAAGACGAAGGAGAAGAGAGCAAAGGAAATTAAATAAAAGAAAGTAAAAAGAATAGAGAGAGAGAGAGAGAGAGAGAGAGAGAGACGCAGCGCAGCATGAAAATCAATAGTAGTTTAGAAAGTGACTCATCTCTAATGAGCTGAGCAGAAGGAAATTTATTTTGAATTATCGTCTCATTTATCAAATCGAACCTGAACATTTTAGAGTCGCCCGGTGATTCCAGCCACAAACGTGTGTGTGTGTGTGTGTGTGTGTGTGTGTGATGTTTTCTGATTCCTAGAAACTGGCGAATACTTTCATTTTACATGATAACGTACAAACACGACAGCTTAAAAATATAATGCAGAGGATAAGACTGTAGTTCAAGGTTTCTATATTTAATGCTGTGTATTCTTTATATTAAAACAAGACGTATCCCATGTAATAGATAAACATGCAACATGTTCAGTGTAAAGACGTAAAGTGCATTTATTTACTTTGTTAATAAATCTCTTAAAAACACAATTGAAGGCAAAACAATGTAAAGACAACTATTTACACAGAGTTCCTGCTTTAATTTGCAGTGATGGAAAATAAATATCTTCACAGTATTAAGTGTTTAAAGACTTTAACAGCTCTTTATTTTATTTACTTAACCAGTTTCTCCTTCTCTTTAACTTGCACATCTGCTATTACTACATGCAAGAGATGACAGCAACCTAAATCTACAGTTGTTTGATATTCAGCATCTTTAATCTTTAATCTGATAACAAGTTTTGCCTGTGGGGCAAGAAAGATGTCCAGATGTCTTTTATGGCTTATAAAAATACATGCTAATTAGTGTCTGCATTGTTTTTTTCCCCACAATAAAAGTTCAATTAACTACTCACTCCATCGACCCTCGTAAAAAAAAACATAAATCACTAAATGTGCAATTATCTTTCACTTCAAAAGTTTAACTTCTCGACTGAAGACGTCTCCGACATCATTGAAACTCGAATCTCCTCCAAACTGGCTGTGATGTCAGATTAGAGGTGAGCACAGAGAAACTCTCAGGCTGAATGTGGAAACATCCCGTTAGTGTCAAACCCTGCACGTGTCCGGGTGACTCATTACCAAACAGAAAACTCCTTTGATTGAAGGACGACTTCAGATAAATTCAGCGTTCACTCGATAATCCGACCACAATTCACTGCTTGTTTCCGTGTCGATCTGCCTCGTCTATAAAAGCAGAAGTGAACCTTGAGAGCAGCGTGCTCGCGTCTCATTGTGTCTGATACTTGTTCGCGCCGGCCATGAAAATAGCAGGAGGTCTTTCGGCGGCGTCTGGCCGATGGTTAAATCAGCGACATGATGTCACAGCTGCCGTCAAACCATTAAAATCTCCATTCTCACAGCAGAGGGAGGCTTATAAATACAGTGAGGACAGACAGACAGATGGACGCAGACAGACAGGCAGACAGACCCACACACGCATCATGTCTCACTAAAAGATGGTAAATCTAGATGTGGCCTCCCCCCCCCCCCCCTCCGGCGATGATGACAGCATGTTTGTGAAAAATACCCTGCGGGTGACTAAGACGGCAGAAGTTGCCATGTGTTTGTGTGCGTCGGTGCCAGCAGCTCGGAGGCCTCTCGGCCGGGCCTCACCCTTTGTCGAGGACACGATTTAGGAAGTTTCAAACAAACACCGTGAGCCCACAGTAATCACTTGATGATAATGTGAATGTGTACGGACTCGCTTTAAAGTTATAAACTGCTCATCGCAATAAATCTAAAAAAGTTCAAACAGGTTCAGCTGCACTTGGGGAGGAGGTCAGGGAACACACACACACACACACACACACGTCATAAAAACCTGTATTGATCATGTACAATACAGTTTGATGTATTGTTTTACAGAAAATCTAATTTGTAAGAATCAGCTTCACCTCCAATGAAAAAGTACTTATTTTCATTCTCAAAATTCGGAGTCACTATCCAGATCTGCACCAAAGTTCACCGGTTCATGGATATTAGCCCTCTACACTGATTTATTTTTATTTTTATGAAGAGCTCTACTTCTTTATCTGCTCCAAGGACGTCGTGTTTTCATGGAAAGGACACACGAAACTAAAGTACGGAATCAGAATCCGGAGGCTGATACGGGATCTTTTTCACCTTCTGTAACATGGTAATAAAGTGCGTTTTCCAACATTTTCATTGTTTCCTCCTTAAAGGAACATTTAGGGGACTGATAACTGGTGCTCGGCAAAATAAAGATCCGGTTCCGGTGACTTTAAATGTGGTTTGATGAGGGGACTGTTGGGCCTTGGTGGAAGTATGTGCTGGTCAGAGTGACATTAGTTGGCTGAGAAAAACAACATGTTACAGAAAGAGAAAGAAATGATCCAGAGCCGCATCAAAAGATAATAAGTCCTCATCTGACCTCGTCTGTCCTCTTCAGCTAAATCAGTTCTGCAGTTTTTGTATAATCCTGCTGACAGATGAAAAGATCACCTCTCTGCAGGAGCTCATAATAAACACAGCTTTAAGTACATTTTGCCGATATCATTTAAGTACCTCAGAGAAATTCCTGAATATATATTTAACACCATCGTGTTTTTATTGGACATAAAAAGCTCAGTATAATCTCCTCACATCCACCTCGAGCTCGGACGAGCGGCTGCGTTTGAAAAAAAACCCCGGGTGCACAGAGACGATTCAGCTGCGTAACAACAAACTATCTCCTGCTGCAACATGGCTGCTCCTTCATATGTGTGGGTTGACACGCCGGCGCGGCCTCAGACCGCAGCTCTGAGTCAACACCGAAGCACCTCGCGGCCAAAATTAAAATCTGTCTGCAAAATAACGATTATTTTAATTAGTAGGCGGCGTTGTGGTTGATCCCTCGATTATTAATCAGTCAATCAAGTGTTTGATGAATCACGCATGACAAAGACTGTTCAGCATCAAGGTTCAGTATTTTTACTACTGAGGAAAAGAAGATCTTAACAGTTGATAGTATTTATAGGAGGAGTGTTGTTGTGCTATTGGTCATGTTCGCGTCATAGAAATCCTTTGTTTGCCGAATGCATCTACGTCATGTTACTAAAATTAGACAATGACGCGTGAAATTGACCTCAGGTGAACAAACTTAGGCCCCAAATTACAGCTCTGACAGAGTTTGTTGTCACCACAGACGGTTTCACACGTGTTAATGTGTGTTACTGCAAAACAAAGATGATGGTGATGACGACGGCTGCTGCACAATCTACAGGGAAGAAGTGATGAGTCCGTGAGTGAAGTTAAGCCTGGTGGGTCTGCATGTCTGATAACACGTCTACTTCCTGCTGCCGACACACACACACACACACACACACACACACACACACACACACACACACACACTGTACTGCTGCACAAACTGAGCTGATGGCTCCTTTCTCATGAAACGAGTTCATGATGTCTGTTAAAATGGAGACAACCTTAAGATACATACTTGACACTGAGGAGGATTTTAAAGTTTCTTTTCTACTACAGCCTAGTAAAATACTCCTAATACGCATATATTGACGGATTTATATATTTAAAAAATTGGCGATTATTCCTAAAATGTTGAATCGAACCCTTATGACAAAGAAATGTAATTATATTTTCTTCATTATGAATCACTATAAACAAAAAGAAAACACAAATACCACAGAATATATAGATCTTGAATTAAGAAAGTAAAACATATTTATAGTCAGATCTTTTCTGAATTGTTCTTATTGTTATTCTATAAAATAAAAGTTTTCACATCAGCAAACATAATCACAGATACCGATTTGTCCGTGAAAAACCTTGCATCTGTAGGTTGATTTTTATCGCCCAACCGATAAATCGATAAATCTGAACCATTCAATTCACTCGTATAGCATCAAATCACAACCTGCGTTATCTCGATGGTCTTTACATAGTACGGTCGAGAGCTTACAAAAGCATAGAGAAGCCAAACAGTTCCCACGACTACAAGAGAGACTACAGACCAGACGTGTGAAGTCTGTCTGAGTCAGTCTGCACATCCTCATAACCACACACGTGCACACAATGTCTGTATTTCTGTCTTTGTGCAGAGTAGCATCAGTGATCAGCGTTGCACCCCCCCCCCAACTTCTCTCTGGAAACTTCAAAAAGACAAAGAAGAGTGGACTCACTATTTCTGACCGTCCGTCCCTGCAGGCGTTCTGGAAGCGAGCTTGTCTCTCCTCATGGGGCCTGTCTCTGAACCCAGTGTATTTAATCTACATGGAAAAGACAGGAAGAAGAAAAACACTTTAACACACAGTTGTGTAGAGAGAGTGAACAACGTGTGTCTGTGGTGTGAGGCTGTTTGACAGTGATGTGGATGCTGTGGTGTGTAATTTGAAGATGAGCCACAAGAATTTTCTTGTTTCAGGCCAAAGGCATCATTGTGCCTTTTGTGCTTTTAGTGGAAACTCATTTAAAATACACACAACTGCAAAGTAGTGACAGAAACACATTGGCTTTTAGAAAAATAAAAAGAGTTAAACAAAGAATAAAGATGGAAGGTGTGTGTCTCATCAGGGGATCATCAAATCAAACTATCACTTTTATTTTGGATTATTTATTTTTAGGTTTTTATTTATGTTAGAATAAAAGTGGATGAAGTGAATTCTAAGAAAACACGAGACATAAGAAGCATGTATCTCTGCTTCTTCTCTCTATATTTCCGCAGTGTGTGTGTGTGTGTGTGTGTGTGTGTGTGTGTGTGTGAGAGTGAATGGAGCCACTGTGTTGCAGACAGACTCACCTCACACTCCCTGCTCAACTTGCGGAAAAACTCCTCGTTCTCAAACTTGCTCCTCTGGTCCGGAACTACCCGCGGCATCTTCTCCAGCCTGGTTCGGTCTTCACCTCCCGGTCCTCTCTGGCCTGTTTGCTCGTGTCTCTAAAAAAAACGATCCGGTGAGAAGAAGAAGTTGAACTTTTCCGTGCGTCCTCCGCTCACTCAGCCTCCTCTCTCACTCAACTCTCTTCCGTGTCTGAGCGTGTGTGTGTGTCTGTCAGTGTGTGTCTGTCAGTGTGTGTGTGTGTGTGTTCCCTGTGTGGAGTAATGTGCTGCTGCTTCTCTGTGTGATTATCACCGCTGATCTTTGTTGTGATGATCTGATCCTTGGCTGCGGCTCCTGTGCGCTCCGGGTCGCCTCTGGCTCCAAATGGCTCAGATTAAGTGACCCACTGCGATAGATGAGGCTCAATTTGTGTGTGTGTGTGTGTTTCTCTCCTCCCTCTCTCTCTCTCTCCCTCCCTATATCTCTCCTCTCTCTCTCTCTCTCTCCCTCTCTCTCTCCCTCTCTCTCTCTCTCTCTTCCTTGACGCGCGTGTGATCTCAAAGCAAGTGGCCAGAAACGAGCGCGCGCTCCGCCTGCGTCCTACCTGCAACTTTCAAGTCCTCGTGGAATGAGACTGTGCGTAAAGGTCTGGAGCACAAAGGATCGCGGTCGCAGAAAGTGGCTGCGTCTCCCAACGAGGGAGGCTTTAATAACGAAGCCATGAATCGTGCGTATTTGGCACAGGGGAGTTCCGTGAGGAAATATTATAAATTATGTTTGTAAATACGCGTGATTCCGTAAAACAAACGAGGAAATAGTTTAAAAAGTAAACAAGACATGGATACAAGGCACAAACAATAAGAAGAAAACATAAAGGTTAACAACCGAAGTAGAATCCTCTTAAATGTTTGTTTTTATTTTGTATGTATCATGTTTATAATTTTTTTTAATCTTTTGAATCACTCTCAAAAGTCTCTTTGATCTGTTTCTTCGCTCCGCGCAATGCCTTTGATGAAAAGTCAAAAAATTTCGGCACTTTGGAGAAGCACTTGAAGGCATCAACAGTCTACTTCCTGGCTCCGTCGAGTCGCTCTTGTGACTGTACACCCAAAATACCGCCCCCCGCCTCCTCCTATTCCTCCCCCTCCTCCCCCTCCCCTCCCCCATTCACAATAATAATACTACTACACGCACACACACGCGTTACTCGGCGCCGCCACTGCGCACGCGTCAAAGTGGGGAACCGCAGGAACTTTATAGGATCCTTATGTGAGGAGGAGGAGGAGGAGGAGGAGGGGAGAGGCATAGATGAAGCATATGTATGGAGGGAGGAGGAAACAGGAAAAGGCGGCAGGGAGGAAGAGTGTGTGTGTGTGTGTGTGTGTGTGTGTGTGCGTGCGTGCTGTGTGTGTGTGTGTGTGTGTGTGTGTGTGTGTGTGTGTGTGTGTGTGTGTGTGTGTGTGTGTGTGTGTGTGAGATTCTGTGATAAAATAAAACTTCTTCAATCCTCGGGAAGTGTTTCTGGATGTTTGAGTGAGATACAGAACAACAGGGATCCTGAATGTTCACTTTACTCACTGAAGTCAGTTTGTCAGAGGGAAACGACCCCTCCGAGGACGATAAACTCTACAGACTGTTCCCGGGTTCGAATCCGCAGCAGCTCCAGGTTCCTTCTGTGAGGAGTTTGTACGTTTCCTCCAGGTGCGACATCTTCCTCCCACCGTCCCAACACATGCAGGTCGGGGTTCGGTTCATTGAGACGCTGAATGGACCGTGTGGGGCGAACATGGTTGTTGGTGCGTTCCCATTAAACCTCGGAGCTCAGAGCTGGAAGTTGCAACTGGAACGTCCCCTCAAGTGACTCTGAACCTCACCCCCCCCCCCTCGACTTCCAAATCCAAGATGGCTGCTTCGTCCGTCAACAGTAGTGAAAGCTGTTTAATGACGTCTGTCATTAATGTGTCGTACATTTGAGACTTTGTTGATGGAGATTTGTTCTGCTCTGACAAACACCCACAGTGTAGTCGAGTCTTAATCTATATTATTAGGTAACGAAGCAAAACTCACAGATTCTGTGACAGATCATTTATTTTTACCGCAGCTGAGACGTTTTGGCAGTTGCAACTTAATAAAGAAATGAATGTTTGATTATTCAATGAACAGGTAGATAAATACACGCCCCTGAAATGTAACACAAAACCTACACACACACACACACACAAAGTAAATAT
Organism: Verasper variegatus; assembly: GCA_026259375.1. Lineage (NCBI taxonomy): Eukaryota > Metazoa > Chordata > Actinopteri > Pleuronectiformes > Pleuronectidae > Verasper > Verasper variegatus. The sequence continues at coordinate 22,430,395 of CM048042.1, read as the reverse complement.
GACCATCATCTCAGGGGAGTTTCATAGTCATAAACACAGATCTTAATTAAAGTACGAACAAGAACCATCAGGTTGAAAGTGTGTGTGCATCCATGTCTGTGTGTGTGTGTGTGTGTGTGTGTGTGTGTGTGTGTGTGTGTGTGTGTGTGTGTGTGTGTGTGCATTCCCGTGCAAGTGTAGTTCTGTCGTGACGAGCTGTTTGTTTTGCTTTGTTGCTGTTTGTGAATAGATAAGATCCCCTGAGACAAAGAGAGAGAAAAATAAAACACATATGATGAAGCTTTAATAAACCACACACACACACACACACACACACACACACACACACACACACACACACACACAACTGTGAAGTGTTTTTGCAGGATGAGAGGAGGCGTGTTTTAATCATTACTGCTGGTTGCAGGGTTGGAAACGAGGCCTCAGGCTGCAGCATATGCTCCGAATCCTTTTATGATGCCGTGTCATTGATTTCCACCAAATCATGTCCCATTCAGAGACCGAAGCCTGGACACACACAGAGCTCCTGCCTGTGTGTGTGTGTGTGTGTGTGCACTAGCTGCAGGCCAAACAGTGCGTGAGTGATTAACAACAGTAGCTGGTGACGTGAAGCAGTAAAAGGTTCATTAATTAACCAGATAATCTGTGGTTGCCATGGCGATGAGTTCTGACATGCAGTCTGCTCTCATCTCCGCTCAGCTCACCGCGCACGGCTCCTTTCAAATCAACTCTTTTCCTTTTCAAAGTCTCTTCTTAAAGTCGAGTGTGAAGTTAAATTTAGTTCAGATTACATTTCATAATTTTTTCATGAGATTTTAGGAGGTTTTCTTTCCTTCAAATTCATTTGAGTCATTTGGTTTTAATTGGATTTATGTTAGTTTGAGTTTGACATTCAGTTTTTTCTTATTCATTTTAAGTGACCTGCAGATTAAGTTATTTCATTGGAATCATTTTAGATTAATCCAAGATTAATTTATTTGTGTTTAGTTTAGATTTTAAATTAAATTGAATGTAAGGATTTCATGTAAGTCAAATATGAGTCAGGTTTCCAGTGGTCTTGGTCTGGTTTAGTCTGAAGGGTGATTAACATGACGATAGAAACAAATATATTTGTATTTAATGCACATTGAGCAATTCATCTATTTGTGTTTTTATTTACAAAGGGGACAAAAGGGGAAATGCTGTAATCCTCTTCTCAGCTGAACAGGGTTGGAAACGAAGCCTCAGGCTGGAGCACAACTTCTGAAATGTTTCATGACGCTGTGTCATTGATTTCTAACAGAATCTTTGAAGTCCATCAGAGAGAATTCCCAGACGGTAGAATCACACGTAGCACTCGTATCCTTATCCGTCTGCTCCAGTTAAGCCTGGTTTAAATATAGTAGCTATAGTAAATATAAACTGATTTTGTTTACACTCTGAATTTAACTGCTATTGAATTTCTCCATCAAGTCGTTGTTGACCTGTTGAGAGTTGAGCTGGAGGTCGTGAACCGGACACACGGATTTCTGATTCTGGCTCATTTACATGAATACAAATGTTACGTCACCTCAGTTTAATATATTAATTGATTCCAGATTTTAAAACATAGTGGATGCAGCTCCTGTTCAGTTTAAGCAGCTGATCTCATGTCTTAAAATAATGTGGCCGGAATATTTTTGCTTCACATGATCAGGTTCATATTCTGCTGAATTTCTTGGCTTGATAACTTTTCTCTTCCTCTTTATTTATTGTCGGCCGAATGTGGAGAGCAAACACTGTGCAGCTTATTAAAGGATGTGAAGCTGTGCAGCTGAAATCCCGTTGAAGATGGATTCCCTCGTCAAAAGATTGTTTGTGTGTGATGATTTTCAGGCCGATGCTTTTGCCCATCACTGGCTGAAAAGAGGCCGAGCGGCTCCTCGTCCACAGTCCATCGATCATAAGAAGAACTGAAAACTTCAAACTGATCAATGGCTCCGTGACACTTCACGAGACCTGGAGCTTTTCAGTTTTGAAATTTGGTTAAATCTGCTACTTTGGCCTGAAATTGACTGAAAAAACCGCCTATTTTAGCAAATATTCACATATTTGGATCTAACGATTGTGAACATGCTAAACATCAGTGGCCGATGGTAACGCAGCTGTTAGCTTGTTAGCACAACGACGTTAGTATGACCTCTCACCTTCACTCAGACTGTAGAAACACACACGTGCACTCACAGACACCAACACACATGCAAATCAACTGACGGCCTCGTTTCTGTCACGTGTGGAACCCGTCCCTTATATAAGCTCACTTGTTGTTGCATCACGTTCAACTGTCTGAGGGAAATATTCATGGGTCTGTTTCCACTTTGACACAAAATTATGAATTGATTATTTGATAATGGAAATAATAGCATATAGAGAATGTAGCTTGATCCTTTGGTTTAAACATCGGATTGTCATACTGGTGTCACAACGACAGACTTCATTAACAGTCGAACCTTTTCCAGACTGAAAAGAAAAGAAAACATTTGTCCTGCATCACGTTGATTTGTCCCCGTTGTTCCTCCTCATTGTTATTCAGGGACAGACGCAGAAATAAATCGGCTTTGTTTGCCGGCTCAGGAGAAGATGCTGCTGCTGCTGCGGTGGAAGAGGCCTAATAAATATTTAAAATGCATCAATAACACAGGAACACAGAAAAGCTAATGATGCTACACTGACACACAGCTGACTGCAGACAATCAGTGTGTGTGTGTGTGTGTGTGTGTGTGTGTGTGTGTGTGTGTGTCTGTGTGTGTGCAGATGCCCCCTCTCAGCTGAACTCCTTGATGCTCGTATGAAAAGGAGCGCGAGCAGGAACATGAACAAAGTGACTCGTCGTCTGTCGTCCTGTCTGTGTTTGGTTACCTGGGTCTCATCTCCTCCTCTTTAACGATGCTGAAACACACAGACACAAGACGACTGCAATCCCCCCCCCCCCCCCAACGTTCTGTAACTCTGTCTGAGAAGCAGAGGATGAAAACTGCTCTCACTGCAAAACTGAAGCGACAAAGGAGCAAAATACATCATGCATGAGGGAGGATATTTCAAAAGAGCTTTTCAATCCAGCACATTAAATATGTCTCTGTCAGTCTCACAGTCTCACAGTCGTCCTGTCTTTCTGTCACTTGTGTGTTTCTGTCCCGTGCAGCTGATGGAGCAGTAAACACAGAACAGAGCCCCGAGCTGGCCCGTGTATTATTAGGGGTTGCAGAGGGTCAGTGGGAGTTCAGCAGGGTCTGTGAACCCACAGTGACAGAGAGCGAGGAGCAACTCTTTGAATTAAGTTACCATCAGCCCCCCCCCCCCATCAGCTCAATAAAGAGAAGAGCTGCTGCACGAGGGCTCGTTTGGACCTGACCCTGCCAGGCCGGTTACATCAGCGACTGAGAATCAACCTCCTTCCTCACCCCAGACAACACACACACACACACACACAGGCGTACAGTATGGAGCAGGGAGACGCCTGTGTGTGTGTGTGTGTGTGTGTGTGTGTGTGTGTGTGTGTGTGTGTGTGTTTATTCCTGGTCAGACGGTGGGATCCCGTGGCTGAAAGATGAATTTGGAATGGCGCATGCAGTATTTTAGTTTATCTGTTATGTTATGGTCAGTCAGTCTGTCTGTCTGCTGGAGAGTTGATGGGGGGGTGTGAGTGAGTCTGCTGCTCCTCATGACTAAAGCAAATAAAACACACACACACACACACACACACACACACACACACACACACACACACACACACACACACACACACACAAAGTGCCACAAATATCTTTGATGTGAGAAAGTAAATTATATAATTTTTGGATTTCAGTTTTTTCAGCACTTGTTGTTTGTGTTACAGTTTTATTAATTCTTCATCACAAATTGTAACTGGAAACAAACACATTCACACGTCATCACATCATCGTTAGCAAAAATACAACAAACCTAATCTCTGTGCTTTCTCCTGTAGTTCTGACAAACTATCTACGTTTCATTTTATCTCGTTTTTTACTCTTTTCTCATCTGGATTATTTTTCATTTCGTATTTGTGCTTTAATTTTGTGTGATATTAAAATTGCTTTCACTAGTTTCCCATTGATTACATTATATTATACATCAATTATTATATATTAATATAAAATAGACATGATGATGATGATTATTAACAACAACAACAATACTACTACTAATAATAATGATAATCGTCATCATCATCATCATCATAAAGTATTTATACACGAGGATTTGATCTTCAGTACAAATACACACTGTCTCCTTGTTGTAACGCACCTCACTCACCACCAGAGGTCAGTCACTCTATAGGTCACCATGGGAGCAGGCAGGAAGACGAACTGGAGGACACAGGTGGGAACAGTCAACCGGGGGGGGGGGGGGGGTTTGAATTTTGAACATTTGTGCCCTCTAGTGGCAGTATTAAAACGCGTTTTCTTCATCTGCAGAGCGTTGAGCCTCTCTCTGCCTCCGTAGAAAACACTAGAAACTAACTTTCCATTGATGACAAATAGAGTTTCTACAGGACTGAATCCTCATATAACACAGAGGACTGATAACGCCAAAGTAAAAACAAATAAACAAATAAATAAGCGAATAAGTAAATAAATGTAGAAATTTATGAATAAAATGTTTTGAAACAGATTTTATTACCAAACTGTTTATTTCATTGATGTATTTAAGTATTTAAATTGGTATTTACTTGTTGATTCATATACTATCGAGTTGTTTATTTATTTATTAATTGATAGATTTAAAGTTTTGGTAGTTTCAGTCCTCCACACTCATAAACCTTTATAAGATTCACACAAACTCCTTCTATGAAAAGTTCACCTCGTCCTGCTGAGTTCCCCCTGGACCAGTAGAGGACGCTGTGGTTCCTCGGTTCCCACCATCAGGATCCTCTGAGTGAAGTGATGCTGCTGAGGAGCCAGAATAAACTCTGTCAGCATCTCTCCTCCTTTTCTGTGACTCCTTCAGACGCGCTCTCCACGGTGACTGTCAAAATCCCCTTAAAATGTTCCTCTGACTCACTGTGTGTGTGCGTGTGTGCGTGCGTGTGGGACGAACCACACCGAACATGCTAATTTTTGTAAACACAGATAAAGTGCATGTCTGAGAATAGATGAGCCGGCTGGTAACCTAGCAACAGACAGGCTGGTGTTAGAGTGCTATAAATATCCTTTTTGGTGTGTGTGTGTGTGTGTGTGTGTGTGTGTGTGTGTGTGTGTGTGTGGCATGGACACTATCTTTCTATCTGAAAAAGACGAGATGGAGAGAAAGAGAGCGAGAGAGGGAGAGAGAGGAAGCAACAGTTTCTGTGTCACTGCATCATCTCCATCTCCTCGTCATGGAGACAGACGCTCCGGAGTTTGGCGTCTTGTCCTGATCCCTGGGTGTGGTGGTGCAGTGCCCCCGTCCGGCCACAAGGCGGGCGACCTGTTCCACTTCAGGGTAAGAGAGGGGGGGGCTGCCCCTGGTATTTGATGTCAGGGGCAGCTCGCTGTGTTCCGCTGCTCGGGGTGAGGATGTTTAAATCTTTTATTCTCATCACAATCACACCATCCTGTTTTTCCACTGGTCTTTGCAGTGGCTCAGGAATGCTGAAATGCAACGAAGACTCGTTCAATCAAAACTAATTCTATTTGATTTGCTCTGCGTCAAATCCCCGGTGGGGGTGCAGGTCCTGTCGCCTCACAGCAAGAAGGTTCCTGGTTCGAATCCCTCTTCTGCCCGGGACATGGAGACTATGGTCAGGTTTGATTGGAGACTCCACAGTGACCAGTACAGGAGAGAGTGAATGGTTATTGTTGGTCCTGTGACGAACTGGCGACCCCGAGCAGGAAGTAGCCAGCCTCTCGCCCAATGTCAGGTGGGATTGGAACCAGTCTCACAGGAGAACTGGTCCAGAGGATGGATGGAAATCACAATAAAAAAAACATATCATCGTCAGACTACATCCTAACATCTGATTTGAAACAAAGTTCATCTTCAAGTTGAATTTACTCAAGATTTTAAAGCAGAGGGGGGAGTTTTAGTTTCTATGTTTGAATTTGAAACAGGTGAAATCCGGAGGGTTATGATTTGATGTCAGAAAAGCTTCCTGAGGTAAAATCTCAATTCAGGCCTCTTGAGAATGACGTCAGTGGTTTGACAGGTGATATGTTTCACTCCCCTGTCGTGTCCTCGTCTCGCTCCACTCCTCCTCCTCTCCTCTCCTCCTCCTCTCCTCCACCTCTCCTCTCTGCTTCGTCACTCCATCACACATCTCTTTAAATCTACTCTCTAACCTATAGTTATTTCTGTGCTGAGCAAAACAAAATTTAAACAAAAGCCAAACTTTGAAACTATGACGCAGCAATGTGTCAGCTTCAGGTGGAATCTCTGATTTACTGCATTCATTCAACATTTGGTGTGAAAAGGAGACAAAATACAAATCTAATATTCTGCAGCACAAATCCAAACGTGTCCAAACAAAAGATTTACAAAACTTTTACTTTTCTTTGTGCTGCTCTGTTGTTGTCTGGACCTGTGAGCGCTTTTTAAAACCCCGAGAAATCAAAAACCAAAAGGGAAATTAAACCGTCACAAAGTATTCGCTGCATTAAACCTGACAGGGATTCTCCATCCTCCTTTATTCATAGCAATGGCCTTACAGGAAGGCAATGAGCATCATGTTTCAGGAATTAGTCTGTACCCGTGGCTATTAAAATGACTGCTCCAGTGGAGATCATGCTCTGAAATATGCACAGCAAATGATTTTCTACTCGCCAGTGGGGACGAGATGGGGACGGATGAATATAATTATGCAGGAGAACTAGTTCTTCATTTTTCTTCCATTTGGAGCAAATTTGTAAAAAGAAACAACACTTTTCTCAGTTGCCTTCAGCAAAAAACGCTGCATGAGTACGTGTGAGACTGGAGATAATAAAACACTGAGTGTTTTCATGTCACCCGCTTGTTGTTTGTTCAAAAAGAAAAACCCAGAGAGGAAGAGTCGACAACAACAACGCTGCTGTTTCTCATTTCTTCTGATAACTTCCTCAAACGTCCTCAACCTTCATTGTCTTGTTTTTCTTCCAATTGTTCTTCCATCTCTCCCTGTTTCTGTTCATGTGAAATGACCACAGATCGTCTATGTTCTAACCCTAACCCTCTTCCTGCTGTTGGTGTTCGTTTCATATGAACATATTTTCTAAAACTATTTAAACTACAAAGTGAGATAAGAAAGATAAACTGTTGATTCCCTACAGAAGGAACACACACATCAGCCCACTGAATGTCTGCTTTTGTAAATCACGATCTGCTCATTATTCCCTGAGATATTAATACAAATGTAGAAAAGAATGACCTGTGGTGCGACATTAAAGAATATATCTGCACCAGGTCTTTCACCAGATCTGAAATGGGTTTGGAAAGTTTTTGCATAATCCTGCTAACAAACAAACAAACAGGGTGAAAACACAAACTCCCTGGTGGAGGAAATTATCATAATGATGCTAAACGTAACTCAAAGAAATAAGTACATATTATAATTGGGCAGTTTATTGATAAATGTTTAATGAACTCAACACTTTGTCTGTGTCGTGTGTTGTTTATAAAACTCTCTGTCGACCCTGAGAAGAATCACTGATTTAAAAACATACAATTATGAGAGAAAAAGAAGGAGGAGGTGAGGGGAGGGAGATGGAATCATTTTATTAAAGCAATTAGTCTGAAGCAGGTTGATAAGGTTCAGAGCTTCCCTTCCTCCATCGCTCTTCTGTGCTCAGCCTCCATGTTTCCTCTGTTGTCTGATGTTTCTCTATCTGCTCGTCCTCCCTCTACATGGAGCTTGAACCCAGTGAACCAGTCTCCTCCTCGCAGCCTCAGCAGCAGCAGCAGTGAAGATGAAAGCCTCCTCTCTCTCCCTGTGTGAATGAAAACCAGTCTGACCTCTGATCACCACAGCTCACACTTACTATTCAAGCTGCCATGACAGTGTGTGTGTGTGAGGAACAGTTCAAATACACCCTGGACGACTCCTCTGCTTTATGAATGACACGGCTCAATGTGAAGTGTGTGTGTGTGTGTGTTTGCAGAACACTGTCAAAGACTGTCATGTTTTCATACCTGCACTGAATCTGGACATTTTCCTGGAATTTTGCGAAAATGTAAGAATGCAAATGTCCCAGTAAGTTTCTCCGTTTTTACATTTTCTGAAACGTTTCCTGTCAGCGGACGAGTGAAGTGTCCAGAAAAATGTGAGGATAAAGGAGGAAAATGTATATTTCTATATTTGTTTGCATGTGTTCGTTTGAGAATTCTTCATATTTTTCAGTTTCCTGCTGAATATTGGAGACAAACTCTGGTTTTAGGAAACAGACTTCCACGAAATTTGGTGGAAAAATCAGAAATGAACCAAGAGAGAACCCCACTCCATTTTGGGGTTGAACCAGGAATTTGGATCCAGGCAGATCCAGGACTTTTACAATTATTATTTTCTATGGTATAGGGCCTTGGCAGAGGTTGAAGTGACATTCTAGTTAAATAAAGCATTTGTGTCACCAGCAAACACCGGGCAGTTTCACATTCCGGAGAACTTACTCCTCATTCTGTGGTTTTAACCTCAACAGCTTTTGATCACACAAACATTTACGATCATATATCTCAAGACTCTCTTTTAAAACTGGAAAATTTCACAAACATCTGCCTGGAAACGCTCTGCACCTTCAATCCAGCTGAACCTGAAGCCTGAAGGTGAAATCACAGACACACGACTGATTCTAAAAGGACTCAGACACAAGAAGAGGTCGCGGCTCTTTTTTTTTGTAGTCATGAAAACAGTGGCTTTTTAATGTAAACACTACATTCGATTGGTTTTTCCAGCACGGACATCCCACATGAAATAACAACCATTCACTAAAGAGGAGTAGAGAGGGAGAGAAAGAGGGAGAGAAGAGAGAGAGAGAGAGAGAGAGAGAGAGAGAGAGAGAGAGAGCTGCACAGAGAAAAGCATTCACTGGGTAGAGAACAGAACATTAGAGGAGGTGAAATAAAAAAGAATGAAGGTCAAAGGAACAGAAACAGGTATATCATGTCATTATACACAGTTGTTTTCTCTTTTAAAAACTAGAAATCAAGAAAGAGTGGTTTATATAGAGAGATGGATGGAGAGATTGATGAGGGGGTAACATAGATTAGGAATGAGTAGATAACAAATTTCCAAATCTACTTATTGGGTGTGTATGTGTGTGAGTGCGAGCAAGTGTGTGTGTGTGTGTGTGTGTGTGTGTGTGTGTGTGTGTGTGTGTGTGTGAGAGAGAGAACTGTGCTTTTCATCGTAGACCTGAAGTCGTGTGTCGAACTGAAAAGAGACAGAGAAGAAGAAGAAGAAGTAGAAGAAGAAGAAAGGAGCATGACTTTATACAGCATCGATGTGTGAACATGCGGCGTCCCTAACTAGCGAACGCAGCGAGAAACGTGCTCTCCCCCCCGAAAAAAAGTGGTTTGTTATTATTTTTTTTTTTCTTCTCCTGAAATAATAAAAAATAGATATTGTTATAGTTTTATATTTAATCGTTCTGAGTCAGGCTAAAGTGAGGACATGGTTTCGAATGCAGGGAAACAGGCAAAACGGTAAGAGGGGCTGGGGTGGTGGGGGTGGGGGTGGGGGGGGGGCTGGGGGCCACAGTTCAGAGCATTACAACAACACAGGGTCTGAGATCGAATCGGCTCAACGTCAAAACATCGTGTTAATTAATTAAAAGCGGAGAAAAGGACGAAAAGAACAGAGGATCATGATCGTAGTCGTGGATATCGTGTGGATACCCATGTTCACTGGTATTCATCAATTATTTTAGTAAATCCTACGTGTCACAAAATCCCCAAAATCTAAACTTCTTCTTTCGATCTTCCCCACGTGACTTTTCTAAACTTCCAAACTACGACTCTTTTTTTAAATTTTATTTTTTTACAATTGAGCCCGCCCCATTAAATTCAGGAACCAATCCCCTCATTTGTTAAGTTGCTATTCTTAGTTCTTTTTTTCCCATCTTTTTTATTCATCTTTTGCAATTTTTATTAAAAGGATTTTTTAAAATTATTATCTGAACAGTATTGATGACGAGCTTGTTTTTTTTTTGTTGAGTTTTTTCATATACTGGTCTCTTTATACAAAGGCTTGAGTATCTCATGCTGTCTGTGTCGGGGGTTCAGGAGGAGCAGGAGCAGAGGGAGGGAGGGAGGGAGGGAGAGAAGGGCCGGGGAAGAAACGCTGGGGGGGGGCCTTTGACCCCTAAATCTGGGCGCCAGGGTGCCATGCGGAAAGAAGGCCAGAACTGAAAGGGATGGATGGATGTGAGGAGAGGTAAAGGTGGTGGTGGTGGAGGAGGAGGAGGTGGGTAAATGAAGAGAGAGAGAAGGCAGACAGATCGGTCATGTGTTGGACAGGCAATCAATCAATAAATAAATTAATAAATGAATCAATCAATATCAAACCAGGAGTGAGTTTTCTTACATGTTGAATGTTAGTGGGTCTAAAGGTTATAACAGTGAGGAAGGTAGAGTTATAACATCGTGTACTTGCTTCTAAAAGCGTAGCTATCTACAGTTCAGTACCTCTGTTACATGGCACTGATCGGACATTTAGCACATTTCCTATTGGCTTTCGGGATCAGCCTCGGCCAATGGCTAAGGCCAGGTTTGGGAAACAGGAAGCCTCACTTCCTGTCGATGAAAACCGGGTCTCGGAAGAAGGAAGCAAAATAATACAAGTTACTCAAAAGTTAAAAAAAAGAAAGTAATCGACAGCAAACATCTTAAAATGTCTCGGCGTATGTAAACAAAAGACTAAAACACAGCGCTGTCAGTTTCCAGCAGGTCTCACAAGTTGTTTTTAAGGTTTTGGCCGACCTGTCCGGTGTTTTTTTTTATTTTGTATTTTATTTTAGTGCTATCGATATTTTCACAGATTCCAGCAAAACTTGTTATTATATAATCACTACTATGGCAACAAAAGAACACACGAGTAAAAGGTGTCAGGTGAGGCAAAATGTGAATAAAAATCAGTGTTCAGACCGACACTCATGTAATAAATATACACACGATCAACAAAAATAAAAACAGAAGTCATATTCATAGTAATAATAAAAAAGATGCAAAGGAAAAAAAAAAGCACAGGTTTTGTTTTGTTACCGATAAAAGACACAGCGGAGAAAGAAAGAGAGGAGGAGGAGGAGGGAGCGGAGGCTTTCATCGACTTTGTTCAAGAAGTTTTCAAGGCTGCAGGGTCTCGTGTTTTCTACTAAAACTAAAATTTGTTTGCTTGGCGACAGGCCAAAGAACATCAGGGGGAGCGGGAGAGGATAAGAGACGAGAACTAAAAACATTATATATATATATATATATTTATATATACGTATGCCTATTATTTTTTTTATTATCCTCATTATTAATATGTACCTAGTTGCATTTTTCATTCTATTTTCTTTAAATAATCAGCAGAATCGTCATCATCACCATCATCATTATTTCCAGAGCAGTGTCAAAGGAACAAGGAGGAAGAGGAAGAAGAGAGGAGGAGGAGGGCAGGAAGGGCGGGGGAGAGGAGGGGACAAAGAGGGAGGATATCAATGGCAGCGCTGGCGTGCTCAGTACAAGCCGCACCCTCGGAGGTTGTTGGCGATGATGATGTCGGTCACGGCGTCAAACACCACCTGGATGTTTCCTGTATCTGTGGCGCAGGTCATGTGACAGTAGATTTCCTTGTTCGGGGAGCGGTTCTTGCTCTCGAACTGTGCTTGGATGTAAGCTGCTGCGTCGTCGTAGGTGTTGGGTCCTGGAGGGAGAGAAAGGAGACAAACACAGATTTTACAACACAAGTATTAAAAATACACTCATTGGTTTGATCATATTCAGATTACTTGAAAAGGTTTATTGCCTAAATGACCTCAAACTGTCCATTGCTGCAGCTCCTCTTTCAGCCTCCGTCTCAAACACTTGGTTTTAGCTCCTGTCTCTTTAAGACCCTTCTCTAGTCTGCTCTGATTGGCCAGCTGACCCACTCTGTTCTGATTGGTCAACCGTTTACAATGCATGTAGGAAATGCACAGTTTGTAGTTAAGCTGTCCGGAACAGCTAATTTCAGCAAATGATGCAAACAAATTTGTAGAGAGCGTTAGAATTGTTTTTATCCGGAGAGTCTTACACACATGTCGCTGCTGATTGGGCAACAGCTATGACACACCCACCAAACCGGAGAAAATGTACCTCGAAGCCCGTAGCACGCTGTTTTGAGTAAATTTGCAATCTTTGGCTAAAAAGTGCAAAACCTCTTGATATCAAACGAACCCCTGGCTTTAGACGTATATTATGCAAATGTGGGGCTTTGTGTCATGTGATATGATGAGGGGGAGGAGCTCAGACTTTTGAGCTGTTTAATCTTTTACATACAAAAAAACCCTTTATTACACACAGGAAAGAAAAACAGAAACCATGTCGGAAGTAAAGCATGAGCGACAGAGGAGAACAGGAGATACGACAGGAGACAGCATCTCCTCTCTCCCGTCCTCTTGGCTGACCGAGCGTGACCGTCTCCTCTTCTCCTCCTCCCTTCTATCCCTTCTTTCCTCTGCCCACAGCCACACATGCATCTCTCCTCCCTGTTTATCATCGTCTCCTCTGCCTTTTAAAAGCGGTGGAGTCATTCTTCATGTACAGTGCGTCGCTCATTTGACTGAGTGGCGTCACCTCAGCGGCAGACGCTCTTCACACGGGGCGAACATTTCAAACGCCTGCTTGTTGGGTTTCAGTTTTCTCTGTCCTGACAAATCAAACTGACTTATTGCTGTAAACAAACTGTGATTCAAAGAGCCACGTTTTCTCAGTGTGGTTTGTCTCTCACTGACAGTTAATGTGGCGCTCGCTCAAACTAACTAATCTACTGTATCGAGCCGAGGTTAATCAGTGTCCACGAAAACACGAAAGGGCGTTTACACACATTACTCACGTCTGGGAATCGTATTCAGATATGACAGGGGGTCTTCATTCATACTTTTATACGATGTAATTTAAACTACCTCCGCCTCGTGTGGTGTTAACTCAGCATCTTGATGTTGTCTTGTTTTAAAGCTCATCTTGAGATTGGAGGTTGAACTGTTCTTACTACCAGCCGCATGACTGGCTTGTTAGCTTCGTCACTGATGTGCAATGAATTCTGGGACAAGTTGACCTGAGACAGATCCACTTTATTGGCGACCTTCAGATCTGCTGGTAGGTTTATTTTTGATACCTGTTGATATATAAAGCAGTTTCGCCCACCTTCCAGTGTTTATGTTAAGCTACAGACATGACAGTGGTGTCAATCATCTCATCTAAGTAACTTGAAAGTAAATTTCACAACATAATTTCCCCCAAAACATAAAACTATTCCCTTAAAACTGAATTAACTACACATTTAAACTCTTACTTTGGTGATTAGTGGTCCACTAGTCTGAAGTTGAACAATCTAGTAAACCTCAGTTTATCACAATGTTTTTTTTAATGCGTTTCTCATTTTTTCTCGCCCGTCTGCTTGATCAGCAGTTCGTGGCGGATCAGCTGTGCGTTCTGTCACGTGTAATTGGATTCAGTGTTTCCAAGGAAACCCATTTTCTACACCTGTCACGTTTTCTCCCTGTTTACGTGCTTTGAGAGCTGGTTACTGTCACCAAATTAAATGTAAAGAATTAAATGCATGTGTATAATTTTCTCACCTGTGTACTCGGGGAAGCAGATGCTGAGCGCAGACTTCTTGATCTTCTCTGCAAACAGATCCTTCTTGTTGAGGAAGAGGATGATGGAGGTGTCGATGAAGAACTTGTTGTTGCAGATGGAGTCGAACAGCATCAGGGACTCATGCATGCGATTCTGTCGTGGGTGATGGGAAGAGGTGAACAGAAATTAAAGAGAGGGAGGGAAGGTGAAGAACAGACAGAGAAAAATGAATTGGATGGATGATGATACAAAGAGAGGAGGAAAGAAGAGAAAAAGTTACAACCATTCTTAAAGCTTTACAACAGTGCGACAGAGACGAACAGGAAGAATAAGAAAAGACTGTTGTTGTTGTGGCGAGAGGAAAAGAGAAAGAGAAACAATCTCAATCTTCACAACTAAACACGGCTGTTTAAACAATTTCCAGTCAGATATTCTGCGAATGAAAACACAGACACGTACAGAAAATAATTAGGCCACAGGAAAATAATCGCACACATGGAGTTATTCACGTGGTCCTTTATTATCGTTTATTTTACGTATAAATACAACGTTCAATAAATTATCACAGCAGTGACGGAGTTACAGCAGACACATTTCAACTCAGTGCTCAGTAAAATACAGCACTTGCTCAGACACATACAAATAAACACATTTTGCTTCAGGTGATCTGTACAGTATAGACAGGTGTTGTTTGGTTTCGGACGGATGAGATAATCAGCGTCGAGAAGCTAAAAAGAGCTGCAGCGGTGAGAGCACGAGTGTGAGACTCTGCCTCTTTAATTCTACCCAGGCTCGTTATGGTCGGGTGCCGCCCTGGGCGTTCTGACCTCCAGCAGGAGAGCAGGAGTCTTTGCAGAGGCTTAAGTGCTCGTTTCATCTGTTGGCTTCAGAACTAAACACATTATAAAGACGACTAAAAAGTATTTGCAGGCGAAACTCTTATCTCTAAATTTGAAAGCATAAATACGGCAGCAGAGAACAAAAACATGACAGGAGCTTGTTTAAATCAATATGGGAAAATTAAACTATTCAGTCTGAACAGTTCCTCATTTGGCTGTTGTGACATTTCAACGACTTATTTTTAATAGCTAGCAGGTGCAGGCGTCTCTTCTGGAACAGCAGCTGCAGCCCAGACAAACATCACAAGACCTGTTACCTGAAAGGACCTGTGGGGCTATCATCCACACCACAGGCAGCCACTGGGGAAAAAACTGTGCTGCCCATAAACCCTCTGTAGCATGGCCTCAGACTACATTACCCACAAATCTCTCCTTTCATATGGGAAAACCATGATTTCTTGATGGGGCCGAAGCCAGACATAAACTACATTACCCACTATCGTCTTGGCCTCGCCTGTTGATGTGATTTCCCACTGGTTGTTTGGGGGTTTATTCGTCAGGAGCAGGGACGGGATGTGAAAAGCACACGCACATACACACAGACACACACTGTGGAAGCATCAATCCTGTCTTCACCCTATAAACCACTAATAGCTTTGGAGCGTCAGTGTTGCAGACAGAGGAGAGCAGAGCGGGTCAGAGAGGGAAAAGAGGATGTTTCCTTCTAAGAAGATCACATGTGAGATGAGACATGGGACGAAGCTCAAACAGAGCGCGACATTTCACTCGCTTCTCTGTGCTTGACTCCTTCCTATAAACCTTTTTTAAAATTGGTTTCAGTCCATTTCATTGTTACTGTTAATTGTGGAGGCAATGTTTTTTGCACGTATCAAGGTTGGGCCTTGGCGGAGGTTTAAACTGTCAAATACATCGTCTATTAGAACTTACTTGTTTGGTTGGAGACAATAGGTAGCTCAAAATAAAAAAGCCGGCTTAACTTAAGAGCCGATTGATTGCCCCCTTGACGACTTGTTATTGGATGGATGCTCTTCCCTGGTCAATGTGTAGTTAACCAAACAGTCAATAAATCTCTTTCCTGAGCCACATCTTTGAAAATGAGCAGATCAATTACGCTGAACCACTTTCTAAGGAGACTGGGCCTTTAATGTGTTCGTTAAAATGAGTTAGGCAACATCACCACCGTGTCTGTGCTGTGATAACATTGTTCTCTAGATGTGATGCAGTCAGCACCGGAAATTCAATCTACAATCGAGAGACTGGATTTTTACATAATGTTAATGGCTTTTTGTCAACGGTAAGAAAATCACTGTGTTGAAATGCCTGAAAACCGCACTTTAAACGTCTTCAAGGTGAGTGCCACGCTGTATAAAATGAAATGGAGAAAATGTCTTGCTGAAAGGATGGAGACAGAACTGGTTGTTACCGAATGGAACTCAGAGCAATTGATTTAAATAACAGTTACTGCCGTTCAGGTCCTTGCTAAAGTAGAAATATTATTTGTGATCTTACATATTTTGAATTGAAGGGTATTCTTACTTTAAACACATCTGATATTACTCTGAATGAATGAGAAAACCACGGAAGAATCTGTACAGCAGAATAACGGCTGCAGAATCACCTCGACCTGTGCACATTCTGAGGTCGACACAGGCAAGAAAGAAGCCGAGCGCTCGAGCAGCCGGCTGCTGTTTCCACCCCGAGGGCAAATAAATCACCTGAATGTGAACAGGAGCCTGCTAAGTTGGTGTGGATGGAAATTTCACCAGCCTGTTGTTCCACAGCTTGTGTCTACTGCTGCCTGCCCTTTAGGCTCTCAGGCATGAAGCGTCTTGATTTAATTACTACAGAAATGTCCACGAGCATCTTCGCCTCCATCATGTGAAGCAACAACAAATCCTGAATCATGTAATTATACTGCGCTACTAAAGTACAATTACCAATTTGAAACAAGTCACAGACGCTCGTTGAAACATGTGAAATGTTTGTTTGAAATCTATGCAAGTGACAAAGAAAAGCGAACTCGTGCACACTCGTGCATTAAAAAACCACTGACAGGAGTGAGAAGTGAAAAGTGAAGTACTCAAAACTGCTTTCATCTTTTCTGCATTAATGTCAGGCCAAACACTTTATGCATATTTCACATCCTGTCGTCCTGACACCAACAATCAAACAGCAACAGCAGGAAGATCATTTTACACATAGTGGATGTAATGAGACAGAGGAGATGATGATGATGATGATGATGATAAACTAAACACACAGCACAAGAGGCAGCAGACATCTTGTTTGGCAAAAGAACCTAGAAACATCTGAGGCTCTTTGGCTGAGTGCGGTGGTATTATCTGGTGCTGCCAAGTAAGATGTTGTGACATTTGGAGAGTCCCAAGGGTGTGTTTGTGTCTTCAGTGCCTGTGCGTGTGCATGTATGTGTGTGTGTGTGTGTGTGTGTGTGTGTGTCTGTGTGGAAAGGGTAGACAGGTGCCTTCTGGGTAATTAATCCACAGATACTGACTCCAGCACAACACCCATGGGCTGATGTTGTCTCTTACACAACACATGCTCATGAGCATGAACGTACGCACGCGTACCTTTCCTAAAATCAACAGACACACGTGAAGGTAACAGACACACACACACAGGATGTTGCCTCAGGTAGCTCTCTGCATCTAGTTAGAAAACGTTGGCACAGATGTGTGAGGGAGAGCTGATGACATCATCTACCTGATTAGAGAAAAGATGGCAGCCCCGAGCGGAGGGAGGCGACACGATCTCGCTGTTAAGAGTTTGGAGGGAAGAGTGGAATAAATGCCTTGCTCATAAATAAATAAAGAAACCGAGCTCAGTTAATATGTGACGCTGTAAACGTCTGCTGAGAACAGAGAGGAGGGAGGAGCTGATTATGTTTTCGAGGTGCATCTCTCTGGCTTTAACACCAAGGCTCAAAATTCAAACCGTCCCTAAAAATAACACCCATCAATTTCCATTTCACCTAAGCTGAGCGCTACATCAGACCTCAATCCTGCGGCAGCTCTGGCCGCCACCAGAAATGAAACTCATTCAGCAAAACCCGTGAAACATCACGGCTCAAACTACAGTCACAAGCTTGACATTCGGATCCCACAGGACTGCATGTGCTCACCAGCAACATCTTTCAAAGCTCACTGCTGGCTTATTAGGGCGGCGTGGTGGACAAGAGGGATATAACACTGTGCAGCCCGACACAATGGATCCGGCCCTGGGGACCTTGAAAAATCAATGCTTCCATTGAAGCAATATCTGGGAGTTGTCTGGTTGAGTCAGCACACTGGCTCTGGTACTTCTTCGTAAAAAGTGATATTTATAGTGGATCCATGCATGCTGCAAAATGAGAGGCTGGAGAGTCAATCCTAAAATATGACCAGAGGTGATGAAGGATGACGGCAGCCTCCTCCTCCTCCTCACAACTTCCTTGCAAACAATAAATTGAAGATATGTAAAAAAACAAAAACCAACGACAAAACAACGAGAACATGTCCATTTGGGTTATCGAAGTTCAATCAAAAGCAGAATTTCACTCACAGTGAAATGCATCAACAGTTCAATCTAATGGGCTCTGGATTAAAACACTGAGGGGAAGTAACACTATTCATTTCTACTGTATGAACTCTGGCTGGGAGGTTTCTAGAGAGCACATAAACAATTTTGTAAACTGAAAAATTCTGTAATATGTCCATGAACAACTTGTCTCTCTTATCTGTAATTTATTCATTATAATTGAGTTCATAATGTCTTTTATATTCTTGTTGGCACGCAAGTATTCAGGTGAAGTTCCCTGGTTTAAAGGGTGAAGGCGAAGTGCAACAGTCTTACACAACCGAGCAGGATCTTCCTCAGAATAAATATCAAATATCACAACATGGCACAAGTCCACGTTTTACAGAAACACAGGAAGAGAGAGAGAGAGAGGGGAATAAAAGGCAAAGGAATCAAAACAGGGACTTTGCAGTGATAACATATGATCTAAAACCACGAGGCCGGCAGGATGTCCCATGAAATGAAGTTTGAGATGACGTCTGAAAGTGTTCTTGGTTTGCTGGGCACAATCAAGTTCTTTCTGAACTAGACTGGGGATTAGTTTGACTTTGAATGGGACACACTGCACGACATAGTTTAAAGCAGTTTTAAATCCGACTTTCAATGGACTAAGGCACGTGTCTGTGGTAAAAAAAGAATAGAAATACTTCTGGGTAGGAGAAGAGTGATTCCCACTTTATCATTTTTGAGGATAACTCTAAGAGGGATGCACTTGAACTGCTATCAGTCCACTTCTATGAATAAGGCACGTTTGTGTATGTACAAATTCATCTCAGGAACCTTGTGTCCCTCAAGAGTTTACTGACGGTATTGTGTAAGATTGCTGCAGCACACGAGCTACACATTTGGCATTTAGGCACACGAACACACAAAGAACAGTGTGACTGGATGCTGCTGCTGGTTCCTCTCTAGGAGCCGACACAAGAAATCAAAAAAAGACCACTAGATTAAAAGAAGTCTCAACCAACCAGTCAAATCAATAATTAAAAGTCAAGCTGAAGCAATGATCAGCCTTGTGTTTAAGTTGTACGATAAAAAACCCCATATTTGACTTCCTGTCACATGATAGCATCACTGACAGAAGCCACAGAACCATATGATCTATACCACGTAGACAGCACAAGTATTTACCCTTGTGACACCTACATGGGTAAATACTCGTCCAACACCCTGTGACTAACATTTAACAGCATCCTCAGTAAAGGCCACAGCCCCGCAGGTTATTGGCTATGATGACATCGGTGACAGCGTCAAAGACAAACTGGATGTTGTTGGTGTCGGTGGCGCAGGTCACGTGGGAGTAGACGTCTTTGTTGGTGGACTTGTTCTTGCTCTCGTACTGAGACTTGATGTGGGCTATTCCCTCCAAGTAAGTGTCAGGTCCTGAGGACAGAGGAGACAGAGAGCGGGAATTAGGTTCAGGCTGGAACGCTGCTTCTGATATTTTTCTAAAAACACAACCTTTGACTTTCACGCTCAGCACACAATCTGCTGAGGTGTGCTCACCGCTCGCCAAGCTTTCAAAAATATAAAACATGGGCAACGTTATGGAAGCAGATAGGGAGTGAAATATATACTAAAATAATGTACCTCCACAATAGCAGGATGTGGCATTTCAGTAAAATTAAAAAGTTCTAATGGGTGTTCTATGATTCTATTAATATGGGAGAAAAAACTGTTTCACATTTAATTGATTCATTTATCATAGTATTAAAAAATCCTTTGTTTTGGAAGAATCTGAATAGTGAGAGCTACGTAAAAGGATGAAGAGCGGATGAGAGGAAACAGGCTCTGAATTCTAATTTTGCTTTTCTCACACTCTTGCTGTTTTGGTCTCTCACCATCGAGCAGTTGTGAGCTGTGTCTCTCAGTTGCTCTTGTCTCTCTCACACTGGTCTTTGTGTGTCGTCTTGGAACCCTGGTAACAGCCCTGATTTCATTCACCCTTTCACTTTTAATTGTTTGACTCATCTTCGTTTTGTTCCACAGTCTCATCCTGAATCTGCTCAGCCTTTTAATCTTCTGGTTACTATCCTGTCTCTTTGTAGTGGCCTCCATTTAACCTCAAAGCCTTATGCATACAGTACAACTTCAACTGCTTTAATGACTTATTCACTAAGTTGATGAGGATAATTTTACTTTAAAATGAGAAAGAACTGTTCGGCTAAGATAAATGACAGGATGACCCAAAGTTGGATAAATGAAGACTTAATAAGTGAATCAAAATCACCATGTACCCAGTTCATTTTACCAACTGGTTATTATAAGGTATCTTATTGTTCAGTTCTCCATAATACTGGGTTGAACGTGCGTCACCTCAGTGGCCACAGTGCCTCCTAGTGTTCATATAAATATACAGTATATATGAATGAAGTACATAGATACATACCACTGTACTCAGGGAAGCAGATGGACAGTGGCGACTTGGTGATCTTGCTTTCAAAGATGTCCTTCTTGTTCAGGAAGAGGATGATGGACGTGTCGTTAAACCACTTGTTGTTACAGATGGAATCAAACAGCTTCAGAGACTCATGCATGCGGTTCTGTAGGAGAGACATTAGCTCCAGGTCAATGGGCAGACAGAGTGGGACATGTCAATAAATAGATGTGCATTTGAATGAAATGTAAATGTGTTCAGAGGTAGCCGAGAACACACTGTGGTTTGTGTGTCCTCACACACGTCATTGAAACACAAAGAGGAAGTGTGAAAACAAGAAAAGCAGAACAGAGGTACTGAGGAGTTCCTCTTGTCTATGGTGGTTTGCTGCTGTGCATTAAGAGTGTGTGTGTGTGTGTGTGTGTGTGTGTGTGTGTGTGCATGTATGTATGTATGTGTGTGGGTGTGTCTACGATCACATCATTAACAGAAATCATTAGAAAGCTTCTTGCAGCCAATCAGTTAAACAAAGCCATGCACGTTTAGCTTGTTAGCTGCTGTTTGCTAACTGTGGTACACTGAGTAAGTGATCACTTAACGGTACCATGTGGAGTGTTTTGACCACAGGGGGCACTGCAGAGCAACGTTCTGAAGAGAAGTTCCTTGTATTGCTTGAATCACATGGTTTGTATCCCATGGTCAAGCAGCATATGCACAAGGGAATGATGAAACAAACATTTGTTAGCCAGCTGCAGAAGGCAGCGACAATCTGTGAAGGTAAAGCACTGCAGAGGCAGCAGTGCGCCAATACAGGAGGAAAAGAAAAAGACGAAACCTTTGCGTCAGTAATGCACGTTCAAATTTAAAGTTTCTCTAGGGTTGGAAATTGAACTAAACACATTTTGCTTTGTAAATCATTCCACTTCTTGTGTTTGCTCATGAAATCTGTTGTGGGTTATAATCACTTCCAGTGGTTCACATTAGTTTTTAATACTCATGCAAAAGGAAACCCCACATCAATCAAGACACCTGGTCACATGAGGCGCCAGGTGAAGACAATAGATTTGTTTAAAGAACGAGTTGAAAGCAGTTGCTCACTGGTCATGAGCCCTAGTGCAGAATAGAGGATTGACGGGGCCATCAGCCAATCAGATTAGTGAGAAAATACGACTGAAGCAAATCACTGAGGAAAAACAGTCTCTCAACAGAAAGGAGGTTTGAAGAGTTAACAGTGATTTACAGGTTTTAAATAGTGTAGAGAAGATAGAAATAAGCATGAATAAGATTGACAACAAAGCGCACACACATACACACACTGATACAAATCTTTGCTTCACTAACACAGTGAGTCACTGCTTTCAACTCTCAGTGAGTGTATCAACCTATCAGGAGGTTTCATACCTGTCTGTGCGCGGAGCATCTGCAGAAGATCTGACTGCTGATTGGTTAGAGAGGACAGTCGATGGCGAGAGTGACAGGAGGAGCAGAAGGAGCCAGAGATGCTGCAGGGCGGAGCTTAGAGCAGGAACCGAAAATGCAAGGGGGAGGAGGGCCCACCCACCCAGATCGCCCACTCACCCCCAAGGAGGCAGGAATACAGTGTTCACCGAGAGCAGTTATCATTTCAGAGAGTAGTCTGCGTGAGTGTGTGTGTGAATTGAGGGAAACAGCCAGAGAAACACACATTGCAAGCAGTTCACGAATAGAGAGAAGGGCAGGTGTGTGGCACTGGATTGTTCTCATACAGCACACGGATGTACTGTATACGTAGATAAATCCTTTAGCATAGGACCAGTGAAGTGGTCTTTTATTTCTTTATTGTCCCATCGAGATGAGGACAACAGAAATCCACAAAAACACTGCCTCCTCTTTGTGGCTCCTTTTAAATCTGACAGGGTTTCTGTTTCATCTTTACAAGTCATAGAAGCGTTCCAATTATTTTTCACCCCCAAAAAAAGGGCCATGGAATATATTTAAAAAATCTTGAAATGTAAAGGAACTGTTGTTCTTCAGCTGTTCAAAGACAACTGTGTCCTAGAATTCGACTTGATCATTAAACAACACCGTGAACTGTATGTGTAGCATCTTGTGAACGAGGACATTTCGAGCTGCAATAGAAACAAAAATCTACCGGAACATTTTTCAAGCACTTGTCGAGACAGGATTAATATTATGGGAAAAAGGTTTCATTCTAATTAAATTCACGGCGTATCAGTGACTTTAATGAACTGCCCAAAAGGGATATATGTACGACTGTATCACCCCCATTAGAGAGAGGGTGTCTGACTGTGGAATATTTCTGAATCACTCGCCATGGATGTGTCTGGTAGTAGAACCGACGGCAGAACGTGGGAGCTCACTGAAAAACATTTGGTTATTTGCCTGGTAATTTAACTCCCACACTCTTTAGCAATAATAACACATAATGTTGATGAAAACACAGTCTCTCTGATAATACCAGATCTGCTACTGATGTAATCAACAGATCCGTGATGTTTACGAGATTCGTGTCACATTTTGTTTGTTTGTTTGAAATTTTTCTTTTCCGGGTGCACACACACAATCAGAATCAGAATCAGAGACGCTGTTTTGATGCTCGGAGGGAATGATGGCAGTTGGGAAAAAGGACGTTTTAAAGCATAAATGCACACAGGGACGTAGCCTCACTGCTAACAGTTCAATGTCTGAGCGTGTCAGAAGCAATGGGATCTGGAGTCTCTGACACTTGACTCACGGCCCCTTGATCCCTCACTAGGAGCCACTAGCTTGTCTCTGTTATTTTGTCCAGTGACCTCATGCTGCCCGTGAGGATAAGAGAGAGACGTGACTTATTAATCCTCCTCTATCACACTGATTTCTGGACTTTCTCTTCCCTCGTCGCTTGGATCTCTGGTAAAAAACATTGTTACCATGGAGTTGTTGGGTAATGGCAGCGTGGCTGGATGAAAAAATTAAAAAAGAATTTGCTGAAAGACATTAATTATTCCACAGTAGAAACACAGAGGAGCTTATCTCGTCACTAGGCTGTTTGGAGAGGAAGCAGCTTAAACAAGTTACTATCAAAACATTGAAGAAATAAGAAACTGTGATTGGACCTGAAGTTGTATTTTAGCTGTGTTGTGTTGAGGATTTAGAGGAGAGGAGAATCTCTAAGCTCCACCAGCTCGATCCTCTTTACCCAATCATAACCTGATGTGTTTAGCCAACCACCTATAAGACATCAAACTTTAAAAGTCGTCTCTCTCCTGACATTCAGCTGTCATTTCAGTGCTGTGGAGTTTTTTGACCACCTCAGCTCTGGACGCCTGGCATCTCCATCAAACTCTCTCATCAGAAATGTCCCTTCCATGGAGACGTCCCAGCCGAGCGCTCCATTCCTCCTCACCACCACCACCACCATCACCACCACCCGTGTCTGGGCTCAGGGGGATCCTTCATGTTGAAGCACCCACTTCATAGGATCCACTTCCACTAAAGCACAATAAATGTAATCTTACTTCAAATTTTCTCTTCATTGCACTTACGAGTCTCTTCTGATTGAAATCATATTACCATGTTAAATTGGCCACTTAATTAAAACTGGATTTATCATTACGGTGCAGGCTGATTTGTTGAGGCCTCTGTGTACGAAACACACATAATACTAGAGGCTGTGTGTGTGTGTGCGTGTGTGTGTGTGTGTGTGTGTGTGTGTGTGTGTGTGTGTGTGTTGTATCTGAATATTTCCTCGCCTTTTCTGACGTTCCTCTGCTGCTCCCAGCACAGAGGGAAGCTTGAAGACATCTGCATAAATAGAGCAGCTAGTGGACATGTTTTCCCAGCCTGCAATCCTCAGAGGAAACACTCCAGGCTGATAAATAGCAGCGAGCACCGTGCATTCAAATCAGCATATTTGTTTTTTCCGACTACATGGCATCATCATTGTGAAAGCCTCACGGCAGGCCGTGACCTTTTGTTGAGGAAAACCCAAGCTACTCCATTGGAACTGTTTTACAATTCATATTTGAACCAAATATCAAACAGGGCCGCATTTTCATTTTATCCACTCCACCGCCCTTATGGCACTCACACACTGTTCTTCAATGTGCAAAAATTAGACCCCTAAAAAGATAAAAATGTTTATTCAGTGATCTTTATAAGCGAATTTAATGCTAATGCTTCTTTTAAGTTCAATTACAAAAATACCTTAAATGCTCTATTATTGACTTTTACAGCTACTGTGTGTCCCAGTCCACAGTCTACATAATTTGAATTTCGTGCAACCTAATATACAAGTTACTGTACCTGTCCTTCCCATTATGTAAAGCAGGCTTCGCCACGAAGGTAGCTTTGTTTGCATCGTCAATAAGGGACGAATGCTTTGCATAAAGAAAAATAACTACAATAATCCCTTGTATTATAGGAAACGCCGCGGAATTATGAAATAAACCACAGGCTGACATGGCAGCATTGTTAAATAACACCAGATGATCAGACAGATGTAAAATAAGAAAGACAGAAAGCATATAAGTTGGCCTTTAAGTTTTCTCCCTCTTAAAACATTATATAAAGTAAAACATAAACCTAAATATAAACATTTTCATGAGAGCACCGGAGATTTCTTTCCTCATGTCTCAAGCTTTTACACAGACCATGTATTTAATGTTTACAGTAGTCTACATGTTCGTTCTTCATCTAAAACAAGCATAAACTGTCTTTATTCATTACTATTGTTTTATAAATCCTGTGTCAACATGTATTGAGGGTGTATTTGCTGATGTTGTCCCACATCCTGAAGCCTACAAGAGCCCTGGATACGGTACAACTCTGACTCAGTGTCTTTTAAAAGGTGCGTTCCAATATTTAGAGTGTAAATGGGTCATTTGGCCACACAGCGACAGAGAAAGAGCATCAGTGAGAGGAACACACAGCTACAGAGGGAGAGACAACATACGTGTTGAGACATGTCCTTACCGTGGTCTCGTCCTCATGCAGCACCTGGTCGTAGCCGCTGAGCGCCACACAGAAAATGATGGCTGTGACATCCTCAAAACAGTGGATCCACTTCTTCCTCTCTGACCTCTGACCTCCCACATCAAACAGCCTGATGGACACACAGACACAGACATGAACATTTCCTTTACCTAGACACCGTCAGTTTCAATCCGATTATACTTGATACTTGAGATGCAGGAGCAGTTGAAGCATTTCGATGAGGAGCATCACTGGGTGTTTATGAGACATTTCCTCTCCCTTGTGTATGTGCTCATTAATTCATCGAATGAGACAGAAGCATGTCCCATTAATTGAACTACTAAACTGTGGTGCACGGCCACAGTCAGATTTGTCTCGCCACGGTTTCATAATGATCCCAAAAAACTATTTGCAAAAGATCTCTGATGTAGCAGCCAGCCTGCTGCATTGATGACCCAGTGGACCGAGTGTCCTCCGCCGACAGGCACAACACAAGTAATCTATTGTAAGTGTATTAGCAGGTTTTGTTTTTTGACCTTCGCCAAAGTCTTCAGTAAAGACTCTCTTTATATATCTTGTGTCTGAGTCTGAGTCCTCACCTAAGCAAAAAAGTTTTAAAAAAAAAATCAATGTGTAAAGTTTTCAAGGTAGTTTGAAACCTCAGTTTTTAGCACATGGATTCATTCATGTGGGAAAACAAGCTGCCGTAGCATTCATCTAAACTCTGATCTGTCAAGTCACTGAATGATCTGTGTGGTTAATGAGAGCATTGATTTGTGTGGGTAAGGGATGAGCTTAATGGAGAATTGTTATCCCGGTAGTTAAAGCTGTTGTTGTTGTTGTAATGGAACTGATTAGATGCACAAATTATTATTTGGTGCATTAGCATGAAGCGCAGAAAAGCAAAACAATTTAAAACAGGATGGGCCGCAGTCAGATGTGTGTTCTGGCAAACAGAGCTGCAGAGTTGTGACTTTAAAAATATCAAAATGTCTTAATTGTCATTGTGTTTTAATCTGGATAAAAGAGCTCTGAAAACAACGAGTGTAAATTAACATTTCCGACTTTCCTATACATCGTTAGCACAACAATTTCACAAGGAGAGACTGATGGAAACACTGCATGTCTCCTCTGACGGGACAGGCTATAGATCAGCTGGTGGTGACGATCAAAGCTCGACCTGTGACCATCCAAGGAAAACAGCAGAGCGGAAACCGTCAAGATAAACTGTCTGAGGCTAGATTTGACTTTTCCCTTTGAATTCATCTCACGTCATCCTCCAGTAAAATGTGTATTCTTGCGGTGCTTAGAACAGATGGTGCTGCTACAGTACAGGTTCACTGTAGTCTCCCACACACGGCCTCACTGCCAGTAATAGCAACTGAGCTGAGAATATTTAGACTTTTACACAAAACGCACCCAGCTCCCTGCCTACTCACCTGCGAGCGTAACAGTGGAAAGCACCATTTAGTAGAACTAACATCTGCATGTTTAAGATGAAATGTAGTGTATGAACGAGAAAGACACAAAAAAAATAAGAGGAAAAGTGAAACAAATATCAGTTGCCAAGTGTAATGGTGCATCCATGCAGAGGAATCATGTCTACATTTGATTAATGTCCCCGCTCAGTGTGCCGCTCTGTACGCACACGCACACACCAGCGGCAGATATATGTTAATTAAATTAGAGGTCGGGACAAGACCCCTCCCGTCTTTTCTCCTTGCTTTCTCTCTCCTTTCCCTGCGATCCTCCCATAACGCCTCTCCTCCTCTCTGTCATCGTTCCCATAGCTCCTCGCTCTAATTGAATCAGATCTCATTAAAAAGGCAGACATTCATAAATATGGACATGTGTTCAAAGTATTTAATTACAGGCTGGAGATCCAACTGTATGCATGGATAGAGGAGCAGGCTGATGGTTGGATGCCGGTGACGGTAAGAAGAACGAGAAGACTGCAAACATCAGTGGGAAGAGTTCATACTGACCTGAAGTGAAGGTTTTTGAAGGTAAAGTGTGTCTCGACGATGCCTGTGGTCTTCACTCGGGTCCTCAGGATGTCCTGCTCTGTCGGCTGGTAGTCCGTCGCACCAATCCGATCTAGGCTGTCCAGGTAGCTGCACACAGACACACACAGGAAAAAAATATTGTAAATCAGCAGGAATATCTAATGTAAAAAGGCGAGTCAGGCCTGTCGGGCTTTGGATTTCTTCACATTCTGAGGCATGTACATGGGGCTGTTAAGAGCCTTTTTCAAAGCCAAAAGCATGTGAGGAAAACCCAATGAATAGATTAGACTGTTAAGCTGCTCTAATGTCAGCTGCACTTGTTAGCACCTCTGGCTAACTGGTTCACTTCCTCCACGAATAACTGAATTGTACAAGACAAAGGAGAAAAACATTTAACCTCGCCATCCTATATGATTATCAATATTATGGCACCAGTATGGATATTTTATCCATTGGTAAGGCACTGTGTACACTTTGCAAATTGTTCCATCTCAGTTTTTGTCAATCTCTGTGAAACTGACACCAAATTGCAGTAATTAAATACACACATCCTACACTTTACACTTTAGAGGCATTTTATAATATGTAGTATGACAGATATCATGATAAATCGTTATATGATCATCTAGCAATATATTGATCGTTGCAGAATTGCTGTTTCGTGATGTTGTTGTTATTGTGGGCCATGCATTTCGAATCATATTATATCGTATCATGAGTTAATCTGCGATTCCCACCTCTAATACTCTAATACTCTCTGTAGCACTTCTCTGCTGTTGCAGCCTGAATCCTATGTGAGTGCAGCTGTAGCAGCTTCTCTCCAACTGTTCAGTAGATTTGCAGAAGTTTAAACTTGTGCAACTCCAACAATTTACACAAGATGTGTTGGTCAAGCACGAGCAGTTATAACAGTCCTCATACTTGGAGCCTTTATTCATTAGCAGGAGAAGATGCTGATTTCTCGCCTGGGACATGCAACGTTCACAACATCATGTTTGACTCATCACAATTCTTGTTTTAAAACTAACCACTGAGCAGATAATAATAAAAATCATCAGTCATTTTCCACCAACTCTTGAAGGTCTGAGGGTTATAAAGCACACACGCAGTTCTGAAGCTGGTTTGATCCTTTGAGAAATGATGGCTCTGTTTTCATTGGCCCTCAGGCTGTCTTTGTGAAGTCCGCCTCAGATCGATCAGTAGCTCCGTGCAACTTGGTCTCACTTAGACCAAAGAGTTTTCTGATCACACTCACCGAGGAGGAGTATTATAAAATAGATGCATTTGCATTGCAGTGCACCGTAAAGCTAATGATGTATGTTACGCCTCAGGTGGGCCTCAGAGTTTACATCACACAACAAGTACAATGAGAAACCCACTGGATTGATGTCATTAATAATGAAAGAAAATGTGCTACTCTATTGACTCCACTTCCTTTTCCTGTATTGACCCCGGGTTTTTTTGTTATCTACTGACTGCAGTTGCTTTCCTCTACCTGGAAGGCAAAAGGTCAGTAACAGATCACCACTGACACAACAGAGAGGGAATCTACTGCATGTCCACATCATGCATCCATCGAGTGTAATGGAGGTTTGTATTTATATTTACACACACACACACAAACTACTGATAACACTGAAAAGGAACATGGGTTTGATCAGGGTTTGGAGAGTATTAGGAGTATTAGGCACTAAAGAGATGTGATAATGACAAAGACGAATGCATGTGTGTGTTTGTAGGATAGAAATCTGTAGAGCTGCGATATTCACAGGAGAGGGAACGTGAAAAGAGCAAAGAGCTCTGTCATTACTTGACAGAGAGATGAAGATAAAACAGGGAATTTCACACTAACAATACAAACGCAGCTAATCGAAGGCAAAGCAAGATCCAGAATCAATAGCTGTTGAGAATAAACCGGAGTTATCTTATTTTAATCGTCAGCTCAGGTACACTCAGATTGGCTGCCATTAGCAGACAATATGCACTTGAATGCAATTCAATACAGCAGTAATGTAATGCAATAAACCAGCGCTGCAAGGCCATGTTCATGCTCAGTGTCTATTTAACAACTTTACCTGACATTTTAATATGTGTGTGTATGAAGGATGTCATTGTATTATTTTTTTATGAAGCCGAGTCTGGACATGCCCCAGTGTCACGAAGGCAGGGGATGTAAATCATATTCAGAGGGTATGTGTACTATGGTAAATAGGTCAGTACATGTAGTGCTTAAATTGCACAGGAATAGAGAGGGAGGGAGGGAGGGAGAGAGAGAGAGAGAGAGAGAGAGAGAGGGAGAGGGAGAGAGAGAGAGAGAGAGAGAGGGAGAGAGGGAGAGAGAGAGAGAGAGAGAGAGAGAGAGAGAGAGAGAGCAGCGGCTTCAGGGAGAACAAAGCTTTCTGCTTTCTATGTAATAACAAACACATCAGATGCAATTCCTAAAAGAATCCCACACTAATAACCTGTGGAATTATGACCTTTGTACCTAAATACCTGACAGCTTACATCTGAAGGTCAGAACCTAAACCACAAAATCTCTTAATCTGGAGAAACATCCTCAACTTTCTGTACGTATGGTTGAAACACACACACACACACACACACACACACACACACACACACACACACACACACACACACACACACACACACACACACACACACACACACACACACACACACACACACACACACACACACACACACACACACACACACACAAACTGAGTGTGGTCACGTGGTATCTGTCCCATCAGCTCATTGGTTGGTGGGTTTGTTCTGCTCCACAGGCCACAACATAATAGGACGTGTGCATCAATCTTTAATGTGACATTTAAATCACACACACACACGCACACAAACACATGCACACACACACAAACAGGGCGGATGTTGTTTGAGTTAATTGACCATATGTAAATGCTGACAGGACTATGTTTGCTCTCCTTTCAAGATGTCTGCCGTGATGAGGAATGACTCTTTCTTTCACTTCCTCTCTCTCTCTTCATTCTCTTTCTAACTCTTTCATCAGTTTTGTACTGACTCACCCCTTCCTTTCCTTTTTTTTGTATCATTCAATCATCTTCTTATGTTTTCTTTGCAGTTGTGGTCTTTAACTTAATCACTACATCCTGTCTCTTTTCGTCTTCTCTGCAGATTTTTTATGACACTTTTTGTTTCCTCTATGTTTGCATCGGCCTCTTTTCCACACATTTATTCTAATTGTTAGATTCTGATCCTGTGATTTCCACTTATTTAATTCCATTATCACGTTATAGTTTAAACGTTTTGAAGCCACAGCAGAAGTAAATGATATCCTAAGATGGAGGAAAAGCTTTTGTAAGCAAAGCTTTAATATAGTCTCTTGCCATTGAACACATTTTAGAAATTAGCTCCTAATTTAAAATTCCTTTTGCAGCCAGTTGAAAGTCTGCTTGGGTTTTGTTGCATCAGAGCACGAAGCAGAAATCACGTTGCTATGGTTCAAACTGGCTGAACTGTTGACCTGAGCCACGTCTGACGTGTCCAGATACACGATTTTAATCAAACCCGTGAATCACAGCGATTAATGTGCCATTGTTTAAACTTGTTGTATGAAGATTTCTCATTACTTGTGGTTTCCCTATAAAAAGGCGCTGCTGCCATATGTTTATATCACTTTGATATTATAATCTACCTTCACAACATCCGTGGTTAGAGCCTTCTGCACAAGAGAGGTGAATCTATGAGTGACTACATCCATCATTCTACTGCATCTCTGCTTTACGTCACTCACTAACATGTACAGAGCACAATTAAATTACAGCTACATGGACAAACATGGCACTTAAGAGAAATGCCTCTCTCTCTCTCTCTCTCTCTCTCTCTCTCTCTCCTGCCGTGTCTCGCTCTTTCTCCACCCACACACAGGCACCGAGCATAAATCAGGGCCAGCAGTCGTAATGGTGATTGACTGTGTGTCTTAACAGCGTAGAGTATGATCGCATTAATAAGATTAGGGTGGGGTGTGTGTGTGTGTGTGTGTCTGTGGTTTTATAGTGAGTGAGTTGACTGTGGGGGGGCTAATGAGTGATCTATTGATTTCGACTTAGGAAATTAGGAGTCAGCTGGGTAGTTGTATCACACACACACTGACACACACACAATAAACTGACATTATGTCCCTGGCGGTTACGGTTTACACCCATGTCCGCTGTAGGCTGTAGGGATGCAGTGAAGACTTTGGAAGAATAAAATCTCATCTGTTCATGTTCATGTTTTTGAAGAACTTCCCTTTGGGGCGTTCTTGATATGCTGCCTTCATGATAATGGGACTGACGTAGGGATGGACAGACTTGACAGACACACATATACACACACACACACACACACACACACACACAAGTGACCATGTGTACGTACTACTGCGCTGAATCGTTGAGCTGGTACTCTCGGGCGCGGCTGAAGCACTCCTGGATACCGGAGTCGGACCACAGACGAATCATGGCGGAGAGCAGCTCAGCAGAGTAAGGCTCCGTGTCTTCCATACGACTGACGACGTCACACACCATCTTAGCGTCCGCCTGCAGGTGAAACAAAAGGGAAGAAAGAGCAGGTTAGTATTCTTCACTCTAAAAGCTGCTGAAATGCTGTAACATTATTCAAATGTCAGCTCATAAATGATAACACAGTACAACCATCACAGAGATACTGCCACACGGGGAAATTCATTATGAACACAACGGTAGGAGAAGTGCTGCCTGTAGTTTGACATATTTAAAAGTAGAGCTATCAGACACAGCTTATAAAAAAACGTGTGAACCAGAGAAAGTGCGTTAACACAGATAGAGGATGAAAAGGAAAATAAGACAGAGGTGGTAACAACAACTACAGAAGATGATTTCTGCAGATGACAGAGGAAAAGGGGTTAGAATGAAAACCTTTGTGGTGCATTTTCTCAGTGAAAAGCCTTCACCACAGCAAGTGTCATTTACAGACCCAGAGTAAGTGCAGATACACAAATCATCATCACAAAACCACTGTGGTTTATGGACCTGATTGTTTAAGGTCATCATGCACCTTCAAGAAAAAAGCTCCGTTCAAAAAATGAGTATGGACAAAGGTAAACCTCTTTTTTAGTCTTCGGCTGCAGGAGGCCAGAGAGGGGGCTGTTGTCATGCAGCAGTGATCCTTCTCCCCTCGGTGGCAGAGACACTCAGCTCCCTCCACACAAAGAGCCAGATAGATTAGCTGCTGCTAACTGACATAACTGAAAAGGAGTCAGTGTCTTAAAAGCCAAAGCAACATAGGTCATATGACGGCAAGAGTTCAGTCAGTCAAGCTGCAAACAGCTGTAAACCTGCCTGTTTGGAACAGGCTGTTTTCTTTGGCCTGTGGTGATGCTGGTTGCAGTTTTCTTTCTGAAACTGTAAAAGTGACTTGCAGTAATTGAGCTGTGACAAACAAAGACTGTGCCACAGAATCCTGAAGCCACTGGGAGCTGAGTGCATAGAACCTCAAACTGAAGAATCAGTCGTCGCTATTGTCGAGATCGACAACGTCACCAATGTAAATGAGTTCCAGTCGCCACTGCTGCAGAGTTTATCAATATCGATCAAATCGCTTGTCCAAGATGCACCAAGTCCAACCCTGAGATTAATTAGGGCCGAACAATCCACCCGACAAGTGTGAAGCTGATCAGATGAACGGTTCCAGGGAAAGACGGACGGACATTTCTGGAATAATTATATAAATTAGATAGATTCACTGCTTATAACCATTTAGTTCATATTGTAAAACTGAATGTTGTATAACAAAATATAACAATTATTGAATTTGGTGAAATTTAATTTGTATCATTTGTGATTATCAGTTTTTTGTGAAGATATATATTTTATAATGAAATCAACAAGTTGCAAAACCCTGCGTTACAAGATTTATTTTTTAAAGATTACATACTATTGTTCATTTCCATATATATATTTGAACACGTCATCCTTTGTTTATGGAAAATCACTCTGACCACTTAGCTATGAGTAAACCTGCTGCGGAGATCTCACTTAGATGCCTCAGCCATTACCGGCATCTTGTCTGAATCCAGCGGTTGATTCCCCCCCGCTCTCCCCTGCTCTTTGCTGTTATTGATTTCTCTTCACAGCACTTAACTCCGCCTACATCATTATTCTTGCATCTATAGTAATATTTATGGGTCAGTAAGGCCTTGACCTTTTTTCACCTTGTGCGCTTGATGGCTTGTTCTTTTTCTCCACCGCACGCAATAGCAAAAAAATGTAAATGCTCAATACAGTAAAACTAATGCATCTATCTTTTAGGAGATACATTTCCGTGAATAAGAATAAGTTAAACAAACAAGTGATAATAAGAAATACAGTAATTTAAAGTAGTAAAAAAATTAATTGAATAATGAACACTTTTTTAAAAAGTTGTTCAGGGACATATTAATATATACTTACTTTTTTAAATGAAAACACATTTGTAATCAGGGAAGGATATTTTTTACATTTAACCATTAAGAGAATAAGATTAACTACTGTTCAAGAATTATTGTATAATTGTCCAAAACTTACTTAATATGAGGCAATGAGAAATTATTGTGACTGTCTGCTTAAAAAAAACGTGCATTTATTTTTGACATCAACAATTTATATTGTTTCACAGCGATTTCTCTTATTTTCTTTCTAATCATAAAATAAAGATTTCCCTGTAGGTGACATGTTATCACACTTAAGTTCTTAAAGGCTTGTTTGTGTTGATTCATTTGCACAAAGAAATAGATCCATTATATTAACATTTTAACTTCCTACGGGAACATTTAAATTACTTTATTTAATCAAACGGCAAAAAGTTTACATGAGTAAATTATTTCTCCGGTGAGATCGTAAATTACATAAGTCAATTTACAAGACGTCTGCTAATAGAACTACCACAGTACTGTACTCTAATGGCACCACATTAAAAAGAGAGTAAAATCCAATTAAGATTCCAGAGATGCCAAACATTTATAGTTGTGCAATGCTCCAAAGTTCTAATTGT
Organism: Verasper variegatus; assembly: GCA_026259375.1. Taxonomy (NCBI): domain Eukaryota; kingdom Metazoa; phylum Chordata; class Actinopteri; order Pleuronectiformes; family Pleuronectidae; genus Verasper; species Verasper variegatus. The sequence continues at coordinate 22,395,854 of CM048042.1, read as the reverse complement.
AATTTCCTCTTTCCAAGGATGATTGGGCCAAATTTATCCAAAAATACAATCACAGACTTTAGACCTAACACGACGGCACAATATCCTCTGAGTATGACCAGTGTTACAGTATATCTCATGAATATAATTCATCAGCATGCACAGGTCCAACCTATTTCTATAAATGTGATACATGAAGCACTTACCAGCATATCGCTGAGTCAGAAAAATTAAATATATAACTCAGTTAAATATTTATGCAACTGAACAGCACTGAAATCAATATAACTTTACACCAGGCTAACACCTTCACTGGAATAATATATCATCAGGCTTTGTATTACTTTTTTTTTTTTTCAACCAATGAAACAGTCTGACATCAGGATGAGTGTTGCTGTTCCCTGTACTGTAATTTTATCCAGACATTATAATTAGATTTCATAGCACTCAGGCTGAAATCACAATAAGTGAAGGCCCAACGTGTTTGAGTTTCCACATTTCCCCCAGAAATGTACAGAGTGCGAAGCAATCAGGGCGAGATAATAACAGATTAGAAGAGTTTGGAGATTTGACAGAGGACGGGTATGCTCCTCAAGCATCAACCTGATTAAAACTCACCCAGACACACACACACACACACACACACCTGGGAGTTGCCAATGCAGCCGCAGCACAGGCTCATTTAATCTGGTGGAGGAAGTCACGAGGCACCGGTGCCAGGTTTAATCCTGCGTCCTCTTGGAAAGTTCAGAAAGCTAATGGTGTCAACAAAGCCTTCAGCAGCAGACGGGGAGCGATGCTGTGTTGAGCTTGTGTGCAATACAAAGCAAGTCCAAAAAATGTAATGTTGTGATCACAACGTTCGGGATGTGTTCTCTGGACTCCTTCCAAGTTGACAAAAAAGACTCATTAAGCTCAGCAGCCCCAAATAACTCTCTTTTGCCTCTTTCTGACACTTCCAGCTAATTAAAAAACAAACTAGAATAACAGCGTCACGGTTCTACGCCTTTGCCAATCTATTAAAATTAAAGGAAATATGTTTGCAATCTCCAAGGGAGCTCACAGGGAATTCAGCTTAAGGTGGTTTTGAGATATCGAACTCCCGAGAACAAGACGTTTGTCGTCTGGGACATCCCGAAGCGGAGACATTAGTCTTCCAATCCGTCATGTCCATACAGTAAGTAATCTTTGTGAGAACACGAAAAGGATGAGAGCAATGCCGCAGACTACCACCGCTGTTTTTTGTAACCCCCTCAAATTCTGTGATCTGTTGTGCAAAAATTTAGCCTTCAGCTAAGATTAAGTGCATCGTAGAAAGAAATCGTTTTTATTCAGCTGTTGACTGAATAATAAAGAATTAATATAATTTCCACAGTATTGTTTTGAATTATGCAGGTGTAGAACAGCCCCCCCAGTGAAATGTCAGCTCTGTTTCCCCTCGCAGCTAAGAGAGAAGTGGGTCAGGACGGGGTTAATGAATATCACCGAGCTGTGACGGAATGTGTGGCGAGAGTCCGACACCCTGCACAGTCGAAACTCCGTGGTTTGGGTGTAATGAGTGAAAAGTGCATAAAGACAGAGATGTCTTCATTCTCTTCTTCTCAAACAAAATCAATAGTTGTATTTGGAACTAAATTCAGATTCAGTAAATTGCTGTAAACCATCTCTATAAACAATAATAACTTTCCTCTCTGAAATGCTTCTGTTTCTGTCCTTGTTTCTATCTGTTTATCACAATGTAAGATGAACCAGAGCTACAGGAATGAAAGCACCACGAGTCTGTTGCCATTCACTGTAAATACCAACAGATCATAATAATGTGAGTCACTGGTCGATAAAACCTCAGCCGGGCCCTTTCATTTTTTATTATTTCTCTAATTCCTTATTGCAGGCAGTTTTCTCCTTCCTGCACCTCAGCGTGTCACAACTCCGACCTCCTCCAGTCATCCAATCAGTCTTTGAGCCAGTAACCATCCCTACATCCTCATTATCTCACCTGTATCTGCACTCATCTCTCTAAAGTGTTTTTCCATGTCTGTCCTTCACATCTCCTTCTCGTGACCAGGTGTGTCTGTCGATCCTGTCGTCTCCTATTCTTCACACCAGCCCTCCCTCTTTGATTCTTCTCTACCTCGCTGTCCTTTGACACTTTTCGCTTGCTCCATCTGTGCCTCTCATCTTCCAAACCCTCCCAATCTTCTCCCTCTCCATCAGACATCTCTTTTTCCCTCTCAGTAGTTCTACATCCCCTCCTGCTCCCTCTCATCTGGCTCCACTCCTCCTTCTCTCACCTCTGTGACACTGACACCAGCTTCACTCTCCTGTGTTGTAATGAACCATTTTTAACTCTATCACCAAGGTGCGACTGTGAGAACACGCGCACAAGAGTTTATAATCTACAATTGTTCCACACATTTCATTTTGATTTATTTTTGTATAGATGTTTTTATATATCTAGTGTAAATATACACAATATATCACATTTCCTTCTCCAATATAAGGTTCTGTCCATGCAAGATTCAAGTGTGGGACCTTTTCTTGACCACATGTAGACTGATGCAGTAAGATAGAAAATAACTGAGTTCAAGAATGGTTTTTCAGAGTTTGAGCATCCAGTCAAAAGGTTTCTTGCATTTAACTTTCCTCAACGAGTTGTGCATTTATTTACGATTTTGCAAACCTAGTTTTTGTCACAGTTTTCACATACTGTACATGTGTGTGAGTGTTCTTGTCGTTCCACTCTGATGAAACGCTACATAAACACACTAACTCTATTTAACTGCTCTACGTCCCTGCCTGGACACTGAATAGCCAATTGTCACTGTCATCAAATCTCCTCCGTCCTCATCATCATCATCATCATGCTTCATCCTCTGCATCTGTTCCTTTCTCCTGTTCCTCTCTGTCTCTGTATTCAATAGGCAATCAAAGCACGTACGTACTGTAGGTCCGTCCACTTCTCTCTCATTGTCCAGAACTACAGCAAATCGCCCATCTGCAAGTCCAACACACATCCATCTGCAAGTCCAACACACATCCATCTGCCTCAACCAACTAGGTTCCCTTTTATTTTGTATTTTGAGAGAAAAGAGAGGATCTCTTTGTGAGAAAGCTCTTCCTCTCCAATAAACCAAAGTAAAAAAAACGGATAAAACACATATATATATTTATGTTGTTTAAATAATTTGGGAAGTTGTTTTGTTCCAGCTCAGAGTGAGAGTACTGCTTTCTGCTGCCATTAACAGTCACTGTTATTTACTCCTCCATTGTCTTCCTGTCTTTGGAGATGAAGAAGCTCTCGCTCTATCTTGGAGAATCAGTCGTCCGACCACCTGCTGGTTTGTTTGTTTTGAGGACGGAGGTCAAGTTTTCACTGATCTGCTGCATGAGTTAATTTCTGATTTGGATTGGTTTGGCTGACCCGAGACTCCCCCGATCGTTTCCTCTCCTCCCATCTGCTTTCACCCTGTGTACATGTCTATACCCCTCCTCACAAAGTGCCAACTTATTACGGCAGCAAATATGTTTTTATCAGCCCCTCATCCTCCATCTCCTGCTCTGTTCTAATCAACAGTTCATAAACTGACTCTTCTGAGAAAGGAGAGGAAATGCGAGGTCCGACAAATGGGTTTAATGAAAGCAGAGAAGAAGCTTTTAGTCTCCAGTCTTCAATGTGTGAGGGTGTGTGAAGGAGAGGACATCAATTGCATTCGAACTGTCTCATTCATAGTTATAAAATTCAGCCTGATGAAATCAACATGAAAGGATTTTCACTTCAGTAACTTGCCCTCTTCCGCCGTCTTTGAAAAACAACCTATGGCAGTAACAAAGTCCAGGAGCCACATTTAAAACCCAGGTCTGATCCTTGGCCTGCTGGGACAACGTGGAACTCAGAACAGCATCTCTGTCTGACGTTAAGCAGGAGCTCTCTCCGCCTGTTGTCCTCTGCGAGGTGTCGATCCCACTTGGAGGGATTGGATTTGATGTGAATCTGTTTCAGCAAAGATTTAAGCTCGGTACCAGCTTCCTCTCTGCTGCTGCTGCGTGTCTCTGTCTCTCATTTTCCCTTTCACCCCCCCCCCCCACTTCCATTTTTGGACACATTTTCACTCGTTCACTGATTTGCCTTTTGTCTCTCATGGTCGAACCTTTATCGTAGCTTCTCCAGACGAGTCTCACATGATGTCACTGTGATCCAGTGGCCTACAAACCCCAACGACCAAAGAAACAACAAACACACACTTTACATACACTATCGTTCATCTCTCCACCGCTCAACACTCTCTATCTGTCCCTCCATTTTATTACTTCACCTCATTACCATCTTTTTTCCCTTCTCTCCTCCACTGGCACACCCCACCCTACTGAGCTCGCTCTCGCTCTCTCTCTCTCTCTCTCTCTCCTACGCATCATGTGACTCTCAGCTGCAGTTGCCATGGTGACCATCCTCATTTCCCAGGAATGCAATCGTGTCTCTGATTCTCTCTCTCTTTCACTGCCCTTCCCATCCTTTCTGCCGCACCCTCCTCCTCCTTCTTCTCCTCCTCGCTCAGCATCATCCTTCGCTTTCCTCCAGCAATCCCTTCCTCCCCTTTAATTTTCCTCTCCTTACCCCCTTTTCCTCTCTCCTTCCCTCCTTCTCCTTTCCCTCTAAATATATAGTTCACAATATTGACAGGCTGAATAGTTATTTCCTGCATCACCTCTTTCAACTCATGTCACTGATATAAATGTCAACGGACTCCACACACCCCCTCCCCATCTCTGCATTGGTCTCTGCCGCTGCCTCCCTCCCTCCCTCCCTCTCTGAAGCAGTTGCTGAATAATGGAAGTGATGAAATATTTAACTGTTGTTCAGCCCTCCTGCAGACTGCCCCAATGGATCCTAACACACACAAACACAGACACACGTATATGTTTATACAGTATTTATGTGTGTGCATGTCTGTGTGTGTCTGTGTGCGTGTGTCTGTGTGCGTGTGTCTGTCTATGGTCCACGCTTTGCTCCAGTGGAGCTTCCGCTGCCACCCGCACAGGGCATCCTGCAACCACACCCAATACATCACACTCGCACACACACACGTAGGAAGGAGGCGGAGGATATGCGGCATGTACAGTATGTGCTGTTATATGAGTGGATCAATAAAATACACTGAGTCAATAGCAGCACAGTCCCCACCTGAACCCCAAAGACACCGGAGATAGAGAGACATAAAAAGCACAAGTGCTTCCTGCTTGTAAACGTAAGCTTGTGTGTGAGCGTGTTACAAAACATTATGTATGCAAAGACGATGCAGAGCAGCAGATTCATGAGGATATCGTCTCTGCAGGAACTTTGCAGAAGCAGAAAATGGAGGATGGGCACTGAGGTTTATGTGCACGTCATTTAGATGTCACAGATTATGAAAGTGATCATCTTTTACTAGACATTTCATAGCTGTTTTAAAGAGAGATGTAGACAGCTCAGATGTGGGGTAATAAATCCAGATTAAAACAATTACTGTGCCAAAATGTCTTCATATAGTTTGAACGACAAATACGAAATGACACATTTAATACTGGAATTTCTGAATTTGCAATGGAAAATTAACACGGAATTTGGAATGTGTTGAGGTTAAATATTTCTCACCACTGTTTCATCTGGTCTGGTTCTCACACACAGGTAACCGCAGCAAAATATTTCTAAGAGCGAGCTTAATAGGGTTACGTTGCTATGGAAAGATGATGTTCAACTTGACTTTCTCACACCATTACTTACGCACTAACACAGACACAGACACAGTCTTGTCTTTCTTCATTGACATGATGAATTCCCTAGCACCAATAACCCCAAAAAAGTCAAGTGAAGGTTTAACGGTGGTAGCAAACAAAATAGCGTTAATTTGACATTTAGTTCAGAAACTTCAGAGAACTCCACATCCTCTGAGCAATGCCCTCAGTGTACAGCTGGGGTTTTCTTGCTGCACTTGTGACACTTTCTAAACGGTTGTAAACAATTAAAGCCATGCTCGTTAACATTAACTCATCAAAATCCAGAAGGGGCAGGACCCGTGACGAGGATAAACTGATTCCGTCTGTCTCTGACAACCAGTTATTTAAGTTCTTTTACTGAAGGGTTACTATGATCTATTCGTAGAGTGATGTATCCACGGCTGTCAGGGTGTCAGGTGAGGGCGGTTTTGTAAACTAACAACAATGAAGGCTTGAGAGAAGAGGCCTGAAAATGAGGTCAGGAGCATTTCTTGTTTGTCCATGTGCACATCACATGCTCACCATGACACAACTTAGATACCAGACACAACAATAATAAACGTTATTTCATGGCGCCTTTCTAAACACCTCAGGACAATTTACAGCACATAAAAAGAAGAATATTTCAAAGTAAAACCCAATGGTTAATTAATCATATTTAAACACAATAATAAAAACAAGGAAACATCAACCAAACACAGTACGTCTGCTGGGTATTCACACACACAGACAAATGAATCATTAACTAAGATTATTAAAGAAACCATTTAACTTAAACACTTATGACAAACACTTTTGCCTCCCAGTTTAATTATTAGATTACAGTATACAAATGGGTCATATGTATGTCAGTCAAAGACACCTGGATGGCATAAATTATCTTCCTGCACGCGCACGCACACGCACACACACACACACACACACACACACACACACACAAGGATCTCCATCTGTATTTCTCTAAAGCCAACAACAGCCATCTCTATCTCCCTGAGTCTCTTTCTAAATGTCGAGCATATTCATTTTAATGCTTATTATAAAGGTTTGGAGACATGTATGACAAATTACATTTTTTAAAACACAGCCAACAATAAAGACCAACATTGTTCGCCATTTTTCATGTAAAGTGTTTAAAGTGTTGAAAAATGATTTTCATTATTTTTTGTTATACCTTTAAAACTGTTTTATATCCTTACACTATAATGCGATTATTTTCAAACTTTTTCTTCCTCTGCGAAACAAGCTGATTTCCCCGGAGAGATCAATAAGTCTGGAGACTGTCTCCAGACTTTTTTCTTTGTTTTTCCCGACTGAGATTTTATCTTTTTCAAGCAAACTCCTCTTCCTCTTCCTCTCTCTCTCTCTCTCTCTCTCTCTGGAGTATCACTCTCTTGTGTCTTTGGAGTATCACTCTCTCGTCCAATCTGCCCCTCTGTCACTCACTGTCTGTTTCTTCTCACACATCATCTATACTTAGATCCAGCAGTGAGCTGCGCTCCCTCCTCTTTCCAACATACCTCATCCACAGACACACACACACACACACACACACAGACACAGACACACACAGAATACTAAATAACACAAATAGCACACCTCTATGATAACAAGTACTTCCAATGTTTGGGTGTTGGCTCTATGGCAGTTTCGCAGGCTAATTATACACATTATAGATGTGTGTATTGCTGCCCGTGTTTATACTTGTTCCCTACGGTCATCAATGCCAACCATCACCAGCGTGGACTCTTAAATTATATTCTTTGTTTATAATCTGCGTTGTGCCAAGGTTTGGCAGTGCTGCCAGCCATTTGGTTCCTATGCACTTCCTGCAGCTCTGGAAAAAATGGAAAATGTTTGCCTTTGTCAGTAATTAATGGGATGCTTCTATTTTTGATATTCATGGGTTTCAAGCCAGCGTCCAAAGAGTGTTTGTGACAATGACCAGGCATGTCTGCTGTTTGAGGGAAGATGTAATTTTGGCTTCTTCAGACACAGATCTCTGATTTCATTCTCTACTGTCACAGCTGAGGGTCATGAGGATTGAGTGTGGATTAGAAACTGAGCTCTCAGGCTGCGAGTGTCTCCGGGAAAAGGATGAGCTACGACTGAGATGAGACAACAACTTTCTAGTTGCTTTCAGACCTGCATTAAAGTCTGAACTTTATCTGAAATAAGAGGGGTTGTACTGTACGTGAGAACTATGGACGTTTTCCAGATCTTCTCCTGCCAGCCCCCTATAATGTTCGGAAATGTCTGACTGAGCCCATTTAGGAATACTGTGGGAAAATTCACAATGAGGGAGGGCATGTGAACGGCGTTTCTAACACGTGACTGACGCTAAACTACAAAAATATATGTAGAAGACGAAGCTGTCAACTTTGAAAAACAATGAGATTTGAGGGCTTTTGGTAATAAGAGCCTATATACATACATATATTATATAAATACCGTTCATGTCTGAAAATGGCTCACAGATTTTATTCTTAGGTGAGTCAAGTCAAGAGTCACTTAGGAGTTTTGTAATTCAAGATGAAGAAAGTACAAAAATACACAATAAGTTTGCCCTTTGGACATATTTCTGTATCGAACAAATCTAAACATAATCCGGAAGAAGTCCATGGCACATTGTAGGAGAAGTACTGCATGGCATCTGATAAAATAAAGTACAGACAAAAATACCTAGAAAATAAAGGAATATTGTAAAAGATAAATAGATTTATAATTTAATTAATACAAAATCTAGATTTACATAAAATAGACCAGCAGCCTTTTAAATGTGAAGACTTGTTTGGTGTCTGATGGCAACTCAGCTGTTACCAACCTTAAGGTCATGAACATCAAAGAGTCACAAGATTATCTGTCATTTGAGGGCTTGAACAAAGTGGATTACTTTATCTGCAATTGTGTTCCAGTGAACAAATGACCTGAGACAACACATTCAGGCTGATCTGTGCTCATGGAAAAATACAGGAGGAATTGTGATTAAAATGGAAACAAACTCATAGAAATTGGCACTTTCAAGTATTTATTGTAAATAAATAATTATTGTCAAAGGTTTTAGCCTTTTCAGTTAATGCCACTGAGTTGAATCCCAACGTTACAGCACATTTGTTTTCCTTACAGCCCATCCAAGCAGAAGTATCAATCGTGAATCCATCCACCGACTGTAGCAGTAAGCTGATGTAATACAATCTCTGTTTGCTGAGCGAGAGAGCAAGACAGAAAGAGAGGGGGGGGGGTAACGGAGGAGAAAATAGAGTAAGGGTATAAAAATGACAAGAGGGGGTGGATTTGTTGGGGCCCCTCATTTCAACCAATAGGATGTGAGCAGACGTGGCCAAAACCTAGCATCCAATCATGTGAAAGATAAGTGGTCAGGTGACGACATGGCTGCGTGTTCCATGGAGGTGGCCAGCTAGCCTGGTTGCTACGGTAACTGGTTGGTATCCTAGATACTAGCAAAGGGGCTTATAGGAAACTAAATGGTAAGACACCCAGAGAGAGAGAGAGAGAGAGAGATGGAAAAGAAGAAGAAACCACATCCCATATCTCCAATATGAGAATTTAGACAAGAACACACATAGCATTTATCAGTGTGTGTGTGTGCATGTATACATTTAAAAGGTATCTGGCCTCCGGAGATAAGAGCTATTGAACCAGATTATCTTATTTCCACAGCTACACAAACAAATTTGAGAAAAGCACAGCCAGTTCTGCCACAGTCAGTCAGCCAATACTTCATTGAACTATAAATAATGACAGTCCACACACACACACACACACACACGCACACACGCACGCACACACACACACACACACACACACACACACACACACACACACAGAAGAATGCCTGATGAGCCCAGCCTAGATATTCCTGTGCATGTCTGTGAATCATCTGTCAGAGACTAGAGGTGTGTTAGTGTCACCTCATCCTTCTACATCTATGAAGTGCTGTTCGCCCCTTAGAAAACTTTTAATAGCAGCTCTTATTAGGAGTGGACTTTCAATGTGAGGCCCCAAACTCTAAGTGTGTCATCTGTGCAGATGGTTCTCATTTGATTCTGCACATTTACATGTTGGAGCTATGGAGGGGAACTGTCACGGGTATTGATTGACGTTTTACAATAGCATTGATCAAACTTGTTTTTTCTGAGTGAGGCCATATATTTTCAAGCCGAGATCCAAAGTCGCCAGTGGTTGATGCTTTGATATATATATTTTCTGTATGAAAAGAGATGAATGAAGGATTATCACAGGGAAACAGGATAAAAATCATTTGATGGGGCCTTATTTGGACAATAGCACTATAATACTTGTTTGCTTTGGACAATTCCTCATGTTTGACATTAATATGATCAAAAGAAAACAGGAATGCACAGTAACGCAGCCCTCACAAGTTAACGTTGGAGGCTTCAACTTCTTCTCAATCCCTTTAAAATTGGATGACGTCAATGCTTTGAAATTGCTTTGAAGTTCTTTTTCTTTGCTTTGTCTGTAGTAGAAGTTGAGAGAGAACTCAGTTTTTCAACTTGTTAGGGGCCCATGGAGGCGCGAGACAATCGAATTGCATTCAAGCATTTTATTTCAAAATTATGGATATATGAATTATTGCTTTGGGAAATTGCCCTGTTCTCTAAAACCAGAGGTATACCAGGACCCCAAGCTGAGAATTCAAGCTTGATGAGAGGTGACAGTTGATGTATGTTCGACTTGTTGTGGGGTTAATTTCCTGTGTAATGGCATGTCACTTTAAACAGCAACACCATTGCCACTGTCAGTCTTGTCATAATAATCTATAATTTACATATATTGCTTTTCTTGTCTATTGATTGTTCTTGGGGACTTGCTATCAAACAGTTAACAAGCTCATGAGCTTACTTCCCTAAAAAGAAATAACAAGTTCACATAGTTTATTCATGACCTGTATTTGTACCACCGACTCCTGACATTCCTCTTTTGTGGAGCAGTTTAGACTCTGACAGACACCAAAGGTCAGCGCTGTCGAGAAGATCTGCTTTCGATCAATGGCCCAAAAATCGTGTGTCACATTTCACCTGCATTGAATTCAACCGTCAAGTCGAGAAGATTCATGCAGATTAATCTCTGCTCCTTAGAAATGCACGGCCTTGTCACATCTTACATTCTCATGTGACTGGGCCTTAAGGAGGAATTTCAGCAGTCGCATCTATGGCACATGAAGGTTAATCATACTTTCTTTCAACAGGTTAACCCTGCGTGACTAAGTGTTAACCCTGCGTGCAGTGTGTGCTTGCGGATGCCTAATGAGGAGTGTGTGACAGCCTATGTGCAACATCATAAAAATGCTGACACTCGTCTAGTGCGGTAACACTCAACCTTTCATGATAAAACTGTGTTGTGCTAGTGTGTGTGTGCATGCATGCGTGTGTGTCAGCACCCTGTGGGTAACTTTCTGCAGAACAAGACTAGAAAGCAGCAGTGATGCACTCGCTGCTTGTCCAACTGGACGCAAACTCCACACGCTCTCACACACACAGACACAAATTCACACATCTTCCACACAGATTGGAGATATGGGATGTGGTTTCTTCTTCTTTTCCATCTCTCTCTCTCTCTCTCTCTCTCTCTCTCACACCACTCGGCCCATTACTCTGCTCTATTCAAGCGACCCCCCCCCCCCCCCCCTCTCTCTGTAAGAAGGCAGAAGAATGGTGAAGAGAAGCAGCTATGGACAGAGAGAGAGAGCAGGGGGAGCGCTGAGGCAAATTACTATGTGCATGACAGAACTCACACAGTACTCATAATAGCGGTGAACTCACAAAGAACACATCAGACCATACAGACGTTAAGTCTTCACTCTCTCTCTTTCTTCCCTCTTCTCACTTCCTCTTTGTGTCACTTTCTTCATCACTTCAGCCTCCAGTTCAGTCTTTATCTCCCACACCACGGCCCTCAGATGTACAGCGGCTGTCACAAGCCCTGTGAGTGACTTAATATAAATGTGCAGGGAGATAACAATGCACAAAGTATAAAACTGAAATAGAAGCACTAAAAAATGCATAAATTATTCATCTGTGCTGATATGAAGGTCAAAAGTCGGGAGCACAAACACATACATGAACACTGTAAGTGAAAGCAGGAACAGAGTATGACACAGTACAGACTTCATAACGCCAGGAAGTGGCGCAGTGAAATCCGTCTGTATATCGGAAATATTTGGCTGCAGAAGCTGGATGACAAAGTGACAGCTTGCAGGACTTGTGGGTAAACTACCAACTGCCAGCATGTTGTCAGCTGGGGAGCATGCTAGCACTAGTCAGACACGATAGCTCCTCTTTCTGTTTTCTCTGGATTCTGCACCACTTATTCCCAACTGCCATTTTTGTCTCAGGATTGTTTGAATAAGTCATGACAGCTTCCTCCATTTTGGACCCTCCTGCTCTTCGTTCCCTCAAAGGTTAGCGCTGTCAAGATGTCTTGCTATCTGTCAAATGAAAAATGTGTGTCACCTGTGCATGTGAATGTGCTCATTCCACGGAAATAAGATATTACTGCAAAATTGTTCCATTTAAAATACTGGGAAATCACAGAGAACACTGTGCATGTTCCTGTGCTTGAAAAACACCTTCCCTAACAATAACAATCATATACTCAGTCTGACCCCAGTCGCCACTTTACTGCCACAGATACAATCTAATGGGAAACCCTGGACGATGAGGACAAAGACAACCTGAAATCAATACAACTACTGCTCTACTAATTAGCAAAAAATGGTGGAGACAACCAATAGTGGTTAACTGGATGTTAACCCTCAGCCGGGAGGGCCAGAGAGCAGGTAAGCTTGTGTATATGACAGTAAAAAAAAGCAATCCTGGCACAGATTGAATTCCAAAGCCAACTCTCTGATTGGCGAGGGAAGTTTGAAGGAGGACTAAAAAGAGGAGGAGAGAAGAGAGGACAGATGATGAAGGAGAGGGAGAAAGAAGGGGGGAGGCAGACTGAGACAGAGGGGAAGAGGGAAGCAACCAATGGTGGTGGAGAGGTATCCATTAAAAGTCCAGACACGTTGGGGCCCTTGTTATGTGATTTCCTAACACACGTACACACACAAACTCAAATACACACACAAACCCTTGAGCCTTTCCCCCCCGAGCTGATCAATAGAAGCAGCACTTAAGATTGCAGCACAAAAAGAGCTGGAGGGAGAGTACGGGAGGCTTTTGGGGAAGAATTAGAACTGATCCAACAGTAAGTGCCACTTAAATCCTCATTTGCAGTCGGCAGTGTGTGCACACATACCACGTACTCAATGATATTCGAATATCAGTGTCCATTTAGACACAATACAGAGCATTTCTGAGATGGATGGACGGCTGGATAGAGGGAGAGATACACAGATACATCAGTGGATTGATAAATGGACAGGGCAGAGACACAGATGGATGTTTTCTAGCTCACATGTTCACAAGGGACCAAGTCTTATATTTCTGTCTCTTTCTCTCTCTCTCTCACACACACATACACACGGGACACCCCATTTAAGGCTAAATTATTTATGAATAGACAGATGCTGCTTTTTATGATGTTAATAATTGAAGAAATATGAATTAGAGGGCTGGGGCAGGAAAAGGGGAAGGACTGGAGAGAACATGGGGGAAGAAGGGGGAGACGAAGAAGGGGGGAGGAAGTAGAGATGCTATTTTTCACAGAGCAGTTTACATTAAATCAAATCAAAATGGAGGACTGGCCTCCTTCCCTCATCTATGCATGTGCATGTACACCTGGAATTAAAAAGCGTCTCATATCAGATCTAGTATCTCGATACGATTTTGACCTGATTACATTTACACCCTGTTTTATTTTGAGTCCACATCGAGATGTGATCGAAATCTGATTGCTGCGTCCAGCTCACGTCACATGTTCTTCTTGTTTGTACGGGTTCAAAAAACAGATACTAGAAGGAGGATAGAAAGATGATCGTATCCATGAAGCTGCGTAATTCTGTTTGCCAGCTTCTTGTTTGGTTTCGTCTTCACTGGTCTACGAGTGTCTTGAATAATGTCCACAGTTTAGAGCTGGGGAGAGGACTGCTTTGTGGGTTTTGCTAGCTGCAAAATCTGAAACAATCTGAAACAGCCGCGTTAAAAATATTGGGCCACATATTTGTTGTACATCAATCGATGACACGATTTCTTCTGGGGGTTATTTGGCTGATGGGATCAAAAATAAATCCTCAATGTGTTTTGTATGCATCACCTGCACTCAAGTACTATCCAATCACAGGGAACATATTTTAATGTCAGGTGGGATTAGGGTACATGTTTCAGTTCTCATCTATCTCTCTTGACCTCCCTCTTCATTTTTTCCACATCAACATTGGTCATCGTCATCTTCTCTCCAGCCTCCCTCCCTCTCTCAGGTGTCCTTGGTACCATGGCAACAGCAGACATCAGAATTACTCACCCATCACCTAGAGTGCTCTGTTCTCTCGCAGCCACAGTGAAGACGCACGTACACACGCACTGAGTCGTAAAAACAAACCAAATGGAAAAGTGGTCTCAGCTGTTTGGACCCACTAATTTATAATATTGTACACCTTGTAAAGAGGGTTTACTTCATTAAATCGCTGTGGAACATTTACTTGATGGTCATCACATTTATTTGAAAAACAAACGGGACTAATCAGCGATGTGTGAAATGGGAGAGGGCAGAGTAACCCTACAGTTGCATCACGCTGCTGTCGGCCAAACCCCAGTGGAATTTCCAGCTGATGGAGATGTTCATGTATTAACACATAACACTCAGTGCTGTGGCAGTGAGGTGCCTCTGTGGAGGAGAAGCGCAACCAACAGTGTGATGTTACAGATTGAGGACAGTGTGTGTGACACTGGTACATCCAGTTTGTAAAATTAAAGATGTGTCCCTAACAGCAAGCTAAAGTGTTGTGCGTCACTATGTGAGTGTTTGTGAGCATGTGTGTGCTCGCAGTTGGATAATGTGGCTCTTGAGATGGACAGACAGCTCTATCGACCAAAGACAGGAAGAGAGAAGGGCAGAAAGAGGCCGAGAGGGGGGAGAAGGGAGAGGGAGAGAGAGAGAGAGAGAGAGAGAGAGAGAGAGAGAGAGAGAGAGAGAGAGAGAGAGAGAGAGAGAGAGAGAGAGAGAGAGGGCTCATGCTGATGGTATCTGCTAACCTTCAATTAGCAGCGGCAGTCAGCAGGGCATTGATTAGCCTCTAAATGCCAGAGCAGTGTGCGAACACTCACACACTCGTGCGCAGGTACCGATGAATGCATAGGGAATTAGATGTTCATGGACACGATTGAAGAAATGAGGTTAAAAATCAAGAATCGTTTCTGTTTTAGCTTCTGCAACAATACAAGTCCCCACATAGTGCATCAATATTGCATGACAAGCATAAGCTGCTTCCAGACGTGCACTGGACTCCGCAGTTCCACCATATTTTCTCTGGAGGAGGTGCATGTGTGAACGCAAGTGTCTGAGTGAGATGCTCTTCAGTCTCTGCAGACATTCCACACCTGGGCTCCAAGTATAATGTCCAGGAAGATCTGATGTGTGAACACAGCAGGGGACCCCCGCTGGATTCACCGCAAGTGAGTGTTGATGCTTCCAACGCGCGACATACTCGAGAAAACAAAAATCAGCTGGGGACAAAGCGGTGACACACACACACGTAGAAGACACCGACAAAGACGTCTGGAGAGTTTGTGATGATACGAGCTGACACCGGTGTCTGTGTGTTGTCAAGAAAATCATGTGATATCTGCAGAGCAGTTAATATGTCACTTCCTGCTTCTGTCTGCTCGTGAATAACGCAATGCTTTTTAATAGCAGATACTTCTTTAACATCTGTTTCTGACACAGTCTAGTCTGAAGGCTGTTCTTTATTCTGAATTTGTTTATGCTGGACCTTTCCTCTATGAGTTAATCACATCGCCCACCTGATTTCCATTTCCAAGGACAAGGAAAATGAATTGTGTTGAACAATTCAAATCTTTTGGACGGAATTCAATGAAGCTGCACGACATGCTACTGCACTCAAATTGTTCTCTTTAAAAATATCACTCACCATTCTTCAAAAATAAATTACTTTTCTTGAACCTGTGTGCTGCTTGGGAAACTTCTGACCATTGCATTATACTGGAAATTCAAAATCAGTGCCTGAGCATCTTTAGTTTAGATTATAACGTAGACAGATGTCCAATTGGGAAGCTCAACTTGTCCATAAAACTAAATGTCTTCGTGAATCCCACTCCCCTGAGAGGAACATATCTTAGCTTTGCTGACTTCACATTAACTCTATAGATTTTGCAGGTATAAGACAAGTTACATGTCTGGTCTTCTTTGCTTTGTTTGCCTCCAGCCTCCTCTCATTGTCAACATCTTTGTTTGGTTGTCTTATCACAGCCATCCTCCATCTTTTGTTATCTTTCTCTATAACTTCTATCCTCTCAAGCTCTCCATCTGTCCGGCTTTTACCCTGGAAGAGAAAGAATGTGGCTTTTCGACAAACAGAATTAATAGCATGCTGACTGTGTTACCGTGTGTCTGTGCATGAATGAAGAGGTAAACTGGGTGTAAATCTGGCTGGGAGCATGTATAAGCCTGGAGCAGTACATCAACATTACATGTCCTGTACAGTTATGTGCCTGTCCTTGTGTATGTTACTATGTCACCTCTGACATTGGGTGTAAATGTGAGTGAATCACTTTGTCAGCGCGTGCAAGCCTGTGTGTGTGTGTGTGTGTGTGTGTGTGTGTGTGTGTGTGTGTGTGTGTGTGTGTGTGTGTGTGTGTGTGTGTGGGTTGCCATAGATCAGGGTAGACAGAGCCTCGCTGGAAAACAACTGAGTCAGAGTTTCATTACGTGACAGAGAGACAGAGCCAAGACCAAGCCCCATACATTATGCTGCCTGACACACACACGCACGCGCACGCACACGCACACGCACACGCACACACAGTTTATAGGTCAGTTTTCCAACAGCAGACTGAACTTCAGAAATGGCAAGAACTTTAACAACCAATTTAATTCATAACTTCACGTATGTGATGAACAGAAATATGAACTTATTATTTAAGCTTTGAGAAAATAAAGAAATGTTGCAAATAAGTCATTTAATTATGAAGTTTCTCTTCCTGTGCTTTTTTTCTCTGTAACAGCTGGATCAAGTGGATTATTATAGTTCACATTGTCCTCTATATAAAACACTCATAAGTCACTCACTCAGCTACTGTGACCGTCGCCTGTTACACCAGTTCAAATTTAGCCTCATCAAGTGTATTCTTGTCGCGTGTCTTAATTCAATATTATTTGAATAGAAAACCATAGCATACATTATCCCGAGGCAGGTCGAGACCTTACAAACAAAAATTATCCAAATAATGACTTCAGTCTCTTGAGGTCAACCATATCCCAGGCTGAGACTCTCATGATCGCCACATGATCCAGAAACAAACGACTAAAAGACAATTTCCAAAGCAGCCTCCAACACAAATCTGCGGCCAGGCCACAAAATCCATACTCCAGTCCCCAGGAAAACAAGCCACCATATTCTCAGTGTGAGCTTGACCACAATCAGCTGATGGATCAAGCTCCTCGTGCCCCTACAGTCATCTGAGAAGCAGATGAGAATACTCACCTCTGGCCCCGGACATGAAGTCCACCTCACTACACCAGCTTTACTGGCCAAGCCGAGGACAGTCAGAAATCTTCTGCCTTCTTGCAGATAATGAAGACAGAAGCAGAGAATAGCTCTCTCCTTCCTGGGCAGCCGAGAGTGATAAGGCCATCAAGGTCACCAGAAGTTCAGTTCTGATGAACAGCAACTCAGAGAGGAAAGTAGATTCCTGGTGTTACAGGGCCCCTGCCTCACCCCTCTGTCCCCCAACGTTTCACACCTACACCAGCAGAGGCAGGTTCTACTTCAGCTTTTCATGTCTAACCCTTTGCTTTGATTGGTGATTGACTACAGAAGTTGGATTTCATTTGGCTATGTTGGGTTTCACTGCAAAGTCCTTCACTACTAAAAAGAAAATATCTCCATTTGGTGCCTGCATGACCAAGCAAGTCTCTGTGGTGACATCACAACACAAAAAATACACAACAACATCTGTTACCTTTTACTACCTAACTTCCTATAAACAGACACGTACATACACTCATACACATAAAATGGCACACAAGACCATTTATGTGCATGCACACACACACACACACACACACACACACACACATACATACATATCCGCTGTAGCCACCGTGCTCTGCCAAATGCCTGCTTTCCAAATAAGAGGCTTTCATCAAATATAGATTCAAAGGTCCTGCATAATTTACATCTACAAGACACAACGGGCAAACACACACACACACACACACACACACACACACACACACACACACACACACACACACACACACACACACACACACACACACACACACACACACACACACACACACACACACACACACACACACACAGAGCCGTCAGTTTTTCATCATTTCCTCGTGTGTAACCACTTTAGCCATTTTGAGCTGCTGAAGTTTCTTATCTTAATTGTGGTTTTTACAGAACTCATCGTGCTACTTCATAATATCAGAGCAGAAAGCATTGAGCTGCCACAGCACCATACTTTAATTACATCAGGGTCTATATTGAGACAGGTATAATTAACTGGCTAACTTCATTCTCAACAGTTTGGGGCTATTTATGGGAAACTGCTTGCGCATACTCAAGTATATTAAAGTTGCAAAGGATGGATATTTTTACCTCTGTCAAGGTGGTTATGTGTTCTGATCGTTTGTTTGTTTGTTTATCAGCAGGATTATGCAAAAACTGCGAATCAAATTTCCACAAAATTTGATGGAAGGATGGGACATGGGCATCATAACAATATTGCACAGATCTGGATGAAAAATAACAGGAATATTTGGAGAATAATGAGCGTATGCAACTTGATTGGGGTCTATTGGGCCTTGGTGGAGGTATGCACCCTACTGAGTGCCATACTAGATTATGTATTTGTTAATTCACTATGTCAAAACTTACATACATGATACAAAAAAAATCAGTATTTTCTCATTTTATTTTGATTATATATTTAAACAAATCAATTCAAAAAGAGGCGACGTGGTTAGCCACTCTCTATAAGTACTGACCAGCCAGGAGGCAGGAGATTTACACTTCCGAGGCTTTGTATGACAGAGATGATATATCTTATAAGCAGGTATCTATTTTTAGCCTGGCCTAATTAGCTGCACCAGCAGTTGGCCGACACATTGAACACAGAACAGAGAAGATTTCAGTCACAACAACACAGAAGAATGTTGGTTCACGACTGTATGAAATACAAGAAGTGTAACATACACTTATTCTTTGCTTCCCCTAAAATTCTTGTGCCAAATTGTCGATACGTACATAAACAGTATAAAGTACAAAACGACAACAAAAGATATGCGAAAATAAAATACTTCAAATACTAAAAAGAGGTTTACAGTATGACTTCTCCACATGGGGAACATTATGTGCTTTTATGTAATCCAGTGAATTAAATCTGAGAAATCCAGTGGACTCGTTACATTGATTAAAATAAAAAAACTGCAGTAAATCTCTGCTCACAATGGTCCTCATACGACCTGAGCGACTAAAGCCGTAGCTAGCTTGGTATTGAGAGTAAGTCAAAAGCTATCAGCTGATAATTGTGTTTCACCTCATGGCATTTATCATCCCACCGCTCAAACCCAGAGTGTGTGTGTGTGTGCGAGTGTGTGTTTGCAAACAGCGTCTGCTGTATACGGAGCATTAGACTGTGTCTGAACTGAGGCAGTTTGCTTGATCAACCTAATCCACTCTGCGTAGGCACACACACACACACACACACACACACACACACACACACACACACACACACACACACACACAGTGGCATCATGGTGTGGCAGTGTGCTATCCCCTCAGGAGCATCTCCCTTGCTCTCTCCCTCCCTCCCTTTGCTCTTTTCTCTCCTCCATCACTCTATTCATCAGGCTTTACACCTGAGGGAGAACATTTCAGCTTCTTCTTTCTCTCGCTCTCTCTCTCTCCCCCCCCACCTCTCCCTCTCAGGGGAGTAGGGTCCATGTTCTGTCTCTCTCAGCACCTGAGATCCCAATCCCTGAGGTCACTTACACACATCCCCGGAGAAAACTCTACTACAGGACGCACACATAAGTAAATGCCAGTTCATGACTGACTAATCACAAGCCTAAAAGCAATTTATTATACATTAAATAAACCTTCCAAACAATTATGTTGTGTTCTGTTGACAGGGTCGTCAGAAAGACAGCAAATGAAAACAGATATATTTATATACTTAATCAAACAACTTTTTTTCTTCAGGTCCTTAACCTCAGTTTAGCTAAAACTTTAAATTCCCCTCTAGAAGTCGGCTTATCTATTGAGAAGGTTTTCAGTTTAAGTCACAGTATTACGTCAGTGCATATTAGGGATGTGCTAGTCAGCACCAGAAATAATAGTCAGGTAAACTAAATATTATTTTACACTGGTTAACTTTTGCGTGTGAGATGCTACACAGCCAATCGACACTAGCTGTGGCTGCAGCCCTCCTCTGCCCGCGCTAATGCCCAGATCTTTCAAAGCAGCAAGGGGGAAAATGGGGGGCTGATGACATTTTGTAAAACCAGGGCAGTCTGGAAGTATTTAAGTAGGTATACTCTGCTCCAATGGCATTTTCTTTAACCGAGGAGTAAATCTGTCCTTAGGAACATCCCTATAGTTCAGAGACCAAAGATGAGTCTGGTATTCGGGTGATTCCGGTTGCTATTTACAGCTCAATCATGTTAGCTCAGAGAAAGAGAGATTTTATAAATGAACAGAAGTTCATTTCTTAGCTCCTGCTCTCAGCAGCGCAGTGTTGTGGCTTGGTGAGGTGAGACAGGTCCATGTGTCTGTCTTATGATGCTGGTAGCACCAGTCTGGAAACACAGTGAGGAGGTTAGCGGGAAAGGGGTTCTGTACTAAATGTGTGTGTGTGAGTGTGTGTGTGGTTTCAGAGAGCTACAGGGTAATTTATGAAGGTCTGGTAGAGAACTAGTGCTGTGTGCTTGTGAGTGTGTATGTGTTGCCTCCCCTAAAGGGCCTTCTCTGAGCATGTCTGATGTTATTCACTCTGACATATTTCGCAGACTTTATCTAAAAGGCACTGTAGGTTCACAGAGACACACACATAGGGAAGATACGAGGGCAAAGCAATGAGAGGCTGTAGCTACAGTAAGTGGGGCTACAACACAACACACATACACACAAAGACACACACACCCCATGTGTTTCTTCTCAGAACTAGTCTTGCCCTCCATGGTCGACAACAGCAGGAATAAGAAGCACGATTCATGACTTCCATAGTTTAACTCTGCCTCAGATAAAACCTGAACGCACTGTGGTAATTTAATAAGACTCCCCCTCTAATATTACATTGTGTAGAACGGATTACTTTATTAATGAAATAGTCAAAATAATTTAAAAAACAGAAATCAAAATACATGTCTTCCAGACTGTGCAATGTGCATGTTTGATGCTTTTCTCTGGAATAAATAATATTAAATTCTTGTGAGCAACGATTGGCACTGTTGCCAAACAGCAAGAGGGTTCTGGGTTCGAAACTGTCGGCCGACCAGGGAGCTTCTATGTGGAGTTGTTGCCCTTGTCTGTGTGGGTTTTTTCTCTGAGCACTCAAGCTTCCTCCCACAGTCCAAAGACATGCAGGTTAATTGTAAACTGTAAACTGCCTGTAGGCGTGAATGTGAGAGTGAGTGGTTGTTTGTCTCCATGTATCAGCCCTGCGATATGCTGGCGACCTGTCCACAGTGTACCCTGCCTCTCGGCCAAAGTCAGCTGGGATCGAATCCAGATAATGGATGGATGCATTTTGCCCACTGATTGAATAACAAGATTGAAACACTCAACCACACTATGAGTCTACAGCCGTGCAAATACCTCAGTGAGGCTGTGCGCTGTGTCTATGTGCTGAATGCTAACATTAGCATACAAACGAACGTCATCAGGATTCACCATCTGGGGATCATCACTGACGGTGTAGAAGATTGCATGGCAATCCACTCTGCAAGCATGACTAATTGCAATCAATGCAGTAACTAATCGCAACCAGTGTGTCCAAACTGAAGTAAAACGAAATCAGATGCTCAACAGGTCACTGGACATAACATTTGAATAAAGCACACACTCGGTGGAATGTTTAGTGCTTGGTTTCTCCTCAGGCAGTGTCACTGAGATGTTACTGAGTCAGACGTGCAACCATTTTCTAAACCGCTTAGCCTGTTCAAGGTCACAGGATGCTGGATTTTATCCCAGAATTCAATGGTTGCCAGTCTATCACAGGGGCTGGCACACACAAAAAGACTTACACTCTCGTTCACACCTACAGGCAATTCAGAGTGGTCAGCTCACCAAATCTGCATGTCTTTGGACATGGAAGATGCCAACTGTACACAAGAAGGTCCCAGCCAGACAGAGACAAGCCAATGAACCACGCCATGATGCTTCAGCACAGAGAGGCAGCTTCCACTCTCTAAGTCACAGTAAGCGCTTAGCTGAACTGGAATGGAAGAACAAACAGCTATCTCTTCTTCTGTGAATACTAAAACGATGTGTGTATGATACTGTACTGAAATGCTGGCCGGGCATGGGCGAGGATGCAAATCTATGTAAGTAAGTTAGAGCAGTGAAGAAAAGGAGATTTCTGGTAGTGTTGCTTTAGCCAGAGTTATTTCACAATGGGAAGTCCCACAACGGCGACATGCAGCGTTTGCAAGACATCAGTTTCGAGGAGTGGCCCCAGTGTTGCAAACTACAACACGAGCAATCTCAAAAAGCACTTTGTTACAGTTATGACTGTCAAACTAGATGATAAAAGGAGTTCTATGGCATTCATTCGCTTTCTGATTTCTGTTTGTTTTCCACGTATCAGAATCTGTAACCGGGAAGGAAACTTTGTATGAAAACACACTGAAATAATTAAAAGAAACAAACCCCCCAAATCTCAGGTATGGGATCATGGTCCTTTCTGTTGCTAGGATACGGTTCATTTCTCAGCCACGACGATCTCACTTTCATGATGCAGAATCTTTGTTCTCCCAATCTCTCTGTTCACACACGTTTGTGTGTGTGTGTGTGTGTGTGTGTGTGTGTGTGTGTGTGTGTTAATTGGCCAGCTGCTGAATCTCAATAACTCATGAACTGTTATCACAGCAGAGATCGACTGAACCAACCAATCAGATAGATGCCTTATAAAAAGCCTATAATTTGATCTATTGGTGATGGATCAAGAGAGAGAAGAAGGAAGGTGAGAAGAAGTGAGGTGGGGAAAGACAAAAGGAGGAAGCTGAAAATAACAAAAAGAGGGGAGAGAGGGAGAGGGAGAGGGAGAGAGAGAGAGAGAGAGAGAGAGAGAGAGAGAGAGAGAGAGAGAGAGAGAGGATCAGGAAAAATCTAAGCGTGCTCGGCACTGCAGGGAGGTAGACAGACTGATGCACACTTCAAACACACATGCAAACACACAAAAAGGTCCAACATCTGAAAGGGGGTGAGAGGAGGCTCTGTCCATACAATGACCTTCTTAACCTAGCGGGAAGGAATCTATAGTGACACACATGCAGCACAAGCCGATTCAAAGCTTCACATGCACTAATCAATAACCCAAAATGTTTGTGTCATTGGTTTAAGTACACACACACACACACACACACACACACACAAGGCATTAAGCCTGGTGTACAGCAGTATGCTCATGCTCTGTTATGATGACGAGGCTGTGCTGAGAGCAGAAGTCACATGCTGCCTAATCAATGTCCATCTTTAACCTTTTACATCTATACACAGCTTGTATGAATGTCGCTTTTGTTCCTTACAATTATGGCACTTGGAAATATCCACTTTTAAAAATCAGTGTAATGGAAAATGAAAAAAGTGTCTCTTTCGCTCAATAATAAACATTTTCTCTAACTGTATATTCGTAAGGCAGCAAATGGTTCTAGATTTATGTTATTATTATAATTTTAAGCACTTTGAGGTTGTTGTTAATGGATGAATGGATAATGGATGTTGGTTGGTTTGTAGTGATTTTATCATTGGTTTGTTCACATTCTGAAACATGTAGAATATAATAAGGCTTTAAACCCTGTGAATGAGTGTTTCACTGAATTCAGTCGTTATAATCCGTAGAAACATGACTTGCACTGCAATATGTGGCAAAACACACACCTCATCAGCAGTTTATACTGAAGAAAATGGTCTCGGAAATTTGAAGAACTTCTTAAACCAGGCAAACTCTTTATTGAGTCATTCAAATATTGGTAAAATAAAAGTGTTGAGATGAGAACCTTTGATTTTCACAGAAGCAATCTGCCTCCTTAAATCTTCACTCAACCACTTTAATCTGGCACTTAAAAGCCATGGAGTTTATAGTTGAACCAACTGCATTTATATTGGTATTGTAACCCAATCCCTAACCCCTGTTTTTGTAGTACCTTGTGTTGATTGCTGTCGTTAATTGTGCGGCGTTTGTTATTGTCGAGCTGCTGTTTGGTTGATAAAGAGATAAATGACTGAATCTTGGTAAATGTTCGTGTGAAAGCTAAAACACAGGAAGCAGTAAACCTGTCACACTTACCTCCACTTTAAATAACACTAAAGTGTGTTCATGTGCAGGTTGATAACGAGCAGAGGGAACATTATCATCAGTGGGGCGTTGTTCCCATACCCCCACCTTACTCCCCACCTTACCCCCACCCACCCACACCCACACACACACAGACCAACCCATGAGGATAACTAGTTGGTTTCCACAACAACAGGCAGCAACCTGTCTGCCAGCTCGCTCTGTCCCTCCCTCCCTCCTGTTGTCTCTGACTGTCTCTCGTCTGCTTCTTCTGCCACTTCATCTCCACCCTCTGTTCATTCCATCTCCCTCTTGTCTGCTTCCCCCTCTCTCCCTTCATGAGTCCATTGAGACACAAAGTGTTTTTCTTTTATCAGTTTGTGTGTGTGTGTGTGTGTGTGTGTGTGTGTGTGTGTGTGTGTGTGTGAGTGAATCCTGCAGCTGCATCCTACTCTTCATCAGTCCTCCAATCTTACGATTGTGTACTAGATGCCACAATGGCCCTTGTAATGATGAGGACAGAAACGAGAGGTAGGAGCAAATTATACTGCAAACAATTTGTCCCCCATTATATCTGTCATGTTGCCAGACGGCACCGAAAAAGCTGATGTGACAAAATGATACAGATATTAATGAAAGAATGTGTTTTCTCGACACAGCAACAATATGTAGTTGATCCTTGTGCAGTTTCTGTGTGTGTGTGTGTGTGTGTGTGTGTGTGTGTGTGTGTGTGTGTGTGTCTACCGCTGACTTCATGTATCTCTACAAGTAGGTCTACCGACCTTGAACAAATAAGTGTGTAAATGTGAACACATAATGTAAGGCTGGTGAAATGTGAGGGAGCACTGAAGCATGACAACGGAAAATGAAGCCTGAGGCCAATGCGGCAGTGATGTACAAGTTGGCACACAAACAGGAAAATAAATAAATAAACACTAGATTTTGCCCTCGGCTCAATCTTACAGTCCACTGATGCTATTCAAAGGATTCGAAGTACAGAAGATTAAACTGCAGTCCTGTACAACCAGTACAGTCGAGGTGAAAGAGAGCTCGGCAGCTCCTAACAATCTCAAATTAGTTAGGGACCACTGCAGAGACACCACTGTGCAGAGACCACTGATATGGGGCCGATCTGGGGGCCAATATAAATAAAAGTGTGACACTGATACATCAGCCTATATGGCAAAGATTTAATCAAGACTTGTGTTTTTACAGCTAAACCAAAACACAATATATCGAATTTGAATTAAGAAAATATGCAAATTTGTCAACATTAAATGTAGTAATTAATGCATAAAATGTACAATAGGTTGATTTATTTCAATTTATATTGTGTATTGTGTTTGACTCCAGGTTTTAAATTGACAGTTAAGACACTGAGACTCGAGTTAAAAAAAAACAATCACCAAAGTTAAAAAGACTGAATGTGAACTGCATAATTCGGTGGAATGAGGGTTAGAAGGCACTTGTGACTTGTGAGCTGCCCACAGACGTCCAACGGTACAAATGCTACATAAAGCAGCAGGACGCTGTTATGTTGTCAGACCACTGTGAGAGGATGATAAAGTTAAAAGTCGCTCACAATAACTCTTGTCCTACACGTGTTATTTTGCAGGTCCCACAGTGCGACCACTAATAAAAATGAAGGATTTCTCGAGGACATAGCACTGAATTCAACAGTGAGTATATCGTCACAGTGCACGATGCATGACACTTTAACAATTAGTCAAAATGGCTGGAGGAACTTCTTCTATGACAACGGAGTAAAATTTGCTTCAAAAGATTCAAACATCGGCGACAACAAGCATCCTGTTTCCAGCCTGATATCACTGCGCGTGTGTCTCTACAGAATGTGTCACACCGCCCTTGGACATGGGCTTGCGGAATGTGTTGAAAGGAAGGCAAAACACTGGGTTGCCACAGCAACTAGCCAAGACCGGGGGAAACAGATGGGGGTGGGGTGGTGGTGGGTGCTATCATGAGACGAGAGGTGAAAGCAAGCAAGAGGAAAAAAAAAAAAAAAAGGTGGGACAGATGGAGTTGAATATATTGTAAGAGAGAAAAGAAAGGGTGAGGAAGATAGTGAGAGAGAGAGACTGGAAACTGAAGTGGGAGGAAGGGAACTGCAAGAAGAAATAATACTGAATATTTTTACAAATTTTAACAAACGTACAACATCTGAAAAGATCTGGATTTTTATAAATTTAGTCAGTGTCTATACTCTCCATCTTTTCTTGACAAACGTACAACATCTGAAAAGATGTTGTACATCTGAAAAGATGTTGTACGTCCTTGGTGTGAGGAGGATGTCTCGACGTCTCCTGGTTACTTTAAGGGGAAGTCAAACGTAGAGCGAAGTTTAAACACGGCTCAGGCCGGTCTCTGTCTGCTTCTCGTCCGCTGTCACATTCTCTCCATTCTCTTGTTAATAATCAGCTTTCTTCCTCGTTCCCTGCGATTCCTCCTCCTGGCTTTTATATCCAACACAATACGTCTCTCTCCTTTAGCACTTGCTTTTATTTTTGTCCGACACCTTTCTGTCATCCTTCATCTTTATGCTTAGTGCAGTAACTAGTTAGAACACTAGTTGTTTTTTTATTTTGTTGTGTTACTATTAACTGTATCAGAACAGGGAAATATGATGAATGAAATCAAAATACTTGCTTCTCCTTGGAACATAATCTCCATCATATTAGCAGGTAAACACGTTTTTAGGGTTTTGTCCAAGATTTCAAGGTTTTAACAATATCTTTAAGCAAGAGTGATGAAACTCAGAGAAAGTAGCCACAATAGAGCAGAACTCTCCCAGGAAGCAGAAACTGAGACTTTAATGACACAACCACCCGCAGTTCGCCACAATCTATTCTGCTGTTTCAGCAGCGTTTTAGGGGCGTTGAACTTATAAATGCTTTAAAGATAAAAGGCATTAGTATGGATGGATTCATCAGCCTTAGATCCAGTGCTGCATCTCAGTGTAGAAATACAATACCAAGATATTAAACACACACGCACACACACATCATTTCCTAATCAATAGGTGTACTGTTATTTCAGCCCTCTACTCTCAGTATCAATAGCTTCATTGTGATTAAAAATATACTGTGCCTTTGGATAAGGTTAAGGCCAAAGAAGGCAGGATGTGGGTGTGTGAAAAATCTGTCTATCTATCCATCCATCCATCCATCCATCGATGTGTGTCTGCCACAGAGGGACAGAGAGAATATACATATACTGTGTTGCTATAGATAAAATAAAAGGGTGTTATATACAGTACATTGTTTGTTGATATAATTGAGTATTTCCCATAGGACGGAGGTTTTCATGTTATAGTAGTAAGCTCTCCATCATCCAACACTTCATTTACATACTATTATATGAGCATGATTAAAGAAGTCGCTTACTACTTCATCTTTAGTTTCCAGACGAGTTTATAAATGTGAGCTGCAAAAACATAGTCTTTGCATAAAAAAAAACTGCGATCCATTTTAAACGTCCCTTCTCACTCGTACAATAAATGAATGTCTTGAAGACTCTAGTGACGTGTGGTACGAGATCCGAGGGACAGCGGCGCTGTAATGCAACACTGCGTCTCCATGACCCTTACACACCTAATTAACCTCTTTCTATTGCTCTGTGTTGAGATACAACTGATGCTCTTCGGTGGATTACACTCATAATCCTCAATTAGCGTTTCATACGTACACTGAACTTGTGTGCTTTGGGATTTCGAGGATTTAGAGGCACAGCTAACTTAGAATGAAGGAATTTTGGAACAAGGAGGACAGGGCTGGTTGGCAGCCGCTCCCATTAACTTCTGTATCAGTGCTGATGTAGACAGATTAATAAATGAAAGACTCTGGCTGATGATGAAGAGCTGACACTCAATAACGAAGTCAAGGCCACAGTTAGCTGCTCAGGCTCAAGTCCAGCAAGAGGGAGAGAATGTATTGACCTTTAAAATGTGACGGAAAAGCATAGGATTAGGTAATATTTCCAAAATGCCATTACTTTCTCTGCAACCACCATCATCAGATAAAAGATTTCTGGGGATGATGCCGATACTGATTTAAGAGAGAAGCTGTTGCTCTGTTTTTTATTGTTTCTGTTTTCCTGCCAAGGGACAACAAACTAGCTAAATATGGTGTGAAACATCTCATTTCTTTTAATATGCGTGCAAATCAAACAACATATAGACCAATACCAATGTATCTGTGTAATGAGAATATCTTCTTATAAAAATGGTTGGTCTCAAATCAATAGTGAAAAGTATAAATTGACAATATGCTGTTTTTCCAAACCCACTTTTTTATGTCTGTTGTCTCAGTTTAACTTGAATAATGTTTTCTTATTACTGTTACTATCACTATCACCGAATACTAATAGAAAATTGAGAACTTTACAGTAACTTCTGTTGCATAAAAACATTTCTTTATCAGTCTGGGTGATGAAGAAACAGTAACGTTGTGAGGATCTAACACCACCCTTCATCTCTCCATAACAAAGTACTGTAACACTAACATTAACAACACCTTCCACCTACAGGTCAGTGCGTGCGTACTGCATACATGTACCATACCCATTGCCACTGCACATAGGGACAAGCTAATTTGTGTTTTAACTCCAGCATCTTGCTGCATCGGCAGTGACAGAAGCACTATTAAACTGATCCAATCCACATGATGTGACATATCACTTTCCAAGAGGTCGTAGCAAGGACCCGGTGCTGGAAGAGATTGGTGTCTGGCTCAGAGATACGTTACCAGAGCAAATACAAGAGCTGGACTCTGGGTACTTTGTATGAAAGACAGTAACTCTGTATAAAGCACACAGTGCCCTTTCCCTGAACTCCATCAGTTCTTATGGCATCCATCCAGTGGCTACTTGCTGCATTCAGGACGGGAAGCTGAGCGCTTGGAGCCTCGGCTCAGTCGTCCATGTTGACTTCTTCAATCAGCTTTGTTCAGTTCACAGCTCAGGACATTTGGAGAATATGAACAAACTGTGATTTCCTTGTGGCTGCACATCATTAAACACCATAAATGTGGAAAATTAAGTTTGCTGTAGTCATCATTGTGCGTGTGTGTGATTCCATTGTGTGTGTGCATGGTAGACGTGACTGGAAAGAGGACTCAACGAGTGCTGACCTTGCGTTCTTTGTCTCCGTACTCCAGCCCCAGTGTGTCCATGGCACGGACGATGGCAGCCAGGGATTGGATGGTGTTGCTGTAAACGACAGGCTTGTACTGCTTAACGTCATCACCAGAGAAGCCGTCCTCGTGGATGATCCTGAATGCACAGAAACACACACACACATTAGTCAGCGGGTCACAGACTTTGAGCTGTGCTGTTGTAACACATTAACAGTGATACTGTAACAAACAGATCCTGACTGATGTGGATTTTTGAGGAGCTCAGCCGATATTAGGGAGTAAAACAGTTCCAATACTGATATATTTACAATCATCAAACCCTAATGACAAAGAAATGTAATTGAGAATTGAAATTTTACAGTTTAAACTTCATTATAAATAAATAGAAAACACAAATACAACCAAATATAAACCTTGAATTAAGATAATAAACACTTTTTCAGTCAAATATAAACACATCTTTTCCACGTTATATATTCTCTCAGCATACGTTTGTATCTGCAAACACAAACCCTAATATGTCTGTACATTGGTCTCATATCAGCCAATAATAACCAATAAATCCAGAAATATTACTAAACCAGACTCTCAATTATCAGTAGACAGAAAGTGTGCTAGCCTGAAAATAAGGTAGGTGGAGGTATATTAGAAAGGTTAGATGAATAAAGGTTTCGGGAGAATGGAGGTGGGAGGTTGCACAGAAGCACAGGTGGTTGAAGGAGGAGGGTTACAACAAAAACACAAAGGCAAGAGAGCAGGACAGGGGGAGGTTGGAGGGAGACAGGGGAGGGTCCATAAACAGTAGGCTAAGCTGACATTTAGGCACACAGTGCCCAGCAGCAGCCTATCCTGCTGTTTTAAATGTCATGCTATCTTTTACTGCAGCTAAGGACACACCGAGAGGCCGACCCAAAGAAGCACAGTCAGACAGACAGATGGACAAAGTGTGGGAGAAATGAGAGAGGACAATATACAGGACACCAGAAAACAATCCTCTGATACAGACGGACAGATATGGGTTGGGGACCATGATGATGCAACAACCCCCCCCCCCCCACACACACACACACACACATTAATCAGGGTGAACAAGTGCTGGACTGACGATCAAACACAACTCCAAATAGCTCCATCACACTTGCAGTGCTGGCTCGCTCACTATCCTCTGGTATAAATGACTATTATTGTGGCTCTGCCCTCCTGAAACCGCCTGACACAGCACATAGATTAGCCGATGGGCACACCACCCACTAATCTCTATGGTGAAAGAAATACTGTTTTGGTCACCTGCCTATTAGATGTCAGCCAGGCAGCCGATAACCCGTCCACATCTCAAAACAAGCGAGGTGACTGACAGGATGCTAATGAGCTAGTGTCAGGACGAATACAAGTACCACGACACCCAGCCGTGCTTTCGAACAAAGCTCGAGTGTCACAAATTCATAGTCTTTGGAAAAATAATAAAAACTCCCAGAGCGTTTTAGGACACAAGTGTTGCTCAAGAAGAAGCAAAAGGCCAAGTACAAAACCCAGGAAAACCAAAAGAAACTAAAATTAAACTAATACAACTGAAAGGAACAAATGCAGCCATTGTAGCCGGCCCACATGTGCAGCACTGCTGAGCCCCAGAGCAACTGTTTAAAAATAATCTGAATTTTCTGTCCTTTGAGAAATTACAAAGGACATTTCTTTTACCAACACAAATCAGAAGCATGGAGATGTAACCAATTAATTCCATGACATACTTGAGAAATGCAGCTGTAATGATGATGATGGTGGTGGTGGTGGTGGTGGTGGGGGGGGGGGGGGGGGGGGGGGGGTCGGGTGACGGACCGTGTGACGGATCGATTTAATGTATACTGGCTGTTATCAGACTTTCACAGGCTTACTGGCAACAACGATTATGTTTAAGAATGAAAACATTTATTCCACACAAACAACAAGGCAGAACGTGTGGTTCCTATATTTTGTAGTAAAAAACAAAATGTTGTTGAATATATTTGGTTGCATTTGTGTTTTCTTTTTAATCCACAGTAATTTTACCATTATTATTATTTAGGTTTATGCTTAAACTGTAAAATATGAAGCCGTACATTTCTTTGTATCCATAGCACCTCAGCTGCTGTGTAGTTCGTACACATCTGAGTGTCTTGACAACTGGAA
Source organism: Verasper variegatus (assembly GCA_026259375.1). Lineage (NCBI taxonomy): Eukaryota > Metazoa > Chordata > Actinopteri > Pleuronectiformes > Pleuronectidae > Verasper > Verasper variegatus. The sequence continues at coordinate 22,364,134 of CM048042.1, read as the reverse complement.
AACACGTGCCACTATACACCTGTATGCAAGTGTGTGTGTGTGTGTGTGTATTTGTGGTCTCATGGACAGAAGATTGTTGGGCAGTGTAACGTGTCAGATCAATCAGGCAGCCGGCCAGTTCTATATAAATACACCAGGCTTCTATTTACATCGGTGACTTTCACACACAGGGCCAAAGGACAGATCTATACACTGGAACTAGGATATAAAAATAGTTTATTCCTAATGTATCTGTACGATGTGCACATCAGCATGTCCGACAGAATTCCATGCAGGGCTCAAGTATGACCCTGCATGGACGTAACCTGCATCACAGCATAAAAAACGATCCCACATCTTTTCTGCAGCTCTAAATATGCCGCCCTGACGTTTAGTCTTCTCTCCCCCGTCTCACTCAGTTTTAATGACCTGCCAACCTGACACTTCTCCTTCCATCTTTCTCGGCACCACAAAGGTGAAAAAAGGACAAGCATCCAATTAAGAGAAGTGGATCTCCCGAGTGAAAGTTCTATGTTTTATTGATCCGTCCGTCCACACCGACCTCCTCCCGTCACACACACTTTATAGCTCTTCAGACTACGTCACCTGACTTCCTCATTTCGTTTCTGTCAGAATTACTGAAGCCGCTGGAGGCTGTCGAACAATTAAACATAATTAAGTCACAGTAAGGTCACATGACCTACGGGGTCGCTTTCAACAAGGGGACGGTCTCCCTGCTTCGGGCTTTGAAACAATAACCTTTAAAGTGGAACCAGGGAGCTCGGAAATGAAACAACATGAAATATCAACCTGCTCTAAAGTAAGGACAAAAACATGTGTGTGCAATTTTAAAATATGATGAAAGAAACAATACAGATTTTTCAAAAGTTAAACTGATAAATGAACTTCAACAAGTTTTAGTAGAACTCAGTGTGGGGTGTTTATGAAATAAATAATTTTGGTCTTCATAGAAAGCTTATTCAGCCGCAGAGGGATCAAGCAAGAAAAACAAGAACAGTTACAAAATATAGAGATTACATTATAAAAGGAGGAGAAATTTAAGATTAGTGTTTTGGCAAGTGTTTGTTAAAGGTGTATTGCAGTGTCGCAGCTTTTTCGTGTGTGTGTGTGTGTGTCGAGCTGGCAGGAGTGCTGACGTGAGCGTCCATGCAAGAGAACCTTTTCTCATTACCCACTCTCCAAGCCCTTCTGTCAGCAAAGACAGAGCACTGTGTGTGTGTGTGTGTGTGTGTGTGTGTGTGTGTGTGTGTGTGTGTGTGTGTGTGTGTGTGTGTGTGTGTGTGTGTGTGTGTGTGTGTGTGTAATTTCCCGTAGCTTTGGCACAATCTGTACGGTGACCTGAAACATAGTTTAGTTTCACACTGAGGCAGACAGATGGACAGAGAGACAGACATGTGGGCAATTTAACAATGATATTATTGCATGATATTGTTGTACGGCTGCCATTTTGGTGGCCAAATAGCAGCTGTTCAGTGTAATGGCCGATGTCAGCAAGCAATCAAACATTATCAATATTTGCGGTTTTACATGACAATTATAATTTGTCAATTTGTTGGGTGAAACTAATCTGATAATTTATTGATGGGCCATTTTTCATGAATATTACCAGGATCTTTCTCAAGGTGCCTCAATATTAAATGTAATCTTGTTCCCTGCTGTGAGCTGCTCCTCTAGCTCTGTTCTGCATTGCATTGTGGGAAATTTGAGTCCATCAATGGCACATTTTAAAATAATGGCCACATTGAGTACACAAACTACTCTAGGAGTCAAAACCTGCTGATGATTAGTGTGTAAAACAAATGTATGACACAACTGTGCTTTGAGATTTGTGGTTCCAATATCTAACACAGATAGTGGAAAATGTATCACAAGAAGAAGAGCAGTGTAAATAACCTAAATGGTCCAAGGCATTGTTTTCTTTCTAAGATGATGAGTAAGGAGAAAAGCCTCTTCTCTTTGAAATGGGCTATTTCAGCAGACCTGTTTGTTCAGCAGTGCATCCGCCTTTGAGCGGTGCACTGTGTTAGAAAATGATGTCCACATCAGCAGATATTAGCATCAGCCTGCGAGCTAAACCAGCCACGCCAGTTGGACAGTTTATAGGCAATTAAGTAACGACAACTACGCTTTGGTACCAGTTCCTTTGGGACCTGGAGTGCATCAGACCGACCTTCAAAACCTCCTCTCAGGTGTCCACATTTCTTTTACACTCCGGGACAAAGAAAGGCCACAAAGCAAATTGTCTGTGGGGTTTTATAATAAAGATGTATCCACAACTTGAAAAGCCTTCAGAGCAGGCACACCTCCGCCAAGGCTAATGCTCTATCTTGCCACGTTAAATATGAGGGGGGGGGGAATCATGGATCTGCCCGTTTTTCCTGGGGCAGGGCCCACCCCTCAACAACACTTCATGGAAATTGATTCAGTCGTTTTTAAGTAACCCTGTTAACAAGCACACAGACAAACAAAGGCTGATGAAAACATAACCTCCAAAAAAAACAACTGAAATCACAGTGACTATAATGTCAAGGTGACTAATAATCATTCTCAGAGAATTATAACACACACACACACACAATGTTAGCCTCTTCTTCTTTCTGTCTCCCATTATCCCCCACACTCATATTTGTATCCTCACACCTACTCATGTGAACACAAAGCCTACACACTGTGCTGTGCAATTAGGTCTTTATCTTTGTTTTGCATTGTTGCTAGCTACCACTGTTTGTCCTGACACCCCCCCCCCCCCCCCCCCCCCGGATGACTTCTTATTGATATGCTGTGCATACACTTACTTCGTGGTCTCTGTCGACATAGCTCTTAGTTGTGATAAAGTGTAAACTGACTAGCTCCTGTCAGCACTGCTGGACAGAGTTACTAACACAACCTGTGTGTGTTTGTGAGTGATGGAGCAAGTGCAACGGGTGAAGGAGAGAGAGGGGAAAACAATGTGATGGCTGATAATGGGTATGATAGAGAGCATGAAAGAAGAGGGAGATAATCTGGAAAAAGAAGCTATAAATAACTGGAGGTGTCGGTAACACAGCACCCACAATGACTGACACACACACACACAATAAGTGAGATGGAGGCATCAGCTGCTCTGTCATCTGGCTCCACTCGCTTGCCATCGCACCTTGAGGTCAAGCAGCAGCATCCTGAGCACATACTCTCGCACACACACACTCCCACACCATCAGCTCTCTATCTGCTTTTCTTCAGAACAGATATAATCAATTATTTAATTCTGACAGTGGCGTGGCTCTAGGGATGGTCAGGTTGCTCGGTCAGTCGCTCGGTCATTAATTCTGACAGTGGCGTGGCTCTAGGGATGGTCAGTTGCTCGGTCAGTCGATCGGTCAGTCTACCAATTATTATTACCATGAAATGTAATATGGATATTGATGGCGTCCAGAGGATGAATCTTCCAATTTCTCTATTTTGCAACAAATAAGTTAACCTGTTTTCAGTTAAACATCAAGTGTGTTTTTAATCAAAATGTTCTATTTATATTACAAGTCAGAGTATAAGTGCTGAAAATTGAAAAAATATAAATAACTGAGGAACTGTGGAAAAGGTTAAATAAGAATATGACTTAAATATCCAAAGCTAAATATTGCAGCAGTTAAAAACATCCCATCTGTGAGAAGTGTTGAGGACATTATTTATACATGAAACTAACATGTGCCCAAAACTAGCTTCTAATGGAGGAACCTCTGGTTGTCTGTATTTAGATGTAGCTCTAATGTAGCTCTAACCCTATGTAGTTTCGATTGGTTCGCTTTACTTTTCTTCAAGTTACTTCACTGAGAAATGGGCGGATCAACACCACGAGGGCCGGGTGGCACCCAGATATTCTACGACTCCACTGACACTTAAGGAGCAAAAAGGGGAACACAGCTATGTCAAGGCTGATGTATTGCCCAGGGCCCATGGAAGCGCAGTGTTGAGTGTAGACCTTTTTAAAAATAAAGACGCAAGCAATCAGTTCCTACAGGCAGGCACATTTTGACACGGCACTATTTGTATAACATGTGTAATGAGAACCTATTAAAAAAACTGTCACTCAGCAGAGCACATACCTCCACCGAGGCCCAACAGTCACTCATTGATATCAGTTCCCTAAATACGTCTGATGTATTTGTATGTGATGTATATAAAATCTGTGATAATTGTCTAAATCCATGCCCAAACTTTAAGGATTCTTTCTCGGTCGATGGCCACATCCTTCCACCACATTTCTTAGGAAATCCGTTTGGTTTGTTTTTGTGTTAACCTGATGACAAACAAACTGATGGGGGCTAAAACAAACCTCTTTGGTGGAGGCAAAACCTGTTTTTTTCCTCTTGTCCCAGGATTTTTCCAGATAACTGGCAATTCTCTATGAATAATACATAAACAAACTCAATCTTTGCACTTCATGCCTTACTTGCATCCTTTTTTTTTTATCTCACACCTCTTATCTTCAACTGTTCAAAGCAAGGCAGAAAACAGAACACTCCCAACGAGAAAAGGTTAATGTCTTTGACCCCCGTGTCAACCTCTACTAAAAGACAGTATTTCCACAGTAACAGGTTGATTAGGGGTTTCCTCCATTGCTGAGGTTTTTTCTCGTGCTAACAATGTCTCCCCTAATGCAGAGGAGTCGTCCTGGCTCCAGGTTCGGTCATGTGCTAATGGAGGGTTCCTTGTGCCAAGGGACACAGTCTGCTTCACTCCGGTTCAGCAGGGATGTTAGGAGCTGCACACACATGCGTATAAATCCAGGCAGACAGGAGAGCAGAATAATTACAGTTCACTATTACATCTAGGAAGACCTCATTAAATCTGTCTGCCATTATCTCTCTGTTTCACTGTCACATGTTATCTCTATCTGCTTCTCTCCTCTGCCAGGTATTCTTTCATCCCCTGTTATTCCTCTGTCCTCTCTCTCTCTGTACATTTTTTTACCTAACACATCACACTTGTTCTCCGTCAGTCTGTTGTTCTTTCATCCCTTCCCACTCCTCGTTCTTTCCTCTCTTCTTTGTGCTGCTCTCCTCTTGCTCCCTTCCCTTTCTCCATTTGCAATTAACTATTAATTACAAGAACACAGTGTTGATGCAGGGCACACACACACACACACACACACACACACACACACACACACACACACACACACCTGGTAAAGCTCAGTGTGACTTTGCACTGACGTCTTGTAATGAAGTTTTAATTTAATTGTGGGTTTTATTTTGGGATGAATATTTTGATTCCGAGTCTAACTCCTTTTTGTTGTCTGGTAAACCTGAGGGTTGAATTCGTCTCCACACTGTTTACTCAGGACTAAGCCTGATAAATGCTCAGTTCCTTGGTAGATACTCTAACCAGAAATCAGTAATCATGAGTGAATAAAATGTAAATATCTACCCAATATTATTGTTGGCTGGCTATAGCGATACAGCTGCCGAGGTTCGAGGCCTCGCAGCATTGGCTCGCTGCCTCATCCAATCACAGCGAAGCCGTTTTAGCTGTGATGTGCACATTTTAGGTTGAATCTTGGCATCTGTAACTGCTGATCTGTAAGAGATCCCCTTAAAAGTAAAAGGTAAAGAAACTAATCAGAATGTGGTACAATCACTGTAATGATGTTAAGGAGACACACTATGCGTACATCCAGGTGGATAAGTTTAATTTGAGTTATTATTACTATTATTATTACGTGGCTTTGTTACAGGACGTGTCAGACTAGCTGTGCTGGGTGTGTTATACGCAAATATGGGCATTGTGAGGTCACATGATATCACGATGACCAGGAAGTATCGGCCAAACTACTCACGGGGCAACTTTGAGTTTTTTAACTTTGCATAACTTGTACACACAAGAATACCTACATTCATGTCTCACTTTAAGAGAAAGACAAGCTGTGAGCACCACTGTTTCCCGCTAACCAGCTACAGTTAACCACAGTGGGGTAGTTTCCCATCAATGTTTTTCTCTGTATCTGCTTTAGCGTGATGTTCAGCCTTTTCTTGGGAGTTTCTTGAAACTTTCAATTGAATCTAGGCCATTTACTGTCTCAAGATCTATCACTGTTTTATATTCACTGCATCTAAGGAGCCTGAAATCTTGGCTGCAGCCATATTATATAATCAGGCAGCACACGTAAGGAGAATACATAAATATGTCCTTGCAAATGATAAATATGTCCTAGCAAATGTAATTAAACCAATTTTATTTGTGTAATTCAAAAGACTCAACTATAAACAAGTAAAAACTGTTTAGAGGAGACGTTGTTTTAGCATCAAGCGATGGAAAAGAAACAGTGACTCTTGTTCTGCATTTCCAGTTGTCAGCACAATTAAGGAAATTAATTGTTTCCAGGAGCAGCTGATAGCATCAGACCGTGTGTCCTGTCGCCGGCAATTTGACTCACTAGTAGATTGATGGACAGACAGATAGATGGCTCTGGCCTGGAGCCCTAGCACAGCAAACTAAATGTTGGTCCACCACTTTGATTTAGACTGAACGATCTCAACAACTAGCAAGTTAAGAAAAATAGTCCTGGATCCACCCGCTTAATTTGGTGCCTCCAAAATTGAATGTGTTCTTCCTTGGGTCCTTGTGCCATCTTCATACAGCCTCAGCAGAACCTGGTGTTTAGTCCTTGTTTGGAAATGTTATATGTTCAATAGGACAGATACTTTTTGTCTATAATAATACTGATAATGATACTAATCTATCTCCTGTATTGATCCAGTGGTATCAATGCTTAAAATTAGATTTTCCAAAAGTATACAGAGCGTCTGGAAAAATAAAAACACGTTTGTGATGTTAAGTTCATTATTTAAATTACAAACAAACATAAATCACACACATACATGTAGCTGCTAAAATATCATTAAATTAAACCAACTCCACTTTATGAAGGAGTGAAAAAAAGACGACTGAATAGATTGTATAACATTTGATTCCACACTTAGGTGTGATACAACATTCAAACACTCTTCCAGCTATAAACCCAGCCACAGTCCCCATCAGCTGACTCTCTATCAGCTGAGCATGGCCACTGTAACAAGACTCCATTGTCTTGTGGTGTGCTGAACTGACATGAAATCTGCCAAATAGGTCTTACACAAAAAAACACTCACTCTCACAACCACATCAACATATGCACAAAGACAAAAGCATAGACCAAAAAAAAACCACACTGTCGACTGTGTATAAGTGCTGTACACACACCGACAGACACACACACACAAAGTTTCCTCCCACAAAAGACCTTTGTTTTTATAAGACTTCCTGATTAGCACGCGGACCACACACACAGTCACACTGACCAAGAGAAAGCAGAGGTGGCTTCCAGTAAAGACAGTAAGTAGATGGCATGGAAACAGGTGACAGGTTCAATGGTGGAAAGCATATTTATTCAAGTACTGTATTTACATAAAGGATACTTGTACTTAACTCAAGTTTTTTCATTTCATACTTTGCAGAGATACTAAAAACCTCACAATGAGCATTTAACTGCAGTTCATCGTAGAGCAGTACTTGGCACAATTAGCTGTAGATGGCAGCGTTCACATACGGGATATTTTGGCTTAGTTTCTTGATAGTGGGAGGAAGAAGAGACGCGTCGACCACAACAAACTGGACGTCCATCCTCCATAAAAATAAGATATCCAAGGAAATCCAACACTGCTTATTGTCGTGTCTATTTCGCAGGAAGGCAATTGCCTCGCTTGTCCCTGCTGACTGTGTGTGTGTGTCACTGACAGGCTGTCAAGAGGAGACGGAGGTGCACACCCACAGGTGCAATTCTCTATTCAGTTGCATTTTTTTCAATAGTGGTCAGAAGTAAATACATGCTGTAACTATCCATTGTATATACCTGGTTTACCATGAGAGTAGTACACAGCTGATACCCCACATTTGAATAGGTGGGTGTGTATATGCCTCGATAAAGTTGTGGTACTTGGTACTAAATATAAAAATGTTCACCTTCCTATGTACAAAACGCCCACTTACACTGAAGGCTGCTCGGACGCGTCGGCGAGCACATGCACACATGCAAACACGAGCACAGCTATCATGATGCCTGTTAGTTCAAAGCTCACTGAGGCAGCCAATCAAATCATCCTAGAGATGAGCACGCCCAGGGCTATATTTAACCAATGAAGGGTGAGTATCTGGCTGACAGACTGCTTCAGATGACCAGTTACAGACTGTCTCTTCATGCAAGACTTGGGTTGGTGCCAACACGAGTTCCCCTTTAACCCTCCCCCTCTCTCTCTCCTTGTGTGGAGCCATCCCAGGAAAAGGAGGCTAATAATTATCAAAGAGAACAGAGTCCAGGAGAGGAGCGCACTTTGCACCGTGTCCCTGGCAACCCATCTTTCTTTGTCGCTTCCTCCAACTTGCTTAATAAGTGAGAACATGTTCTTTCACTTGCCAACGTCTCTCCTCTCCTGCTCAAAATGGCTTCGCCGCGCTTCTCTTACCTCCCCGGCTTCATTTGCACTCGTCCTCTCTCCTTCTATCTTACTTCACCCTCTTCTCTCCTGTTTCTTTTCACACTCTCAAAAATTGAATCTCTCTCCCCCGGTTGCTTTTGCTGTCGCTGTCACTGAGGATTTTCACTTCTCTCTCCTCATGCGTCCCCAATATTCCTCCACTCCTTCTCTTTTCATCCTCACTTCCACAACTCTCTGTCTTTCTGTCTTTCATTAAATGCACTGGGCACTTAGTCCCCTTCATTAAAACTCCCTCTCTGTCTCCCTCCATGTCTCCCACTCTCTCTTTCTGCACAGAACACCGCCACCTTTTTTCTCCCTCTGTCCTCCTCCCCTTCCCCCTTTTATTCTCCTCTTCTGAGGCTTAAACCTAATTATCTCCTGTTCTAGAGAACCCCCTTCCCACACACACACACACACACACACACACACACACACACACACACACACACACACACACACACACACACACACACACACACACACACACACACACACACACACACACACACACACACACACACACACGGTGGGAACAGCCTGTGGGAAGCAGTGCAGCCGTGAGGGACGGGCAGCGTTTGTTCTCCCTTTGGCCCAGTCGCCTCTGATCATGTCAAAAAGGCCCAAACACACACACATGAAGATGGAGACAGAAAATGAGAAGTACTGTACGTTATACACTCAAGCTGTAAGAAACTTACTCAAAATAAAAGAATAGAAGGGTGAAAACATTGTAAAACCTTTGGATATAAATTACTTTGGGTTTGTAAACTACAGATCAGCTATAGAGCTATAGGAGACTGTTGCCGTTCAGCGCCTGTCCCGATATAGTCTTATATTCTCTGTAAATGATTGGGAGAGAAATTACTTGGAGGGTTTATCAGGAATGAAAACATGTCACAAGTCCTCATGTGACTAAGAGAAGTCAGGAGGAGTCACTGGGCCTATTTTTTCCAAGGTGTCTAGGACCTCACAGCAGCTGGTTCACACCACTGAGTAAACTATCAACACAAAGAGTACATATCCCAAATCTCTATTTTCCTATTAGTTTATGACATCATAACCCTAGTGTTGACTCTAACGGCTAAAACCTTGATGCCACATCGTATCCGCTTAACTCAAAACAGACAATACATGACAACATGTGGGTTAGGGGAATTGCAATGGTGTTAAAGCTCTAAAAGTTTTTACCTTCACCAAAGAGGATATGTTTGTTTGTTGGGTGCCTTTTGTCTCGGTAAAACAACTTCTTATCTTTGCCGAACAGAAGACTGAACTTGCATAAATTAGCGTTTTGTTTTGCAAATTTTTCTGGCAAATTTTGTGAACATTTGAATGGAAACACGACAACTCACATCCTCTGAACATTTTCACAGTTTCATTGTTCTTGGTGTCTCACAGGAAATGTATCTTACTCCCTTTGCAAAAATGAAGAAAAAAAAGCACCCAACAAACAAATATATCCTCTTTGGTGAAGGTAAAAACCTTTAGACCTTTAACACCATTGCAATTCCACTTGCTGTTATATCGCTAGTTTAGTCACACGTCATACTTGTAATAGTTGCTTGTTGAGCAAGTTAACCAGGATTGATTAATTCCTCTCCCGGTACATTTACATCCATTTCTGAAGTTTGCCGTCAGCGAAGAAACTTTGAAAGGGGAGGGGGGGAGGGGCTACACTTGAACCCACCAGAGGGTAGAAGCTTTTTATGTGGCCAGTAGTGGCATCCTGTTCGAATTATATAAAAGTATTACAACATTATTTCTTTCTCTCACACACACGTTGAGCCCTGCTGGGGAGGTCAGTTTGCCAGCTGGGCAGCGAGAGAAACCTTTGCACACGTCTAAACACACACACACACACACAGGCGTCATAAACAGATGGTGTCTCCCGCACACGCACACACACACACACACACACACACACACACACGCACACACACACACACAGCACAGCAAGCTCTCTACACAAGGTAGAGATATGTTCTTCACACATGACCAGATCCCCTTGGGTTGCAGGCCCAAATATTAAACTTCTCCAACAAGTTTCTTGCACAGTCGTAGACCTACATGAAACCATGTCGTGGCTTCAAATTTTGATCTCTTTTTTGAAAAAAAGCTTGAGAGAGGTGCAACAGTAGGTGTGTTGATACAAGGTGAATGCTTTCAGGTGCAGTGGAAACAGATTTAGCAAATACATGATGTTGTACAAGAATCAGTGTAGCCACTAGTTCAAGTGAGACAATCGTAGGACATGACGAAGAAATTTCAACAATGGCAGAACATGAAATTGCATAATCTTAGAAAGCAAAAATCTGTGTTAAAAAAAAATTAAAATAGGCAGTTTTGTCAGAAACAAAACTAAGAAAGAGGAAACTTCAAGAGCCCATTTCCTTGATGAACACACCATAAAGACCCAAAACTCACTCCTCATAGTTTCAATTCTTCTCCACTGTGTTCATAGTGCTCATTGTGGTGATGCACTTCCACTCACTGAGCTCACATGCACAGCTGTGTCACACACTTCAACATATACACCATAAAATCTAATCCACTCCTCTCTGTGCGTCTCCGTCTGTCTCTGAAGAAAGCAGGCACACCCCCCCCCCACACCACACCCACACAACTGGTCACTTGAGCACGCCCCAGATGTTCAAAGCTCTGTGAAAGAAAATGCAGCGAGTGCTTTCCGAGCCTTTGATGCGGTTCCGGAAATAGCTGAGCATCTCTGAACAAGAACGCAAAGGCTTCCCTGGAAGGGCGCTGTCCACCACTTGAAGAGCTGCTTCACTCCCTCTATAATATCACAGGCTCTTTGTAAAGACACACAAACACTGGAATTCATTGTCAAAGAAAATAAATAAATCCAGCCTTCAAATAGCTCGGCTCAAAACTTATTCCAGCTTGAAAGTTTCCAACAGAAAGGTGTCTTTTATATTTGTTTTGTAGTTACAGCTTCTAGCACTTTGAAAATGTCGGACCTAAGCTTCTGAAATGGCCACAACAACAAGTTATTATCAGCACTCTTTACTAGGAAGAGAATTTGCTGTTGCACGTTGTATTAATTTGCTTCCTATTCACAAATAAGACGTCCCCCTGAGATGCAAACAGAGTGGATAAACATAAAACCTGAAATTTCTAATTAATAACAAGACAACACCGTCTCACAACATCCAGTTTCATCATCTCAAGAATGACCGAGAACAGCTTGCAGCGAGACAACAGACACACGGAGGTGGCATGACTGGAATGACTGAAAGACGTGAGCGTGACGAGGAACCAGATGAACCAAACCATTTATTCTCTCCTAACAAGAAATCCTGCTAAATTCATTCATCATATACGTATATTCACAATGTGTGTGGTTCAAAGCAATAAAGCAACACACCTGACATCTGTACCAACACCGTAACAGCTTCTATATGGACTAACCCAGCCACCTCATATGCATTTGTGTCACTCCAAGTCATATAAATGTGTGATTTACGATGCTTCAGCGTCGTCAGTGCCTTCGGTTGATCTTGGAGTTATGGACTACTAAACTGTATGTACATTCATTGAACCCCTTCAGCGAGCGTCGGCCAGTCAGAGTGCACAGTGTGCTGTGCTGCTGGAATGACCATAAACAGCTGAGAGCGCGGCTCATCTGGATCCACTGGATCATGTCGTTGTGACGTGTCAGTGTACGGCCACAGCCAAAGCCTATTATCGGCTAAAACACACTCAGCTGCCTGTGAAAGGACCCAGCGGAGGAGACTGAAGAAAAAACAGATGTCATGAGTGGATTAAAGAGAAAATGATATGGGACGGGGGGGTTATCTAAATCTGTTGTAATTCCTATATGGTAGAATTATTGCAGTGAAACAGTAAATACATGTACTATTAGAGTTAACTCTTCATTAAGTACAGTGTCTGTGTTAAATACATTATGCAGAGGTAAATCCTTCCCCTGCAGCTGGACGAAATCCAAGAAGAAATAATACAAATAAGTCCCGATAGGAGTGACAACAGGAGCACATAATGATGCCATGGGAGACAATAAAAAATCTGACAGAATCTAATTGAGTCACTAAATTCACAGCTGAGTGCGACTGGTGCAAGAGTTTCCTGTTTCTAAACTCCGCTGTGTTGGAGTGTCTAAGACGGAGACGTTTAGAAACACATCTGGTGCTGTTCGGTTTGAAAAGGAGCAGAGTCGAGATGAGCAAACTCGGAGACGTTGGGAAACGATGACGCAGTCACCGGTGCTTCCTGATTGGTTGTTATTAGTCAAGACTGGACTTCCAGTGATGAACTCAAAACACTTAAAGCTCCACCTCGTCATCAATCCAGGAAATCCCTCGTCTTACTTCTCACGACTGTCGTTTCTCGTTTGTCTCTGCCTCCTGTCTACGACGTCATGCGCATGCCCGATCGTCTCTGAATCTGTGTTTTCAGCTGCGTTAATATGGACTAATATGGGATTAATACTGATACAGGGTTAAAACACTCATGTGGGCGGGGATCAATTGAGTTTCAACACAAAAGTATAGTTAGTATGGATGGAGCCAAAGAGACAGACACAGCCAGTGGGCGACAACCAACCACAACAGCCGGTGGCAACTCATATTCCAAAAGTAGCCTGTTCATATTTTGAGCTAAAAACAACAAAAGGCTGCGACAAAGGATCGTTCTCAACTCATAATCATTTTTGCGTGACGATAAAAATACTATTCTATTTCCTCACATTGAAGAAGATGGAACCAATCAATCAGTGGAATTTATTAGAAAATAAAATGTCTGAAAACAATAGTTTGACTGTTTCCTGCGAGACGCCTTGGCATCCATATACTGAGACTATGCAATATCAATTAAAGACCCCCCCCCCCCCCCCTTTCCAGATACTATTACTAACATAAATCGTGTGTGTGTGTGACTAAAAGATCAAACTGATTAGAACATGCGTGTTCCAATTTGCATGAGAATTACCATTTTTATTTCCGGCGTCACCAGTGAGGTCTGGTGACAGGGCCACACCTCAGCCCTTCAACTGACACAGGCTTGTGCTGAACACTGAAACAATTCCAAAGCTCAGAGGAAGTGTTGGCTTTAACAGAGGCGACTTGGTGTATTTCAGCAGCATGTTCAAACAACACATGTATACACAGCAATCAGCATCAGTGCATCTGCATCATGCTCCCACCCACACAGAGCGAGTGACGACTGGATGTCAGGTGTGTTATCGAGACCGATCACGGCTTGGGTTGCGGTCAGGGGTAGAGTGGGGTCGACATGTAGGAATCAAGGTGCTGAAGGCTACAGCCACACACTCATATGTGTGTGTGAGTGTGTGTGAGTGTGTGTGTGTGTGTGAGGGACAGACACATACAGAAAAAGTGATAAAGGGACGCCACATACACACTATAGGGTTATTAGACCGTGCTTATTAAAGACTTACTTCATCTGTTTGACGATGGTGCTTTTCCCTGACTCTCCAGCCCCTGAGGGATAAGAGACAAGAAGACAATGTAAACAGGGTGTGTGTGTGTGTGTAAGACAGCAAGATGGAGACAGAGTGAGAGGGGGGGGGGGGGACAGAAAGAGAGAGAGAGAAAGGAAGGAAGAGATTGAGCCTGTTAAAAAGCTAAGTGAATGAGGACAGCAGCAGTGGGGTGGAGATGCAGAAAGTTGCTGCACCCTTTGTTCCTCAACATCCTTTCTTCACTCATTCACCCCCTTTCCTTCCATCCCTCCATCCTCCACTATGGACTTAACACACAAGATAATTCCCCCACCGCGAAGAAACCAATGCATCAATCACCCAGAACCCCCTAAAGAACCCAGAGAACCAGCTGAAGGAGCCGGGGGGGCCCTCCCTGCCCTGCTGCAGAGCTACTGCCATGTTGTTTTTTTTCTGTCCAGCATCCATCTGCAGTTACCATCTGAGATGTGGAGTTAAAGGCTTCAACAGGGTGGAGAACCACAGTCACCTGCTGGTCTCTAATGGCTGTCACGCTACTGGGAGGATGGAGGATGGGTTTTTAGGGAATCAGAGCAAAATCTGCTCCTCGTCAGCTGATGGTGAAGATGGTTTACTCCTTCACACCTTCAGATGAGGATTTTCTTACCAGACGCCCACCATCACTACCACACCTTTTCCTCCACTAACACCACCACCACCACCAGTACCACCAGCAGCAGCAGCAGCAGCAGCAGCCGGGGCTCTCCGGGCCGCTGCGAGCCACTTCCCCCCCCGGGGGTAGTCTTACCCAGCAGCAGCAGCTTGACATCCTTGGCCGCGGTGACCCCGTCCTCCTTCAGGTTCTTCTCGATGGCTTTGCTCCGGTCCAGAGCCGCCCGCTCCTCCGCGCTCAGAGTACATCCCATGGTTAGAGAACACAGCTTGATGGCGGTACCGGGAACCAGGGTCCACGGAAACGATTACAAAATTAAAACAACAACAAAAAAAACAAAGCAAGCCCCCAAAAATGTCTTCTTCTGGCAGCTCGGTTAGTTTCCTCCCGTGTGGCTCTCGCTTCTCGAACCGGGGGGTGGGGGGGGGGGCGACACGGCGCCGTTAAAGCATTGAAATGAACCCAACGGTCCGCTCGGGTTGGTCCACGGGGCGCGACGCGGTGGAGCCTCCGGAGCTAAGCGGCGTGAGTTCGCTTCTGTTCGTCCCGTGTGCTTTCAGCTTTTTCTTTTAAAACTAAAAAAAAAAAAAATCACGGTTCTCTTCCTCTCTCTCCGCTCGTCGACGGGTACTCGTGTGTGTGTGTGTGTGTGTGTGTGTGTGTGTGTGTGTGTCACTGGGCGTCGGTGAGCAGCGCGGGCATCGCTCGGTTCTCGCGGCGGCTCACGGCGGACCTTCCCTCGGCTCCTCGCTGTCTCTCTCTCCGGGGCGGCGGCGGCGGCGGCGACTGGGACTCGCTCTCTCGGTGTGTGACGCTACTGCCTCCCGGTAACAGCTCCGGCGGAGAGGGGCTCGGTCCTTCCTCGCTTTCTGTCGCTCAATTGCGGGCTGCTGACGTCAAAACGGGTTGGGGGGGGGGGGGAGAAAAAGTGTGGAAGGGGGAGAGAGAGAGAGAGAGAGAGAGAGAGAGAGAGAGGTGGTCCCAGTGGCGCAGCCTGGCGGGGAACTGTGCAACTACACCTTCTGTGAGAGATCGTATTAAAGGGTTAGTTCACTCATTATCTGCTCACCACTGTGTTGATGAAGTGTTTGAGTTCAGAAAGCACTTCTGGAGGTTCAGGGGTTAAACAGCGTTGCAGCCACGTCCAGTACAATAGAAGTAAGTGGTGACCAATTCTTCAAACGTGTATATATATAAAAACAACAGAAACAAATCCAAACAGGCCTCCACGCTGCTCCTGTGGTGTCATCCAAGTGTCCGCAAGCACCGACATTCAAATTCGACTCGAAACAAGGTAATTTACACCAACGTCCTCTGTGCTCCAGGCTATAACCTGGCTCCGGGGTAGGACAACAGAGGACGTTTAGGGAGTAAAACTGTTTCCAGTCAAAACAGCACTTTAACTTTTACAGGCCTCTGACACAGAAGTCGCTCCCTGGACCTCAGGATGTGGCCGTGTTACTTTTTAAATGCCATATCCATAAACAAAATGTTTAGAGTTTGAGTTAAGATTGATTGTTTCAGGTATGTGATAACCGACTCAGGCTACCAACAACAAACACATTGTATGGGATCTAAC
Organism: Verasper variegatus; assembly: GCA_026259375.1. Taxonomy (NCBI): domain Eukaryota; kingdom Metazoa; phylum Chordata; class Actinopteri; order Pleuronectiformes; family Pleuronectidae; genus Verasper; species Verasper variegatus. Next base: position 22,347,953 of record CM048042.1, on the reverse strand, counting down.
CTGATGCAGGGGTTAGGCATTGATTTGTGTGAGCGCATGAATATTTTAATCCATGTTAATGTGAGTCCATGAACACTGATCTGCTACAATATTAACAGCATGTTAGTTTTAATAATAGATTTGACTGGTGCATATGTCTATTACCCTGAGAGTGAAGCCTCAAATATAACAGATCAATAATCTTTTGGCAGAAACAGCAAGATGAGAACACTGGCTTTCATCCATTTGAAACATTCTCCCAGGGGTCGCTAACTGCTGTTGGTAACATCTGGAGTGTGACTGACAGCTGTAGTATTTGAAGGTTTCATTTCCATCATCACGGTTTCATTATTACATTCGTGGATTCACCAGAAGTGCTTCCGTCCCTCATGAAGTGTTTGGTTGCCTCTGTTATATTGTTAACTTCAGGAAACAAGATAAAACTGAGCTGCTCGTTGTGGTTAATCCATCTTTGGTTATTAATTCAAAATCTGAAAAAACAGGAATTAATTAATATAAATTAATTACCTTCATTTAGTTGGGTGGTTGAATTTCAGCACAAAAATATTTATTTCAGTCAACATTCAAAAGTTTTAGTTAACTTTTTCTAACGCATGATTCATAGACTGTTTGAATTTAATATTCCCATTAGTCCAAACTGCATCCGCGAGTATGATACTGCACATTTTCAATGCAGTATCAATGCAAATTTTGGCTCAGTTTATGGTCGTCGACATAACGTGTTTTAAGTTGCGGTTTTTGCCAAGACTTGCATTTAATATATCAGAATCTAAGATGCTCTGGTAGAGTCACTGCCCCAAATCCTTCTCACACTTCGGATAGAACAGTGCATGTGGAGCTGTTGAGCTTCTCGGTCTGTGCAGCTGATTGTTTCGTGGGTTGCACATAGATGATAGGGTTCAGAGTCAGGGCTCTCATCTGTCCCCATTAATGAACCCCCCCACCCCCCCACCCCCAGCAGCTGTTTCCTCACACACCCTCAAACACGCTGAGTATACATTACCCTGCCCAGCGTGAAACGGCAGCGAGCCAACGACAACAAGTGGCTGTTGCAGGAAGTCAAGCATCAAGCAGTTGCTAACTGGTATAGCTGCCACATCCTGGTGGGTTTTACACGATGATTATTCCAGAACTAAAAGGTGAAAACACAACAGAATGCAATATTCTGTTTTATTTAGATCAGGCCTATTCCAATTGGTTAAATTCATAGTCAGTCTATTCAACTCTAGAGGGGCCTATAAGAGGAATTGTATTTCCCATAGTAGAAATGAATAAAGTATCATCTTATCTCGTCTCATGCTTTCATACATTAGAAACTCGACGAAAGCAGAAGCAGTGACATCTTCTGTCGTCACTGTGACAGCTTCAGTTCACGCTCTGACCTCAGCTCTGACCTTGACTTTCTGCTTTCTGCTCCAAGTTAAGATGAACTTGTTCGCGGCTGCCGATTCAGAATGAGCAGACTAAATTTAACCTTCGTGGAATCCTGATTAGGGCGGACAGCGCATTTAAACCACAAGTTGTTTGTGCTCAGGATCATTTTCACGGCCAAGATTTTGGCTTTGACTTTCCTAGCTGAGCATTCTGAGAAAAGCTCAACCCACTGTTTTGCTCATGTAGATGTGAGACTAGAGACAGGATATGATTAGATTATTCAAGATTATTAACTGGAAACACCTTAACGCCTTATATGGCTTCATTCAAAGGTTAAAGCAGCTTGATCGTGAGCTGTTTAGCGGGAGTTTCAGTGGTTGTGGCATATGACATGTTCTCTGCATGTTCATTACATGTCCAGTAATATGGGAGTGATGCGGTTGCAGCCTCTTTCTCTCCTTCCTTCCTTTATTACATCTGGTCAGTCCGTTAACAAACACAGGCTGTGGTTGCTGTTACACAAGCACCACACGCGCACACACACACACACACACACACACACGCACACACACACGCGCACACGCACACTATCAACGCTGATATGATGCAATTCTTTCCAGCAGTATGTAAGAGCGATGCTGTTGCCTCAGACTCAGGCTGGAATCCACTGATTGGGAACAAAATAAAACAGAAGAAACTATTTTGTGATGACATTTTACCCTCGTTTAACAAGGTTAATTAAAAGATAACATAGCTGAAGGTAAATATACCCAAATATTTACACATTCATCTTGAGCATTTCTTACTAAGCCAAGAGGCCCATCATTATCTATACACCTGGATACTAATGTCCTGCCCTTTATGGATTTGGGACATTAAAACCCTGGTAACCCCAGACAACAGGGTTCCAAAAAAAATTCATACTGTTTCTAAACATGAATTATGCAGCCAACCCAAAAAATAATTTAGAACAATGCAATTATATTACATTTCTCTTTCCATAATAAACTGGCACTAAGTACGATTCAACTAATAATCACCAGGGACCTGTTAGGTTTAGTCTCATCATGATATCATGAATGTAGCCTTCTTCTTTCCAAAGTCTGAGCTCAGGAGCAGGGGTCTGACGTCGGCAGTGAAAATGCAGAGTGTCTGGGACGAGGGCTCGCTGGAGGTGTCGGGAGGTAATTTGCATTCCTCCGTCTGCAGCGTTCAAAGAAACGCGGCTACAGATTGAGAGAGATGAATGAAAAGGGACGGGGTGATGTGAGGGGAAGGAAGAGACAGGTCCAATGAGTGGTGTACTGTAGAAAATGGAAGGAGGGATGGGAATGCAGCCGTGGAAAAAAGAGCTCTTCTCATCTTTCTTCCAGACTCAAGTGTCACTTAAGCAGAGCCACAATACAAAGAGACTCAAACAGACATATTAAATAGACATATTGGTATCATCAGGATTATGTTTGACCATAGGAAAACATTCATTTTACACAAATATTATGTTTAGTTTCTAAAATCAAGCTCTATGTACTTGGTGGTATTTGTGTTTTCTTTTTATTTACATGTATAGTTAATAAATGGTTATACAGTCAAACTTTAAAATATCAAGGCTCAATTACATTTCTTTTTCATAAGGGTTTGATAATAGTATTTATAATGTATATATGTATAATGTTTATATCGGTGTCTGAAACTTTGACTCTCAAAAATCGGTCAATCTTAGCATCACCCCCTAAATTTCCATATCCATTTATAGGCTCTGATATACGGCAAACTCTTCTGCAGATGTTGTATAAGGACAAACCAGGTTTGAGTGGGTAGACGCGATGTCACTGTGGTTGGAGATCACTCTCACTCGGTCTGTTTAAGTTAGATTCCATTAGCTGTGTTTTCACGTGGAGGAACTTTAAACATTCGCCCCTCGGGTTCATTTCCTGTTTACTTCCCAGTCATCGCAGGTATCAGGGTCTGCTCACCCTCGTCTGCACCTCAGGCGCCGACGTGGCCTTTTCATTTTAAAGATACAAGAAGACAAATCAGACTCTTCTCTCCTCTGAAGGTTTTTCTGTCGGTTTCAGAGCAGCAGTTATTACATCGATAAACGATCAAACAAAGCATCAAGGCCTCGGCTGACGTGTGGGCCTTTCCAAAAGAACACACCCACTCCTGCTTCCTGAATAAGACCTGGACGGTTTGGAAAGTTGGGGGACTGTTACAAACATGTCTTTGAACAACAACACATCTACCCACCGTGGAGCTGGGGTTGTGTTTTGCCCTCCTTTATTCTGTTGTTTTTTTGGTTCAGGGTTACATAAGAAATACAGAGATGTTGATTATTCAATATTTAATTCCCCTGCAGCTGTTAATGACGTGTGTGAAACCCTGTTTTTGTTAATTTTATCTGATTAATGCATTTGTGTGTGTGTGTGTGTGTGTGTGTGTGTGTGTGTGTGTGTGTGTGTGTGTGTGTGTGTGTGTGTGTGTGTGTGGTGGGTTTGGAAATTACTGTTTACTTGATGCCCTGTATGACTTCATTTTAAAAACAAACAGGCCTGTGTAATAAATAATTATATAAAAATAGCAGAGACAGTATGTTTCTGTTTATAGTGACGGAGCCACAGCAACAATGGAGTAGAACAGGCAACGTTAAACAGAATATATTAATTTTAATGACATGGTCTAAAAATACAGCACACCCTTGTCGCCAGATTTTTAACTGTTGAACTACAATACTGTAACGTTCAAAACACCTAAAGTAACAGATAGAGTATGACCATAAATACAGTGTAAGGCTGATATTTTTACAGTTAATTCTCTTATTTATCACAAAATTTATGTAAAATAACCAGCTTTAAATAACAGGTGTGTAATGTTTTTTCTATGACAAAAGGAGTAAGGCACAAGTGCTTGTAAAAATACTATGATTTGCATTTGTTGAGAAAGTAATGGCTCATTTTTTACCCTTGAGGCAACACAAGACAATAACAACATTAGTAATCTTCTATGTTTTCCATCCATCTGTTATCTTTACAGTTTATCCCCAGGACTCGAACTGTGACACCGCCGTGATGCCCATAATTCCCTTTTACCGTGATCATTAAATAGCCATCTCTGATGTACTTCTCTTGAATCTGTTAGCAGTTAAATGTTCTCACAGAAAAAGCAGCTCACTGTTTACTAACCTGCTGAATGTGTGCAAGAGATTCATTTACTCTCGTTTCTTGGCAGTTATTCGAACATGATATTCTTCATATTTACCATAATTGCATTCCCCTGTTTGTAAAATGAAACTTGAAATCCCAGGAGTATGAGAAACAGAACGTTTATACACTCAGGATTGATTATTAGAAGTAGGTTAAAAAGACCTTGGAGCATGTGGTTGAATTGGAGTAAAAAACCGAGTCAAACACAGAACAGTGTTAAGATGGAAAAGCTCAGCTCCTCTGAAGGACATGACTGATCTTAATGAAATTAGACAGACAGGAATAGCTCAGTGTACCATGGAGCAGTGGCCCAGGAGAAAACTACACGTCCATAATAACTGTGTGACACAACTTGCTTTCTTTCCCCCAAACCTTGGCAGGTGCTGTCTCCATTTTCTTGTATCAGCTCTCTATCATCAGCAGAATAGAGTCAGAGAGACATTTATTCAAGAGGTTTGAAGTTATATTATTGTATACTTATTATATGTTATTAAGATTATATTCTTAATTAATACAAGGACTTGATTACAGCCTCGAGTCACTGCAACATCCTGCAACTCTACAGTTTGTCTGGATGCACAGATGCAGTCTGTTTGTAAGAGCCATGTCTCATTCTTCAATCTCATTCTTCAATCTCAAACAGCCACAATTATGAGAGTATGACTGAGACTGAAAGCAAGAGATTATTCATTTCATTTTCCAAGAAGATTTTAATGAGCCACACATTTTTAAGAAAAACAAACATAAGCTGCACCACCACTGCTGCACAAAGAGCTGTTCAGTGAAGCTCGACCTCAGGAGGCAGAACCTGAACTGGAGAATCAATGGTTGTTGTCTTGAATGATGACGTTGCCATGATCAACAAAGTCCCCTACGTTGATGAGGTCGGGGCAAAGCAGTGGTCGTCTGCACTTCAGTGGGTCCTTAACAATAAACATGCAGAATGTGAAGCCGATAAGATGAACAGTGTTTGAGATACGTCTTCCACACAGAGACAGACAGAGATTTCTGGAAGTATTCCACTGATGCGGAGAACGTTCCACTGACCTGTGCCTGCTTTGCTGCTCCGTGAGAAGCCTTTGAAATCATCCCTGCATACAGAAATAACCTTTTTGAAAACAATAGTTTTAGTAGCTAAACAAGCTTCTTGGGGTTTAAAATTAAAAGTTGCTTTTACTATAAATTCTCATGACAATAGTCTCTTTTTTTTTATCTGGTGTGAAGTGACAGTTTTATAAAACTGGGGCTTGTGCGTGATTTTTTCATTTATTTTTATCAGTTGCTTTGAGCTCAGGGATTAGATCTGTCGTATAATGTTGTTTGTGGACATGAAAGATACTCCCACTGCTACAAACAAAATGAAACTGACATTTAACCTGTGCTGTGGATCGTGTTTGACAATGAGTCTGTGGCTGTCAGTGATTCATTCTGCAGTGTTCCTTTAAAAGGCATTGACTGTTTTTAATCTTCTCCAGTTCATCATCCAGATTTATTTCCCCATTGAAGGTGAGGAAAAATGTGTGTTGTTTCAACTCTACACTGTGAAATGCATTGTTATGATATGAGCGATAAGTTTGAACCATTTAAACCATTTGCTGCACTTTATATTCTGCTTTTAACAGTCAAACATGTTTAACACACCCAGTTGCTCGTTTTTCATCTTCTTACATCTCACCTCTCTCATCTTTTCCACCTCCTCCGTTACTTTTACACATCACTAACGTTGCAGGACTGTCCAGTGACTCTTTGTATTTCCATTTCGGTCCTCGCTGTCTTTTTTTAAGTGATTAAATATGCAGGGATGTTTCTTGTTTTAACCCCGTTTTTTTCATGGGTGCAGAACCTTGTCCCTGCTCTGTGTTGTAAAACTGTGGCGCCTGCAGCTGAAGTGCTTCATCTCGGTGCCGCTGGTAGTTATAAATAAAAGACATCTTGTTCTGTTGAAGTCTGGTCCGGCATCTGCCTGCAGCTGCTGCTTTAGTGATCTCTGAGGACCCCTGGCTGATATTTGGGGGAAGGAAGAGAAAGACAAAGGGAGCATGTGCGACATGACATAGCAAGTACTTCTCATTCACCTGGGTGTGCAGGAGCAACGGTGTGAGCTCATGCATGTTTGTGCGTTTTTTTGTATGCATATCTGTAGTTTTCCAAGCAGGGGTTAAACTCCAGAGTGATGCTCCGTGGAGCGTGACGAGAGGAGAGGTACTCAGGGACAACACAAGCCTTTCCAAATAGCACTCAGTCTGAATAATGCAGCAGTATGGAGGGAGGGACGGAGGTGTAGAGGAGGAGGGATGGAAAGGATGAAGAAGAGGCAAGTTTAAGTGGAGAGGACGAGAAGAAGAGGAGGAAGAGGGTGGGTGGAGAGGATGGGAGAAGAAGAGGGCATGCAAAAAAAAAAAGGAGCAGAGATGGATGTGGCAGCAAGAAGGAAAACAAATGGGAGTTGGGGTCAGGGTCGGTGAGCCCAGTCCAGAATCACAGGTGCACAGAGGGCGCCGGCAGAAACTTTATGGATTTTTTGACGGTCCAGCTGCTCACAGATGTTCTGGAACACAGAGTGTGATGGTCAATACATCACTGACAGCTGGAAAGGAGGGGTTGGATACACAGAGCATCACAACAACAGTAGATTACTGTATATTAATCAGGTGAATTATAGTATTGAAACTAACGACCGTAGATAAAGATGGAAGACGACCAGCCAGCAGGTGGCGATTGAGATGCTTTGGCGTCACTTTTGGGAGCGTGGGGAGCACGTAGGGAGGAAGTCCTCCATCTGTATATAAAATCTATTTAAACAGCTGAATGATCCAACCTGATTTCCAAGAGAGCAGCTTACAATGACCACAGCTTCAAAGCTGCAGACGTGAAGCGCAGAAAGAATTAAAACAGAAGAGAGACGTTGGAGTTACAGACAACTCACCACAGACAAAATGATCTGGAAGAGGCAGAAGTGCAGTCCAATGCAGATTCAGATTAGAAACCTGTATTAGATGCTGAAGCAGGAGCCTTGGCTGTTGTGTATCAGCAGCTTCAGATGCACAACTGGATGAGAACCCGGAGCTTGATCTTCACAATAAGACAGGTTCCATTTCAACTCATTGATTTACGTGCAGATAATCCTAAACGTCAGTTTGTCGTTCCACACAACCACCAACACATCATTGCACAATAGTCCCTCTCCCCCTTTGATTCCTCTGGCATTTTCCAGATTAGTCCAACACACACTATCGGCTCTGTCACACCGGAGAATCCAACTCATCATAGGAAAACCACATGATAAATCCAAACCGTTCGACGGGGATGATGGTGAAACAGCAGCGTGTGTGTGTGCACTACAAAGAAGAAGCATTTCTCCCTTTGAATGTTGAATTTTGGTGCATCAGTGATTAATCGTTTGAAAGATTCTTTAACCTTTACTCAAGAAACTACATCTTGATCCATGGTCTCTAAATAAAAATGGCCCAGTCTCAAACCTTAATTAAAGGCCCACTTGTCTGCAATAGTTTTATAATAATGTTGCGTTAATCCTCGACTGTATCTGGTGGCTGCAGCCCTGATAGTGACGGTGAACAAAATGCTGGAGGTGCCTTAAAGTTCAGCACTGACGGCCACTAGGAGAGTTTCCTTTTGAAAAATTATCTGATGCGGCCCCGAGGGTCATTAACAATTAACAATTTAACAATCATGTGCATCGTTTTGACTTCGTTGTCTCATACGTAGTGTAACTTTCTCTTTATTTGAAAGTGGAGTCTGCGTTTTCCAGTTTCGCCGTTAATTAGTCTGTTTTGATTGGTTTTCACTTGGTAGTAAACCCTCAGTCTTCTGGAATGTTAGCGAAGGTTTGCTGGAAATTATCAAAACAAACCTCTCGGTGTCGTGCAGCCTGCAGAGCTCTATTGATTCGTGACAACACAGTTTTGTCTCGGTGGAGATATGTACCCAGGAAGAGCGATCCTGCTGATGAAGCCTCCAGAGGACTCGGCGCTGTCACATTCAAGCAGCAAAGAAGACACATGCCCGTGAGTTCCTGTGTGAGCCCGGCCTGTGGCCTGTGGAGGAAGAATCGGGTCCCGGGGCGTTACGAGCTGATCCAGAGGTCAGGACAAACCACTGCTGCATTCATGACGGAGCGCGAGAACTCCCAGAGACCATCCTGCTTCTTCATTCTTCTCAGATTTGGATGAGGCGACTTGAAGCAGGGGCATGGAATCTTAAACTAAAGAATGCTTTGATGTTTACAATCAGGTGAAAGGGGATTTCCTGTGGTCACACCGCAGCCGTGTATCTGAATGGTGGGAAAATGGCTGCAGACTTTTATATATCCTTCACTATAGCTGAACATGGTCTAGTGACACCTGCATTATATCAGTGATCAATCACCACTAGTTTCATTGTTTGAGCACCATGACCATTCTGCTTGTCACACATACTACTCTCATTGGGAATACTGCCATCAGTACAATGGTCATTGCTGCTTTTCTTTGGTATAAATACTTTAGACATTGACACGCCTCTCTGTTAATATCAGAACCTGCCTTTTCTCATGATATGTTGTAAATCTTGTTATTTTGATGATGTGCTCGGTTTCACTCTGTTGCACTTCTGTCCGTCCTGGGAGAGGAAGCCCTCGCATGTGGCTTTTCTCTGTGGTCACTATGTTTTTTATTCCCCCTGTTAAACAGATGTATTTTCTTGACAGACGATGAGACAAGTTGTGATTTGATGTGATTTTTCAGCAGTTGTCCGTTAAATCCTGAGCTACACGAGAGACAGAGACATGGCAGAGAAATAATCCAGTGGATGATGATGAGAATAGAAACAGGAGGAGGAGGAGGAGAGAGACAGTCTTAAAGGCCAGCAGACTTCAAAAGAATTCTTATCAGATGGTTGAACAGCGTGTGGAACCTCCTCCCTCACACCTTCTTCCACTCTCTTTCCAACCAAAAGAATTTTCTTTTTAAGTCCATCACTGTTATTGGCTCCGAGCACAGACTGTGCTGTTTCAACTACTTCAATGATTATGGCAATTAATTTGTTTTTTGGAAAGTTTACTAACTCACAAAATTGGGGGGGACAGATGCATTTCAAACTGCACTTGACGATGACGGCGCAGCATCACACTGAAATCACAGTTTGGTTTCATGAATAGATCTTAATACTTCCATCAGGCTGTGTATTTGTAACAATAATGCAGACAGGCAATTCAATAATTTGGAGAATAAATTGAAAAACTAAATTAATCAAGGCACAAAATACACATCTGTCAGTGATATTCAGTCTGGATGTGGGAGACAGCTTCATACTTCATACTCTGCCTGTAACTCCGATCAGTAACCAGAGACATGTTCCCCTGACCTCATTGTTGTAAGAAAATTTCAGACAGCGATTCCACCACCGACACTCTCAGGTTGAAGGCCGGTTTAAAAGGCAGGAAATCGAATTTGGAGGCTTCACAAATGGAATATCTGCTCCATCAGAGGCGTAACTGGAGAGCGGAGCGGCTTCAAGCACCGCAGAGCCACGAGAAGAGGAGTCGACGAGACACATGGAGCTGAGAAGAGAGATGATGATATTTATAGCAGCTGTGCTTCCTGTGTCAGTGTGAGTGTGGATCACAAATGTGTAGGATTCTAAAGTCAGTGTCGACTTCAAAACGTCAGAACAAGCTTCTGTGATGTTGCTGGTTGACACGTTCGAAACCATTTCATCTCATATCTAGTGTAAAGAAGCGATTGTTCTAAAATTACCTGCACCAGTATTTACATGTCTGCACTGACATGGCCTGTTACAGAATTAGACACACGTTTCTAATATGAATTCACAGTGACAGCACCAGCAGATGGTACTGTGGCACAACAAAGATTAATGCATGACTATACACTGGTAATGTGCTGGTATTGTGGCAAAGTGATATAAATATAAGTATCCGCTTTATTATAAAATATAAATATATTTTTCCAAATTGATTGATAATTGGCTCGATCACATATATTTATATGAGGATTAATCAAACTTTTAGAGTGAATATGGTTCATTTGCATAAACAAGGTTATTTGAGCAACACATTGGGTTTTGATCTAACTTGTTTTATTCATGTTTGACAAATATGCATCATGTTTAGTTCATTAGTTTAAATGATGTTATAACTGTTTAACTGAAACAATAGAAGAAGACACAAAGTAAAAATGTCGGTTGTGGTTGCAGGTGCAACAGAGAAACAGCAACAGACCTGACCTCAGATAATCCTGTTGATCTGCAGGCAGGTGATAACCTGAAACTCCATATGTCTGCTTACATGTTGACAACATGAAATAATACTATGGTAGATTAAGATAGAATTGTGTCACTGTCCCCCAAAAAACCAAACAGAGCTTCTATCCCTGAAACTCAGTGTTTGACAAAAAGCATTTTCACACAAAATGACTTTCTAAAAATATCTCTTCAATGTCTCGATGGCAGCGTTGAAAAGAAGCTCTGTAAAAAGGACAGGGTTGTTTATGTGTGACATGTAGAGGACAAAGGAACATTTGCATTTCCAAATGAAAAGCAATTTATTTCGAAGCCACGTGTTTGACGCTGTGTGTTGGTTATTACAGACGAGTCCACCTCAGCCCCTTTGTTTGTCCTCAGAGGCCCAGAGGAGATAATACATGTGTTTGAATACAGCTGATCAGAATAGGGTTTTTTACATTACAGAGAAAAATGGAGAAGGAAAACTAAACAAGCAAAGAGAATGTGACGGACGGACATAGATGGAATTGATTTTGAATCATGCCACTTTAGTGGAAGTACAGCCAGCACTGTGCATGGGCACAGGCCCAGGTCAGAACACGACCGCCGTGTGAAGCAGCTCTTCATGATGTCTCCGTGACACAGTGGCTCAGGAGGTAGAGCGGGTCGTCCACCATCCAGAGGATTGGCCGTACGAAGTGTCCTTGGGCAAGATATTGAGTGGGCAGCGTGTGAGTGAGATATTTGCTCTGGTGCTCATTTAGTTTTTTGTTCTCTAAACATGTTGCTCTTACGACAGCCCACAGACATATTACTTCATCATGTTGCTAACCTGGACGAGTGCTGTGTTCAGACAGGAGGTAAACTAACGAGGCACGAGGATTCAGAAGTCACGGAAAGTAAATGAATAGAAATTCACGCACCAATTAAAAGAAAGAAACCAGAGTTGTGTTGCTTTCTTCCGTTTTTTATTTGTTTGAACAACTTAAATATTTCATACACAGGTGGAATACATGTTCAGTTCCTTTGGGTCTGTGTTACAATACACTTTAGTCTTTGCAAAAATCCACGTAAAACAATTCACATGTTCAGCAGGTTGTGGCCCACTTTCAAAAGCAGCTCGGCACTAAGTTCCTCTGTCTGTGTGTCGTCACTGACAGCAGCTGCATGTTGTCAGTTGATGCTCCACACTGACTGGTGGTGTCCCCTCGTAGTGCAGAGGTGCTTTCGGGATGCCAGAGATCGTTTCACTCACAAAAATACTTCTATTTGCAATCCTGACAAGCATAAATGTCATTTGAACACACATCCGTTTATTTCCAGTGCAAATGATTAAAATGGGTAAAAACAGAATAAGTTAAGAACACAACAGCAACTGAATGTGTGTATTTGTCACTCCTTGGAAAAAAAAATCATTAACACTCATATTATCATGAGGAACAAGAATAAATGCTATGTCTAAAATGTACCGTATACTCGCAATTATCATACATGTGTGATTTTTAGTGCAATTTCACTTGTTACACACCACAGCTTGCTTTTCCTCCCTTCTCCTCAAAGCATGCACGTGCACAGATGGAGGGTCTGCCGGGAAAATGTTAACCTGCAGGGGGCAGTTTGCATTGGCTTTATAACTGAAGCATAATGTTTAGGTAAATCAATATGAACACATTCTTTAAATTGCTTCAAGTGCATCTCTAACCGGACTTATTGGACTATTTGTCCTTTTCGTAGGACAAGAAAAACTCAATCGTGATCATGTCTGAAGAATTTATTTTTTTCTATCTTTTGCAGTCAGTTGTGTAAAGAGCTTTCAAGTTCCTACAAAGTTAGCATTTAGCAGTAGCCGGGTCCTTGGCTCACGCTGGGCCACATCGTAGCTATTGTGCCTCCCATATGTAAAGATGGACGCCATGACAGCTTCCCAAAAGTGAAGCCAAAACATCTGGATCGCCCTCTAGTGGCTGCTGCATCGTAGGAAGTGGATAATAAAAAGTCTTCATTCCAAAGATGGTTTCTGTCACTTTATCTAGTTCTTATCACAATGATGTTAAAAGTATTAATTTATCCAATAAGTTTGCCATGATTGACAGGTGAGACTGACTCGCTATTGGTCGAGCGAGTCTCGATACTGAGGCCCCACCCCAAGCTGACTACGGCACAGACTCTGCCTCCAAATGACATCACCAGGGCAAGATGGCCGCACCCCGTATCTGGTATATTTCGGCTTCATTTCTGCACAGGAAGTAGAGATGTGTCATCCATCTTTATTTGCGGATTATGTTGCCTCCCCTGGACTTTAAATACAATTTGGGCTTTTATATTCGCAGGCTAACATTCTCCTCCGGCAGTGCGTCTCACTGTGTTCCTGTCCACCACTCACAGTTGTTGTTTCCTACATTCCTATGGTCATCCATGTATTGCAATTTTGTGAGTTCTCACAGTTCTGTACATTATTGCACAATTCAACTCTATATTCAACAGTTTAAGTGTTGCCTGCAACCAGCGCTGAGGATTAATATTTTACATCCAATGGCATAATCATTAAGGATTTTTCATAATCAAGAGAATTCATATGCATTTCTTCAAGCAGGTATTCAAAGTCTTACATCAGATTAAATTCTCAAGTAACCACCCCACCATACATTGAATAAAACACAGTGAACCATGATGAAATCTTTTTAAAGACTGGCTCCCGGACAAGTATGAAAACCAGCGTCTCGTTGTCTCGACTGTTTATCGTTAAAGTTCCTCAGTCTCGACTTGTGGTCTTTGTTTCCAGATGACAGCAGCAGTAACATTCAGACACCTCCCGGTGAACGTCTTGTTCGGGGGATTCGGAAAAGTCCTGTCGCTGTGGCCGGTATCTCCTTTAGACACACGTGTCTAGAGCCGCAGAGTGTTAGTCATCTACAGACAAAAAGTAACTGACCTGTTGTCTATATAACTAAATATATCTAGTGATACAGGTTGTGCAAAAATGCAGCGGTGTTCATGCTTTTGTCGATGAGAAGTCTTTCTTCACACTTCAAACTTCACATGTAAATGGACAGAAGAGAAGGAACTAAGTCTCTGGCTACATGTCAGACATGTGCAGAGATTAGATGGGTCTTTAAATGTGTAAAAATCTCAAAAATCAAAGGTTTCTTGCAGGATTTAAATTTTCGCTATAGAAGAACCTCTGATATCACAAAGGTCAACGCACCTCTCGTCCGTCTCAACACATTTATCATCGTGTGAAATGCATTAATCATATGAGGAGCCCGTAAATTTCCTACACCTTTACACAGACTGACAATATTTACATAACTTGTAATATATGCTACGTTGTCCACCAGTGACTTTTTTATATCTTTTTTTTTTTTACTAAAGTTTGCCCCTCAATAAAAAATGTTTTTTTGTAATAAGCATAAAATATAAAAAAAATATTACATAGTAGATTATGTAGAGGAAGAAGAAAAATCACTTCCACAAGCAGGAACTCCCTCTCACACAAAGACTAAAGTGCTGGAGCCACGAATGCACGGTCTGCATCCAGCTGGCTGAATACTGGAGTCTAGATAGAATCATATGTCATAACACACTAGTTGGGTTTTTTTTGGGGGGGGGGGGGGTGTTTAATACTCAGACCAGCGTCTTTGCCGATGCTGGTAGTGTTGATTCCCACGGAGCCAGTAGCTGATCGGTAGCTCTCAGCTAACCAGGAACTATAAGCTTTTATCAGTTCTTTAACAACTAAAATCATCCACATTACCTGCAGAGATCTGTTGTATGTACGTGGATGTAAGAATGCAAATAAAGCCAAGTGTGGGACAGAGCCTGGGAAGGGCCACGGGATCAAACTCCTGCAGAGTGGAACCACTGAGGGAAACAGCAGCGTCTGTGGCCTGAGGAGAGAGACAAGGTGACAGGAAACAACACATTCATTAATCACCTGCAACTCTTCACCTTCACCTGGTTTCCTGTCTGAGTCCCTGCATTCAGCCGTCGTCACAGGAACCAATTATTCTCAGTCAATGTTTGTCAGACAGACATCGAATAAATAAAATACCGCTGCTCAATAAAAAGCACCTGCATGTCGCCATGGCAATGAAATCATTATTTGATAAAGAGCAGTTTCTGGGAAAAGTAGTTTGACTGAACTCAGATTTCTAGGGAAAACGCAGTTAGTTCCTGATATGTAGCTGACATGTGATTCTCTGGTTTTCAAGAGCCAATGCCCTGATGACATAAGAACTTATCAGCTTGATCCCACTTTGTAAAGAGTCTACAGAAACCTTTTGAGTTTGAGTTTTAAACCAACAGTGATTAACATGATTAGAAATGTCTATTTTGTGGCTGGATGCTGCCGACAGATGGAAAGTATATAAAGACGCAATAAGACAATGCAGGTTCTGGTCTTTTCCTGGGATTTGGGGACATAAACAAAAATGTATATCTATGTCTTATATATATAACAGATAAAGTCACAGGACTCTTACCTTCCATCACTGCTCCTCACAGCCTGCAGCTGGAAAAGCCTCCGCCTCCTGATTCTGAAACATGTACTGAAGGAGAACATAAACACACATTAAACACATTACTCTTCACGTCATAAAACAATATATAACATACAATACAGCCATAGTATATGTGAATACAACAAATACATGAGTTGAAGAACAATAAAACACTATGTCAGGACAACTGCTTCATGGTTTCCTGCAGAAGTTGTGAGTAGAATAAAGAGGAAGTAAAAATATCACAGTGAAAACCCAGACGTTTGGCTTTTAAAAGACAAAGAGAAAACAGCTCGATAACGAAATGTTATTAAGTTATGCAAAATGTTAGAGTGTCACTTTTAACTTTTTAGCCCTTTAGTTGTGTTTCCAATTCTCCTTAATGTAGTGACATGATGTATAATCTCTAACATGCAAGTATAACTAAAGTAAAATGTGCTGAACTGGTGTGAGATTCCCTCAGCGCTGCATGGAGCCAGCCTCATATGTTATCATATCTCATTACAGCGTAAATTCCACAGGTCACACAAGCTCAGCTCCTCTGGTTGGAGAGGCCGTCTCCTAGATGATGTCCCTGGAGCTGATTGAAAGGAGCACAGGCTTCAACAGGATGTTTAACCCTAACTTCCACTTTCCGTCACGGCCACCACATCCTCACATGAAAGTGCTTCTGCTGAGCTGCACAGCACAGATGGAAGGGAAGGAAGCAGCAGTGATGAATAGGGTAGAGGTGAGAACACACACACACACACACACACACGCACACATCCCACACACACAAATAAAGAGTCAAACAAAATAATGTAGTGAAGGAAGGTTGTAAGTTGTCTGCTGGCCCTGAGAGAAGAGAAGACAGTGACAGACACGGTGTGAATGAACCAGCACAGAAAGAGAAGCCTCAGCACTGGAAGGCAAAATCATTTCTTGGCTAATAAAAAAATAGATTTTCCCTCGTGAACAACAAGAGATGTCGGAGTCGTGCGGAGGCTCCTTGCACAACGTCTTCGGGGTATAAACAGCACGGAGAGTATTACAAATTACCAGAGCGTGAGGCGAAAAAAGGGCTGTGACAGGACGTGGAAAAACCTGCAGCGCTCCCTAATTAGAGGGAGGATGGTGCTAACTGTCAGCTGCACACAACAAAACAACAAAAAGAGACACAAACTCTATTTTAAATAGGTTTTTTCTACAATGAGTATGATTTTTAGAGCGAGGACTCTGGATGATGGATGATGATAACTCTCTCTCCTCTCACAGGAGCTGTTGACGTAAAACGATCCAGTTTTATATAGAAGCACTTACAGGAGAATAAGGCCTTAAAAGGATTTTGTTATTTCCAGAGCTCAGCTGCAAAGAACTGTTCATTACATCTGCACAGGTTGTGATATACACTGAGAATCCTGTTCCACCATAATGAGCCATGAGTGTGTTTTAAATAGCTAATTCTAGGATATGCAACATAATTGTAAATGAGGGACAATCATCAATTATTTCTGAAATGGAAGTTTGGATAAAGAGAATAAATAAAATGATAAATTAATTTAACATTTATGAATTTGCTTGCTTGAATATAAATCACTGCACCGCATCATGTTATCTCTGACCTGCTGGGAAGGCCCTGAATTTATCAACTACTTGTTAAATGTACAAATTGATTAATTATTGTGATTTATTAGTGGCTTCACAAAATCAAGCATTGGCTCCAAGTAGCCCAGGTCCATTTTGCCTGGGGCCCCCAAAGTCCCCTGAAACGCTCGTCTTCATAATTACAGCCTTAATGGCTAATTAGATAGAAACTCACAAGCTTCAATAATGTTTTGACTATCAATGCTTCAACAGAGATTTTTCACAACACATCAACAGTAAAGTTTCTCAGTTTAAAGGCTTATGACTCATGATAATAATTTATTAAATAACATCATGAAAGTCATTAGTTACAACTCATAAACCTGTTTTAAAAGTCTCCATGAGAACATCTTCATGGCTCTTTAGGAACACGTTTGACACTTTGGGGAAAAACACGGCAAAATTTAGATCAATACCTCTGTCTTCTGTGTGTGTGTGTGTGTGTGTGTGTGTGGGCGTGTGTGTGTGTGTGTGTGTGTGTGTGTGTGGGCGTGTGCGTGTGTGTGAGTCATGCAGCTGGAGCCAGGAGATGATCAGTGTAGCTCAACATGAATAATGGAAGCAGGGGGAAGCAGCGAGTGAGGCTGTACTCAAAATGTAAGAAAATCGTTCAATACCAGCTCCTGTGAAAACTTTGTAACTAACACACTTTCATCATTTGATTCATCTGAACGAAAACACGTAATAAAACTATAACAATTTATATGTTCAGTTCAGTCCTGGTATCCCAGCATATGGGGGGAATATTTAATCGAGAGAAATAAGTAACTTTTTACATTTCCAACATGTGGTCGA
The DNA here is from genome assembly GCA_026259375.1 of Verasper variegatus. NCBI lineage: Eukaryota > Metazoa > Chordata > Actinopteri > Pleuronectiformes > Pleuronectidae > Verasper > Verasper variegatus. Next base: position 22,330,222 of record CM048042.1, on the reverse strand, counting down.
GTTATCCAAATCATTCCTATTGGAATTTAAAAAATTCTATATATAAAATGCAATTAGCAGAGCTAGTGTGGTCTACATTAAAGCTGCGTCTGACTGTCAGTGAGACCTGAGTTGAGCTATATTACAGAAGGATTGATTGCACGTCCGGTTTAAAACTTTTTCTTCTCTTCTTGGAGCCAAACGTGTGAAACAAGGGAAGACGACTTTCTGTCTTTCACTGTTTGGCTCAAAGTTCTGCAGAGCACCAGGGACAGAAATAATCCTCATTCAGAAAACACTGTATTTCTCCTAATGCCACCACTGGGGCTTTTAAACATGGGACTCTCTGTGAAAACACTTGTGACCATAAACTGTAAATAAAGACGTGAAGCCAAAATCATGATGGCCCCCTAGTGTCTTACTACAGTATAGCTCATAAACCTCACCTCCTCCATGTTAGCAGAAGGGGTTTGGACCAAACTAAAAGGTCAAAGTACACGTAAGTTTGGTTTTAATTAATTATTTGATGCCGTAAAAACGATGAGAAACATCATGATTGACAGCTGAGACTGACTCGTGACTCGTGACCTCGACACACTGGCTACAATGGGAGGAAAAGAAAACGTGCTGGCCATCTTTCAGGAGTAGAAAACACTTCCATGACGTCCAAGACGTTTTTAAGAGACAGTTACTTTCTGATATTCAGGGTCAACGATGAGGACAAACACAAATTCACAGTGTGAATCATTAACTCACAGAACCAATTTCCCGTCTAACGTCTCCGAAGCTGTTTAACACGATGCAGCAGATGGCAAAGTATTTTCAGAGAGGTACCGTAAACTATTAGCTGGGGGTGAGAGAGCTTTTCATGGGGTGAAGTGCATGATAAACTATTAGAGGCCCCACAATATATCAAGAGCAGCCTCATCATCCTGTCTCTTCGGTGCAAGGTGGATGGAAAATTGGACTTCAATGACGCTATTGATTCATTTGCCTGCACAGAGTGTTACTTATGGGCTCGGCAGGTACAGACAGTGAACAGGGGGTCGGAGGGCAGATGTGTGGTTTTTTTTAGCTGTGACCCAGTTCTGGATCCTGAATCTGTGAGTGACAATGGAGAACGTGATCGTCATCCACAAGCACAACTGACTCTGTTCAGTTTGGTAGAGAACCTCCACCTGGTGGTGTGTTTCCACTCTGCAGTACAGTTAACTCCAGCATCCGTGTGAATCAGACATGTGTCTTTGTGCCTTAACGTGAACTCTGCATCCAGAAAACAGAGCAGCTTCATTTACCTCCTTTAAACCAGCAGATGTTTTGATGAGGACAGCCCCCCCCCCCCCCCCCCCACACACACACACATGTGTAAGATATTGAGATTTGCGTACAGTATATATTTCAGCTCATTGCTTCAGTTGCTATGGCCACAGCTTCACTGTTTTCAGTTCACTACCACAGCTCTTACAGCGTCAGCTCGCCCCCCCCCCCCAGCACCAAACAGCCAACATGCAAAACTAGCTAGTGAACACAAAGGAGCATTTACCAGGTAAAGAACAAGCTACTTTCTTTCAGGAGTTGGGTGGAGAGAACTATGACTGTTTGATGGCTCACAGTCATCATAACAAAGGTATATATGATAATAATATGTCAGTGCTGTGTTGCAGTGCCCCCAGGTGGCCAAAAGGTCAGTTGTTGCAAGTTGAAAGAAAGTAGAGGTCTCTCAACATCCAATAAACTAATCTTTTCACGAGGTAAACCAAATCCCTGAGTCTGATGTTTTGATCATCTATTCTTTTAATGGGTCTCCACGCGAGGAGGTCGTCCGCCCTTTGTTCTTAATGTTCTGACTCTCGTTAATTATTAATCAGTAAAGAAACAGGGAAAATTGCATTAAGATTAAAGGTGGAGTTGGTTTAGTGTGAAGTCATCGTTCTGCTCCGTTGTTATCTTCATTAAATGGTTTGGTAAATGATCTTTTAAATCGCGCTTTTCTTTAAATAAATTATGATGACCACTTTTACCCGTTATGTTTCACCCTTTCACACACACACACACACATTGCATCTATAAGCGCAGCACTTTCTCCTATCATACATCAATCACACACAGCGGTGAAGGCATCAGGAGCAATTTGGGATTTAGTATCTCGCCCAGGGACGATACATCATTGCAGAATGAAAGAGACTGGGATTCGAACCACCGTCCTACTACTTCATGGACAACCCGCTCTACCTCCTGAGCCAAAAGCACGCAGATACATAGCAGAAACTTTGTGACTTACTGATTTGAGGTTGGACTCCATCTCTGTGAAGTTCCACTCGGTGAGAGGTAGGTTTAAACTGAAGGGCTGCGGAGGCACAGGGGAGACAATTCAGGTCAGTGTTAAATAATAGATCACTTAAATGTCTGCTGTGTATAAAGAAAGGCAGATGAGGGCAACCTGCCCCCAGTCAGAGTGTTTCTATGTGTGTGTGTGTGTGTGTGTGTGTGTGTGTGTGCAGGTTCACTGACGTCCATCACAGCGCTGGTCCCAGCTTCCACAGAGCTGTGCTGGTGGCTCCTGAGCAGCAGCTGCTGCAGCTCCTCCAGGCTCATGTCCACATTCTCCACTGCATCTGAAACCTCCACTCTGCACACACACACACACACACACACACACACACACACACACAGAGTTGTATATAATTCATAAACACACACTGATCCTTCAAACATGTGAAAGTTGGTGTGCGTTCACCTTACCTGTCCAGAACCGGCCTCTTACCCCTCCTCTCCACCACAGAGGCCGCGGAGCCCCTCCCCTCCAGAACAGACTGGACCATTGCCACAGGGAGGACGGGAGGTTCTGAGGAACACACCTCACAGGTGGAGGTCAAGGCCACGGCCTCTCCTCCACCCACACCACCTCCTTTCCCTCCTCCTCTCACTCCGGGACTCACAGGCTCCTCTTTGATGAGCAGCATGCACTTCTCCCTGTTTAATGGAGTCAAACACTGTGAGACTAAAGTGTGGAGGAGCCAAACTGACAAAGTTAGAAATACATTAATGAACAACTTCGATCAAAAACGAATAAATAAGTAAATGCCAAAATAAATACTTGAATACATAAATAAAATACATGGCAATGAATTAGGCTACTGATGCATTCATACGTGTATCTACTTATCATTTATTTCTGCAGATAATGATTTATCTCCATATTTCTACATTTATTTATTTCTGTAATTATACACTTGCTTTTTCAGTATTTTTACATTCTCATATTTATTCATTTCAACATCAATGTATTTCTACATTTATTCTGTAATTATATAATTCCACATTTATCTATATTCTACATTACAAAATGTATTTATTTTTGTATTTTTTGTCTTCATGTTAATTAGGTAGGCGGGGTTAACTCAGCACTTTAAATGTCACAATATCTTGGACAAAATACTTTTGATGTTGGGAAATATTAATGTGACTGCATCACCCACCTCGTCTCATCGGGTTGTATCTGCAGCGCCATGCTGGCCTGAGACATGTCAGTAACGTCTGATATGATTGGTCCTCCTGTCAGACCACTAGTGGAGCAGGAAGCCGTGTCACTGGATGGCTGAGGATGAAGAGGATGAAGACTGTGATTTAGTTTTTTTAATAACGTTGTATGTACGTTCATACACATGTGGCCCTGAACCTGTCACTGCACACTGCTTCCCTCTAGTGTTTATACAACCTCACAGCCATGAAGACTCACTGCAGGAGGATGTTTAATTAGTTTTAATTCTAAATAATAATAACTATATCCGTTTCAGCTGAACTGTCTTGAGCTGCTGAAGAATGTGATTTCCCTCCGTGTGTGTAACTTGTGTTATTTCTCACCGACTGAATGTAGAAGGGCTCGTGTATGGGCTCCATCGGGTGACTGTGGTTGAACTTGGAGGCCGGAGGGCTCGGAGAACCATCGTCCAACATCAGGGGCCTGGGGACAACATCGGCCCTCAATCAGTGAGTGGACGGCAACATCGTGATTGTGGGTTTTTAAGAGTCAAGAGACGCTAAACACAGATTGTTGGTTGTTCAAATATCCCTGAAATGTGCGACTTCTCTCGCAGGTGGAACACAGGACCTGATTTCTTCAGCACTCTGGTGGCGCTCCAGTGTGTCGTTCCTTTCTCATGTCGGCCTTGTTCACACTCAGCAACAAAGCTGAACCAGCAGTTTTACACACACAGGCCGCAGCAGGGTCACGCACTCTGCTCTGCCTTCCCTGTGTGTCAGTATGTGTGTGTGTGTGTGTGTGTGTGTGTGTGTGTGTGTGTGTGTGTGAGTGTGTGTCTGACTGATTCAGCACTTGTCTCCATTCATAGCGCTCGTTGCGTTAGATTGTTCAGTTTGTCAGCTGAGCCAGCCCTTCCCTCTGCCCCACTGTGGCCCTGTTTGTCTCACTTTTGTTGATTGCTCCACTGTGTGTGTGAGTGTGTGTGCGTGTGTGTGCGTGTATGTGTGTACTCACAGCTTTCTTTTTAGGCCCACAGTACTGGGTGTGTTGGACTGCATCTGGCTGAACAGAAACTGAATCAGCTGGCAGGGAGAGAGAAAGCACAGCATGAGTCAGCATCTTCGCTCTGTCTCATATACACACACAGACACACACACAAACATACAGCAAATACACACTGAACGTAGACACACAATTTCTAATTATTATCTGCTTGAAACATAAAAGCAGGAAAAGGCCAGTAGAGCATCCACCTGGTTTCATGTCATCAAATGTGTTTGATATTTGAACCTAACAGACCTAGAATCTCCATCTACTACACTTGCAATATGGAGAAAGTACAACTGGAAGTATCAGAACACCTGAGACCAAGCATCAAGATCTCACGATGAAAGTAAAAATACTATCCAGACACTTCTGAGGAGGATTTCCATCTCACACAAAGTACAACTGTGGATATCTAAGTAGTTGTAAAAGTAGTTCAGAGGTAATGGTACACACACACACACACACACACACACACACACACACACACACACACACACACACTGACCTTGTTCATGACTTTCTGTTGCTGCGTGTGGTTCTGCCTCAGTGACACCACCTCTCTCCACAGAACCTCGTTCTGTCTGCAAACAAGGAGACGACACAGGCGGATGACAGCAGCAGGACGAAGATATAAAATATAACCAATGTTCAATAGTGTTTTTAAATCGTTGTAAAAGTAGATTTCCATCGTCTCGAGGTACCAACATTACTCTTGGGTGCTCATACGGGCAAAGGGGCACTCAGTAATAACACATGAGGGCATCACACTCTGCTCCCTATGAAGATGTTTTCACTTTAGGGAGGCGAATCCTGAATAAAACCAAACAGGTGTTTGTATTATTCCCTCTGGTTTAAAGTTAGACCCTCGTCACATTTCCATTCAGGCAGATTGAGGTGTATAAATCTATTAAAGGTCAGTTTGTAGTTTTAAATTAACACGTAACCATTGACTTCGCTTACAGGTTAGTTCTGCAAACAGCTGATAGGTGGACGAGCCATCGAGCTAAGTTTACAACATCCAGGATGCAACCATCATTATTCTAACTCTATCAGATGTGGGACGGTTTCAGATTCAGACTTTCATCCATTTTTAATTACAATGATAAAATAAAAAAAGACAGTGCCTGCGGTGGAAAATTTTCTCTGATCATTGTTTATACCTGCATGTGCACGTGCACACATGTGTTCATGCTTTCTAAGAATGTTGTGTGTGTGTGTGTGTGTGTGTGTGTGTGTCGGTCAGGTGAGCAGGTGAACATTCTCTCCTCTCATTAGCAAACAATGCTGAGCACAAAGCAGCTCCATCACACAATGGACACACTGCAGCTATTTTCAGCAACAATAGCTTCTAGAGAAAAAGTCAGTTCATCCACCGGGTTGATTTGTTCCAACTTAGAAAAGAGGAATAACGCACGGGTCCATTTCTCCCGGAGCAGCAACGCATCAGGACTTTGTTTGTTGTAAAGAAGCTAAAAGACAAATGTGGCGTTTTAAGGCAGTTTGTTGTTGTTCTGGGTTTAATGTGTTTCTTTTTAAATCAAAATGAAACATGAAGATAAGAGGATTTTCCTGTTGTGTTAAAATAAGGGTGCAGTTTCATAGGATTCAGTAACAATAGTAAAGGTTTAGAGACGTATTCAAACGCCAAAATACTGCAGAGACTTAATGTTAAACAGGATTACAATTTTAAAAAGTTAAAATAAAATTCAGTTGAATAATCAGACTCTTGAAACATGTTTTTCCAGTTAAGCCGAGAATTCAAACCAGTAAAGATTAACATCCAAACAGCTTTTCAACTGTGACAGAGTAAAACATCTTATTAAAAATGAGCCTGCTCTAAATTAAACCTTGACTGTGTTTGTGTCATTAACACATCTCACATGTTTGAATCCCTGAGGGGCCACAACCACTCACACGTATTTAACCATTAACCAGAGCAGGGACCGCACCAACTGTTTGGTATTACCCTGAGCCTAAAAATGGCTTTGTCCATCTGTGTGGTGTCTTTGTGCCCAGAGCAGAAAACACTGACTCACTGTTTCATGTCCTGCATCTGACACTCCATGTTGTCCTGTTGCGTCCTGAGGAGCTGGACCTCATACAGCAGTTTACTCAGGTCCTCCTGACGAACCTTGGTCTCCTCACTCTTCACGATGGAAACCTGCAGACACAAAGTACAGCCTGATTCTGTAAATGATTCTCTTAAAGCACATGTACGACCATATGTTTCCACTTCTGTGTTTGTGAGCAGAGACGTCAGAAGCCAAACTAGCACCGTGGCTCTAAGGTCTGTCCACTTAACAGACATTGATGGTCCCCAGAGGATGAATCCTAATGACTTTGAATCGCTTGACAACCCCTGAATGGACTGCCATGAAAAAGTGATTGCAGACTTAATAAATACAATTTACTTGGTTTTATGTTTCAGGTTTGTGTCGAACATCTGTGCAACTGAATCCTGGCTTTTACTTTTCAACCATGTCAGCCTAATGGCTTTGATTGTTCTTTTACATGCTCACGTTACATGAGCACTGCATTCAAGTTAAGACACTGCCCCAATGTGTGCGTGTGTGTGTGTGTGTGTGTGTGTGTGTGTGTGTGTGTGTGTGTGTGTGTGTGTCCAGACCTTCCTCTTGATGTGTTCCAGCATGTGTTCGTGTCCCTGGAGGAAGTACAGATGTTGGAACTCTGTGTCGTCTCTCTCTGGCTTCACCAGACCGCTCTGCTCAATGTTCACCACCTTACGGAAGCCATCTTGAAATAAAGAATAGGGTTTGTAACGAAGAGAAGAGAAGAGGAGAAGAGGAGAAGAGGAGAAGAGGAGAAGAGGAGAGAGTGTATATATGTACTCACACATATTGAGCTGTCGAACGAAGCTCGCCATGTTATTGTGTTTAAAGTATTTTGGCAGAACTTCTTTGGCAAAACGTCCCTGATCAAACACATGGAAACTGGTCCCGGTCTGAAACAGAGAACAGAGCCACGGGGGGAGAGTTAGTTTCCATCATGTCTCACAGCACAGAGCAGAATTTGACTGCTGGACATGGTTAAATGATCTTTCTTTGATCAAATTTACATTTACGCTCAAAATAGTAACTTCAGTTGTCTGGTTAATTTGTTTGGGGGCTAAGTAAAGCTCAGTCCTCACCCGAAACACAAACTGGTCGATGTAATCAGTCTGAACATCAACCAACATGAAGTTTCATGTTGTATTGAATTTGAATCTGTAACTTTTATGGTGCAGAAAACTGTGTGGAAACCTATTGTGTAAAACATATTTAAACGTTTTTAAAGTCAAGCTACCTCATTTGAAAATGAAACCTAAATGAAGTCACCCAGCTACACTTTGAGTTTAAATATATGATCAAACGTCTGGGAGTATTCGGGGGCTGGTTGGTACAGAAGTGGAGAAAGAGACCTTCTCACTAAATCACCTCCTCTGAATCAAGTAGGATTCCTTGTGTTCCTTCACATTCACACACCTGGAAAAGCCATGAATTAGTTTTTTAAAAACACAAAATGTGCTTCAGTAGCTGAGTTACACCTCGTTCACGATCGCTTCTATCGAAGTTTGATTTAAAGCAAAATATGAGCAGAGATATAAAAGAAGATCTCCAGGTTAAAATAAGAAGATAGTTCCGCACTGATGACTTTTTAATCACATGTATGGAAACATCAAATCCCCCAAAATAAGTTGACTCACATCCCAAAATCAGATCTGCGATGTTATTAATACACATTGATGACGGTGATAATAATGTTCATGTAAATATAAAAGGAATTATTGGACTGTTGAACGTCAGATTAAAGATGATTTGTTCACTTCTTGGATTCTAAAGACAGAAAAAATACAATTTAGTTTGACTTTGAAATTGAACCAAAGCTGAGTCGCTGATCCTTTCTTCATTTTGATGAGTCGACGACACAACTGCAGGTGAAGTGATGTAACGTGAGTGATGACAGGATGTGTGCAAGGTGGTGATTTATGTTTCCCACACAGTGGAACATCTTTTCATCAGCAGATATATCAGCTCAGTCAGCCAATCAAATCTCTCTCTCTCTCTCTCTCTCTCTCTCTCTCTCTCTCTCCCTGAGTGATGAGTCATGCTCTCTCGCCAAGTCAACCTCCATCGCTCTGTTTTGCTCTGACAAAGCTTGTAAATGCATTTTTTATTATATCTAAATTAACACTGGTGCTAAATGTATAACTTAGCTTTATTACAATTTGTAATAAGATGTTTTTACTCGTACGTGTTTGGCGACGATGCGACGGCTGATGCTGCACTCGTGGGATTGGACAGCTGCTGTTTTGTGTTTGTTTCTTTTCAAACCGGAGCAGAGAGGCTGTGTGTCCTCTCACACTTTTTACTAATGCTGCCTCACCTTCACATTCTACTGTCAGCCGAGTGTCCGGGGTCAAAGGTCAAAAGGAAACTACAATAACATCATCATGCTTTGTACTTCAACAGAGGACACACATGATTTTAATGGATCCCTCACACAACATGAAAAGCAAAACGTTCATAGACACATTCTGAAGCATTATGACGGACTTAGAAATGGACGATGAATAGTTAATGAACCCATTATTATTCTATAAACCCTCCACTTGAAGCTTAATAGAGGTTTATATACTTTATATACAAGTATTTTTACATGAGGAAAGAATCAGGCCACTTCTGTTCTGCACATTCTCCATCTGCACTAAAGCCGACCTGTGGTTCTCAGATGTTAAAGTCTCTAGTTAAACTCCTCCCAGAAAGGCAGCTAGTTATTTGTCTAAATGAAAACAGTGACACTCTGGTTAGTGAACTATAGCTCATCTCCTGTCGGACTGTGGGATTACTTAAAGATCCTGCAACCATCAATTTAAATTAAGGTAAATGCAAATAGATTGAAGACACTGAAGTATTAGGGTTCCTCTTTCTGTGACAGCCTTAATCAATCAATCAATCAATCAATCAATCAATCAATCAATCAATCAATCAATCAGCCTGAATCCATTTGTGACCTTGACAGTGGTTTTGAAACAGGTTTTGAAACAGGTTCCTCAGGAGTAAAACATATCAGAAGTCTTTAGTGTCTCCAAGTCATATTATTTAAATATGATTGTATTAATTAGATTTAAAGCACAGAGAAGACGTGTCATTTTCACCACAGCTTTCTTCCTCGTGTCATGGAAATATGGAAAATCTTCTTTTTATGTTTGAAGATACAAAACTGTTTCTTTTAAAAAGGACGATTGTGTCGAGTCACAGTTACTTTTGATTTGTTTGTACATTATTGGTACAAAAATGATGAGGGAAACCAGAGAGTGTGTTAGTGTGACATTTACATTTTATGATGTTGTTGGAACACCCTGGTGGAAAACGTAACCCTCATGACTACTTGTTCAGTGTGTGCACAGTGTGTTGTGACTCACAGCACTCCAGCAGATCAGGTGGTTGGTGTCCGGATCCTCCACCAGCGTCCACAGTTTGGTGAGAAAGGCTGGAACGTTGCTGGCGTAGCTGCCGTCTACACCCATGGCCCCTGGAGACTCCTGCATACTGACACCTGTCCGCTGCCAAGATGTTTACAACAGGAAACCAAACGTGTGTGTGTGTGTGCGTGCGTGTGTGTGTGTGTGTGTGTGCGTGTGTGTGTGCCAAATCCCAGACTACTCCATGATAAACTCCACTTCTGATGATGTGTTACTGATAATCCCAGGTTTGTCTTTGTCTCTTGGATTCCATCTCAGTGTCTGTTTGTCCTCGATGACACAATCTCCTCTTTGTCCTTACTTTCTTGTGTTTTGTTTTTCCTTCGCTGACTTGGTCCGTTTTTTATAAATCCTCCTGTGATCCCTCCGTTAGTTTGTCGCCGCTCTCCTCTCTCTGTGCGGCCACACCACTCGTCCAGCTGACTGTCATCACAGAAGGTCCATGTCAGCACACGTACGCCATTCAAGCCCGACCCTGACACCCCTGCTCCCCCTTCGCTCCCCGGCCTCCCGCTCACAATCGAAAGAGACCGCCCAGTAAAACAATGTAACACAAAGGCTTTGATAAATCACCAGTGTGCAACCATCAAAGGGCTGCTGCTTCCAATGACCAGTGCAGGGTTCCGTGTGCTTGTATGTAGAAAAGAACATACATGTCTTAAAGTGATGTCTTTTATTTGTGTATTAACACCACAACAACTGCACTGACCCAGATGACAGACAGGAGACTCACTGAAGCAAGAGTTAGGTGTGTGTGTGTGTGTGTTTTGTTGACCTTTTCCAGCATAAACATTGACCTCGTAGTAGATGGTCCTTATTAGTGTGTGTGTTTGTGTGTGTGTGTGTTTTGCTTGTTTGTTCAATAGTATGAACATTACAAACAAACAATTCTAACTTTGAATGACAATTATTATTTATTATTTATTATTTATTTTTTTTACTCATGAAAATACAAAACATTAAACATTTAATTTCGTTTTTTAAATTTCTCACTTGCCGTTTTAAAAGTATGTTTCGTATTGTCTCATGTTTATTTTACAATTTATCATGACGCCTGTTACAACTTATGAAAAGAACAATGAATTGTCTTGCTGTTGAAATGTGCTCCACAAATACTCTTGCTATACATATGTATTTTGAATTAAATGAGATCATATGCTCAAAAGAAAGGTTTACAGTTAATTTTATAGGACGTGCATAGGACTTCAGTAAGTCACATTATTAGGATAAAGTCCGGTTTGACTTGTGTGTCGGTTCCTCTGAGTTGGACCTTCATGCGATACGGTTTAGGGGTCTGAGTTGTCCCAAACACCGGCGTGAAGTCTGGCTTTCCTCCGTCTTCGGGCCAGACGAACGTAATCTTCCTCAGCAGAGTCACCACGATGAGAAACAGTTCCATACGAGCCAGACCCTCTCCGAGACACACCCGAGGACCTGTCACAAAACCCACAACAGGAACTGTGTCAGTCTCCATCTATGTCAGGTCTGTGTGTCTGTGAAAATAATACTGATGTCACTCACCTGTAGAGAAAGGCATGAAGGCCTCTGGTTTAAAAAACTCCCCCTGGTCGTTGAGGAAGTTCTCAGGGTTAAATTCATGGGGGGATTTCCACTGTCCCTCCTAGAACAGCACTGAGGACAGGTTCGGGATGACGGTGGTTCCCTGAAGAACAAAAAGTATATTAACCCAACCGGCCGAGGCAGAGGTCCGCCCACATCTCCACAGTCGCCAAAGTGCTGCTCGTTGTGGGAACTGTTGGGTTTCCCTATAATTTGATTGTCTGAAGACATATTTAACTCACCTTGGGTAAAGAGTAACCCATAAGCTCTGTGTCTTTGGTGGTCTTGTGGAAAACAGAGAGAGGAACCGTGTCAGCCCTCCTCTGGGTCTCATGAATGACAGCCTGCGTGACAAAGACAGAACATGTTACTGAACAGGTTTGTGATGTACTGAAAATCGGATAAAAACATAGAGGTGTAATTGACCCATTAAGCTTTATACCTGCACATAGGGACATCTGGTGTCTGTCCTCATAAGCGACCTGATCCTTCCCATCCAAGACTTTGTCTATTTCCTGCTGACAGCGCTCTGATGGAGAGAACGACATCAGAGGTGAAGGGAGGAAAGGAGACGACGGAAAGAAAAGAACTATGCAGGTTTATATATTTATGTGCTACATGACAATCTGAAGTGGGGTTTATTATCTTCACTACCACAGCCAGCCACCAGGGGGCTTTATTGGCTTCACTTCTAGGGAGCTGTCATGTCGTCCATCTTTTATATACGGTCTACGGAGCTAATGCTAACGTCACCTAATAAATACCCTGTGTGTGTGGGTAATTCATGAGGTACAGGAAGGCAGTGAGCAGGGTGTTGGCCGTCGTGTCAGTTCCAGCGAAGTGAAGATCCAAGAGGAACGCAACGAGCTGGCCTTCAGAAAATGACGAGCCGTCGTCTCCTCTCTTCAAACACAGGAAGAGAGGGAATAACGTAAAGTCTTCCATCAATAACATGAAGGCAGATGCTGGGCTCATGTAGAGGGACACACACCTTTTTCAGTTCATCCAGGTAGCAGTCTATGAAATGTCGCGGTTTCCCAGGAACCCAAGTCTTTTTGTTCTCAGTCAACATCTGTAAATGTCTGTCTTGTGCACCCTGGAAAAAAGAAAAGGTTCCATTGAAACATGTTCAGATTTACATTGGCTCTGAGGTTTGCTGCCCCCGGTGGCGATTTCCCACTTTGTCATCGTACCGTTCAATTGTTAAAGGACTAGTTGTGTCGAGTTGTGCTTTCAGTTGCATGTGGACAATGAGTCGGGCAAGGTCATCCAGCCTCATCTGTATCTTTATGTCTCTTAACATCTTCTTAGTTCCTGGCTTCTTACTTAGTCAGTGTGATGGCATGAAACTTCACAATGACTTTGGTGAGCGCCTTTATTTCTAAAGTGAAAGGTTAGGGGTTAGCCCTAACCCTAACCCACGTACCTTGAACAACTTGAAAGCTTTCTGGAAGGGCAGCGGCAGGTAGCGCACCATGGGAAAAGAGTCGTAAATCTGCATATGAAAAAGAAAAAGATATCCTCACAAAACTGAGCTGCAGGTCACATGAAGCAGAAACACTTACTGTGACCCGGAGGTTTGCACTGGTTTCTACTCATTATGTTGGAGGCTGCGTTGTGGAGCAGCATCTGAGGATTCATGGTCTTACCTGGAGAAACCACATGGACATTGATGTTTGTACGTGACCTTGACGAAGGAGGAGCAACTCATGGTCTAAAGTTAAACAATGAAATGAGAAAAGGATAAAAAATATACTCTGGTTTTAATCTCCGATTTCAAAAGGTCCTTTGTCAGATGTTATTTTTATGCTGACTGTAAATGTTTAACCAGATAACAGACAATTCCTGTGTCCTATTCGGAAAGTAGACATACCAATATTCTCCTCCAGAACCTTTATGATGTGGCGTATCTCTGACAGAATCCTCTGCTCCATGGACTGCTTGCCCAGACCAAAGTTTTTCAGGGTCATCAGGCCAAAGCGTTGCTGCTCTTTCCAGCTCTGGCTGTAATCTGCCAGGAGCGTGATCTGCAAACACAAGCAGTTAACTGGTTTGGAGCATCACAATCCAAAGCTGGGTCAATCTATTCATTAACTCCGACCTGCACAGAACTGATCACATCACTCCTGTTTTATCCTCTTTGCACTGTTCAAGTATTGATTTCTTCTCTTATCTCCTCTTTATAATGTCTGTCGAGATTGAGAAATCTGGTTGGAAACTAAAAGGGGACTTGAGCGTTGCAGTCAAAGGACCAACACTGATTGGCTGATTCAGAGCCCCTGCTGCAGAAAAACAACAGTTATTGACTATATATGAGCAGCAAAGATGTTTTATGATATTAAGTTTATCATAAATTGAATCATGTTGTTCTTCTTGTTGGAAACTGGAAAATAAGATGATATATGAAACTAGAATCCAGATTATACAGGCTTCTTAAATGTGTAAGATAAACACTCTGTACTGTTTATTCCTGCTGGTTGATTTAATGATAGTAAATATATTAAAAGAGGGAGGGAGCAGCAACGAGGTCAGACGTACCTTTCATTCTAACGGCATGTTTGACCATGAGGTCTTGTGGTCGGCCTGAGAAGTCGACAGCTTTGTTGACAAAAGCTTCCTTCATGGCCTGGAGCCCGTTGATTACCACCCATGGCCTGGAACCTATGAAGATGCTGTAGATGTTTCCATAGCGTTTGGCCAGCTGCAGAGAGAGAGCGAGAGGAAGTTCACATGACTTTTATTCAGTGCAATAATCCATTTATTAGTTATAATTATCTGTTCTAAAAAGGTTGCATACATTGTTACAGTAAAAAATTAAAGTTAATGTGACGGACACAAGTCTCGTTGTCTTTTATTTCTGATTTAATGTGTTTATTTTTAACTTTGTATTGTCTTATGTTGCTTTTAAAAATTGCCTAAAGAGCAAAGCATATTTTGCAAGAAAGACCAGAGTACAGAAGACTGAAAAAGAAAACTGAGCACCAGCATGCATTCATGCATTCCTGTGGCTCTGCAAGAGGAGCAGTAAGAGACCTTTGAACAGTTGTGTGGTCTGCGCAAATGTTGCATGAGGTCAATCCCCTGTTCACGGTTGATTTGACCTAAATGTCAGAAGATTTGAATCAATTGTTTTAAACCAAACTTCAGTTGAAACTTTATCTCTCTCAAGCGAATGAATGTTTTCTTTCTCTTTTCTTCATTTGGTGTCTGATGTGTCCATCAACATGAACAAGAGACTGTCATTGTTGAATTGCTGTCATTTTTTTTACATGTTATTTAAAAAGAGTCAATCAACCACTGTGTTTATTGAAGACATGAATTCTTATAACATATTTAAGCAGGAAACAAAAAACGTTGTCAGGTGCAGCCTCAAATATATAAATAGTTAGAAAACCCGAGCAGGCTGTAATTATATAATAGGTTCACAGAACAGCAGCAGTTTTTTATGTTTCCTGTTAAGACCATATATGTTTCATGAATCTGACTTTTAGGATTTGTGTCTGTATGTGAACTTTTCATTCCTCTTATTTTCATTAAGGTTCAACAGGTGATTTTTGTATTCCCTGATCTGTGCAGAGGTGGCGCACCATGGGAATAAAGTTATAAATATGTACATAAATCAATAAAAACACATGTTCTGAGTATTGTTCAGGTGATTCTAAGATGTGAATGCAGTAGTGAGTGTCACACACTAATCTGATCTGTGGTTCACAACCACAAAAACTCCTCCACATTATTCAGGTGAAAGGGGAAGCAGGCAGAGGAAGGAAGTGGAAATTAACTATTAACTATTATGTCAACTCTTATCACCACAAACTCTCTTGACATCTTCGTCGGCGTCTTACTCACTCAGACATTTGCGTTCACATGTGCAGCTCCTCTGGAGAGAATACGGAGTTCAGTGCATGTTTGAAAGCAGCTTTGTATTCAAATTGGGATACAAGAGCACCAGAGAGTCCATCAACATGAATAAGAGACATAACAAGGAAACATTTTGTCTCAGTATTGAAGTTTATTTTCCAGCCCATCAATCCCATAGATCAGTTACATAAATAAATGCATGTACGATGTGTTCTTTTTTTTAAATGATGAGCTACAAGGATCTGATATAAAAGCTAATGTGAGGTAGCTAAGAAAATACCAACTGGATTATTTGTGTGCAGAGCTTCTTACTGAGTCGCCCTGAGCTGGACATTCATGCAGTAAGGTTTGGGAGACAGGGTGACCCCGTAGACCGGAGTCAAGTCTGCCTCTCCTGCGTCCTGAGGCCAGACAAACTTGAACTTCCTCAGCAGAGTCACCAAGACGAGGAAGAGCTCCATACGAGCCAGACCCTCTCCCAGACACATCCGAGGACCTGAGACATTGGAAATAAAAAAAAGACCTGAGAGTTTGATCTTACCGACCCAGTCACGAAACCACACTATCCCCTTTTTGGGTAGTTTTTCAACTGTCCCCTCAATACTTTTAGTTACGTTTTTACATTTTAAGCCAACTAAATCAACGTTCAGCCAAGTGTTTGTTGATGTGACAGAATGGCAAACACACAGCAGCGTGTTTGGTGTTTACCTGCAGAGAAAGGCAGGAAGGCCTCGGGTTTGAAAAACTCTCCCTGGTCGTTGAGGAAGTTTTCTGGGTTGAATTCATCAGGGAATTTCCATTGTCCCTCCTCTGTCAGTGCTGTGCCCAGGTTAGGGATGACCAACGTACCCTGAGGGGATAAACGACAGTATTTGTAACATTTACTGAAGTAATGGTACGTTTTTTTTACCATGTTTTATGCCACTTACCCTGGGAATGGAGTATCCCATGAGCTCGGTGTCTTTGGTCGTTGAGTGGAAGATGCTGAGTGGAACGATGTTGCCTATCCTCTGCACTTCATGGATCATAGCCTGGATGGAAACAAAGATTTCAGCATCATGTTTTTATACTTTGTCTGACTTGGGACAGGACAGAGGATCAGACACAGAAAGTCAACGTTTACTATGGATACCTGTCAGTTTTGCCAAAGTGGATATTACACCATGTGCCTTTAACAGACTGTGTCCTGCTTTAAGAAACATGCCTCTGACCCACACCCATATGTCAAATAGTATTAATCATTAATCATCACAAGAGAAATGTGTCTGAACATATACCTGCATGTATGGCATGTTATGTCTGTCCTCAAACGTGACCGGATGCTTCCCTCCCAGCACCTCGTCTATCTCCTGCTGGCAACGCTCTGGGAGACAAATTCTTCACGTGAAAAATATAACATTTCACCAAATTAAATACAAATGAATGTACATCTTAAAACACAACATTTGAAGGATGTAGTGCATCAACATAAATTAAAGTACAAGAATTCACAGAAGGAATCGCCCATTTCTCTTTAGTGCTATAAAAACTACCGTGGCTCCAAGACTCCAAGTGTTTGCAGCCATCTTAAATGCAGTCTTTGGTTCAAGCCCATTCTTAGGACTAAATAAAAACTAAATATTACAAGAAGCAAGTGTCAAGTCGGCTAAAGTCCATTTTTTGAGAGGGAGACCAGTAAGGAATGAGTTTTTCAGCAGGACTTTGAGTTATATGATTGTTACATTATGTAGTTTATGAAGCTAAGATCAGAATCTGAGAGAACACCAGGAAAAGAGTTAGAATTCCCAGTGTGTTGAAAGCATTTCTCCCATGTCCCCTGAGGTGACATGTTGGGGAGCACTGCAGGAAGATGGAGGGGTGGAACTGTTCAACAATGCTCACCCAACATACACATTTGGAGACAGAGCTGTGTCTAGATGATGACAGAGGTAAATCCTCACATGGGCACATGTAGACGAACCTTGTACGTGTGGATAGGCCATGAGGTAGAGGAAAGCAGTGAGCAGGGTGTTGGAGGTTGTGTCAGTTCCAGCAAAGTGAAGATCAAGGGAGTTCGAAATTAGTTCTTCCTCTGAAAATGGAGAATCCTCACCGGCTCTCTAAAAAAGAAGATTGATTGTTTAAAGATAAACCAGCATTACACACAGACTGATAAGAATCAGCTCATTTTGTGAGCTAACAGTTAAAGTGACACTGCAACTTTCTTACCTCAATAGAGCAGCAAATAGCTAAATTGCAATATATTTCCTCTTTGGTGGATCATCATATTGATAGGCTTGGTTAATTCTCTGCAAGAAAACCACTTAATCATGGAGACATGGAGCTGTAGCTCTCCTAATAATTACATAGCGTTGCTTTAAGTTCCAGGCGTTATCCAAACATTATCAAATTCAATATAAAACCATTTGTTTAAATCAAATATAACATGTTAGTACACAGACACACACACACCTTGTCCAGTTCGTCCAGATAGCAGTCAACTAAGTCTCGTGGATCTCCAGGAACTCTGGTTTTCTTGTGCTCGTCCAGGAATTGACGTACATATTTTGCAGCAACCTGATGAATATAAGATGTAAGTTGTATGTTCACTTCAGCATTAGGATTTTAAATTGTTCACTGACTGTATATAAATGTGTAGGTAGAGAAAAAAATATATGATTGATGTTCATATCCCTTTTTTAAATGTTCACATCAGTGTTGTAAATATTTTCAAGGCCCAATCAACACACCTTAAAATTTTCAAAGGCCTTGACGAACGGCAGCGGCAAGTTACGAATCAGTGGAAAAGAGTCGTACAACTGTAAAAAAGAAAAAATTAACAATTATTAGTTTAAAATTGTGGAGATTCCCATTGAATACCATGACCTGAGCGACTGGGAATCTTCAGGAGAGAGAGAGAGAGAGAGAGAGAGAGAGAGAGAGAGAGAGAGAGAGAGAGCACTCAGACTCACCATCGCCCAGGGTCCGTTTGCTAACTTGGCGTTTTCTCTAAAGCACTGAACGATCACTTTGATGAACTCGTCGTCGTACTCGAAGCGAGTTCCGAACAGAACCTGGCATATGATGTTGGAGGCCGTGTTGTAAACCAGAATTGCAGGATTCACGCTTTTGCCTGTAAGACATGATGCAAACATCAGTGTTAAAATAAAGACAAGAACAACGGCACAGCAAGAAACACAGACAACAGATTGTAGTGAGGACATAAATGGAAGATCTAGTTCAGCTGCGACTGTCACTCATTTCCACACAGGAGATCATACCCACTCGCCAAAGTTACAAAGAGGGAGAACAGTGCTTCATGCTTTAACTCTCAGAACAGAATTACAGATAACACACCAACATTTCTTTCCATTGCCTCCACAATGTATTGAAGCTCTCCATGGATCCTGTCCGCCATTGAATTCTTCCCCATACCAAAGTTCCTCATGGTCGACAGAGCAAAGCGACGGTGATCCCTCCAGCTGGGGCCAAAGTTCGCCAGGAGCAGGCCTACGACAGAGAAGAGCACAGGACGGCTCATGACTTCGCTATAATGTGCTTTCAAACCTGAGACATCAAGTAGTGGATTCACGAGAAACAGATATTCATTTAGAGTATACAACTTAAGTCCCACTATATAGACGCTGACTGCAGTGGAAACACAGAAGCTCCTGGTGATCTGAACTGGAAGATGTGCTCCACAGTGGTCGCTCAGCATTGTTGGAGATATGAGAACAGACTGTTGTAAGTGCAATGATGTCTATGTTGGAAACGTATGCCGATGACATTTTGCTTACAGGACCAGGAGGACATGGTGTTGCAACGGTTGGCCTCCCAGCAAAAAGGGTTGTTTGTTCAAATCCTGGTGCATAGTTCCAGGTGGGGTTTTCTACGCTAAGCTCAGCCTCACCCACTGTCAATCATGATAATATCACGAGGGGTCGAAGTGTCACTAGACCCTCCCATCAAACTCTACCTCTTGTTGTGCTTTGAAATAAAATGTCTTTCCCCCAATTGAGTTTCTTCTGATTTAACAATATTTTCTCGATCTTTATTTTGCAGCCTGTGTGGGTCCAAGATAAACTGAGAAAAGTAATGTCCCTTTAAATCTGACCTTATGGACGCCACATTCACATCGAAAACTCTTTGGTGTTAACATCCACTATCACATCGGGATGAGCCTCAAATGACAATCATAGACCATCATGTGTTTCCCACCTCTCCTCTGGGTGACGTCATTGACGAACAGGTCATCAGGTCGTCCAGCAAAATCAATCCCCTTGGTCACCAGAGCCTCCTTTATCGCATTCTGCCCGTTGATGATGACCATAGGTTTGGGGCCGAGGAAGAGGCTGTAGACGTCTCCATACTTCTTCCTCAGCTGCAACAGAACAAGACGACACGTGTCAGTGTTTAAAATACATGTATATATATCACACAACTTAAAGTGGAGTTACCTGGTCAAAAAGGGTAGTTCAGTGCTGGAACATGGCGAAACACAGACAGCATCAATAAAAGATTTAAAACAAAAGAAACATCACAGATTGAAATCATTAACATTTATAAAGAGCACACAAAAACAATGCTAACAAATAGTTTAAAAACATTACAACAGGTAAATCTAGCAACAATGACTAAGTTAGAAATAACAAACAGGATGACAGACGGTTCCAACACAGACTTAAAAGGAATGTCTGAAAATGTAACATTTGTCTTTCACGAGTCTTGACCTGTATGTCATGAAGGAAACTGCCTGCACGGCAGGTTATAGGATCGGAGAACCCAAATGCAGAGACACATTAAGACAGGAAGTTGTAGTGAAGTAATTAGAGGACAAAAATGTGGCTTAAATTCCCTGCAGGCAGAAGACAAGAACTGAGAAAAGCCAATAACACAGAAAAACACCAGGCACCAGGACTGAATTAAACCAAGTCAGACTGAACAGAACAAAAAGTGAACAAAGGGCCAACTATGTAGCACAGAGACTGAAGGAAGAGAGGACTGAACACAATGAAACACATCAGGGCCGAGCAGACATTCACAGAAACCAGAACCAGGACAAAGACAGGAAGTAAAAACTACAGGATATGCATAAGGAAAAAACTACATCGTACAACAGGAAACTATTTGCACCATATCTCACACATACTGTTCATAGATACCTGGGAAATCTGTAGAAATGTTAGGAAAGGCCCTGTCTAGTACTGTTATATACTACATTTGTTTACATTGTTTAAAGGGCCACTTTGCAAAACTAAATATCAGCAGCGTGGTCTCCTCCTAGAAACCTGGGGATGATTCCACGAGACAGTGACATGTGTTCATCCTCCAGGAAGCTGTTGCTTTCGATGGAGGTTTTAGTTGAGCTACACAAAGCGTTTCCCCTTTCACCTACTTCCCCTCCCTCAGAAAACATGCTCTGCATTCATGCATTGAACTGTCTGTAAGCATGCAAACTCCTACACTCCGGGTTGTATGCCAACTCTGTACAGACAAGGAGGTTTATTGTTTTCATTTGGTTCATCTGTTTTATTGCATTATTGACCATAATCAGTTTTTTCTATGATTTGTTATCTTTGGTCAAATATCTTATTTTGTGAAGCACCTTGTAACTTTGGTTTTGAGAGACAAAATAGAAAAATAGCTTATTATTATTATTTATTCATATTGATACAGCAGGAAAAGCACTTAAGTAGCAACACTATGCAATAAACATAACAAGTAAAGGGACATTAAAGAGCAGCGTCACTGATTTCAGTGTTTTTCTTACCCTCTCAAAGTCCTTCAGAGGATTCTCCAGGCTCAGATGTAAGAGGTTCCCCAGTACGGGCAGGGCAGGGGGTCCCGGTGGGAAGTTCTTGGGCCTCCGGGATTTCAGTTGAAGGATGATGAACCAAACGCAAACGCACAGGAGGATAATAGAAACGAACATGGTGGCACGGGTTGCACTGAGAGCTGCAGGACTCGCTGTGAGAGCAAAGATCGTCTCTGAACTCTGCCTCCTCCTCCTCCTCCTCCTCTGTTTCCTCGCAGAGTCGAATGTAAACACCACCGAGAGGCCTAAGTTGTGATGTAAGCTGTGAGCGGCTGCCGAGTGGAACCAAAACAATAAATCACTGAGCCAATTTATTTGTCAGATGAATAATCTTCCTTAAGTATTAGCTGCTAAGTAAGCAATAAATCTAAGTAAGGGAAAGTCAAAGGTAGGTGCTTTTATCACCAGCTGTTACATAACTCCAGTGTTGATAAGGCACTGATCCCAGAGAGACCGAGCAGAGATGGTGTATCTAATATTTTTGTCAATCAACAACTGATGGATGACTTGAACACTCATGTATACGGGTAAGCCTATTTCTGCATTTGTTTGGTGCTTTAGAAATGCTTGATCCTGAATAAGATGATGAGGACAAATCTTGATTGGAGAGAAATTTGATGGGATGATCAAGCTCTTGCTCATCGGACATTGCTACACTGAACGCAACAGTTGCTGTAATGATAGGCTTTATATCGACTTATCTCGTGATAACGAGTTATTTATCTCGTTATCTCGGGTAAACAAAGGTTTGTTATCACAAGATAACAACTACAATTAAGTTGTTATCACAGGAAAACAGAGGAAATACAATGTATGATCCCATGTCCACTTAAGGCTTCCGTATGCAAGCCTGATCATAAACAAGCCTTTTTATTTGTATTTATTCATGTACTTTATATTTAACTTCAGCTAATTTTTATTTCTCTTTCTTCCATTTGTTGTCCAATGCATCCGTCAACATGAATAAGAAACATAACAAGGAAACATTTTGTCTCAATATTGCGGTTTATTCTCCAGCCCATCAATCCCATCGATCACTTACATATAAAGATGCATTTGATACCATCATCACATTTGCAATCGTACATTTGTAAAGTAAGCTACAAGGATATTGAAAGCTAATGTGAGGTAGCTAAGAAAATACCAACTGGATTATTTGTGTGCAGAGCTTCTTACTGAGTCGCCCTGAGCTGGACATTCATGCAGTAAGGTTTGGGAGACAGGGTGACCCCGTAGACCGGAGTCAAGTCTGCCTCTCCTGCGTCCTGAGGCCAGACAAACTTGAACTTCCCCAGCAGAGTCACCAAGATGAGGAAGAGCTCCATACGAGCCAGAGCCTCTCCCAGACACATCCGAGGACCTGAGACGTTAGAAATAAAAAAACAGACCTGAGAAGTTTGATTCATTTTTGGGGAGTTGAGCTGCTTTGGACTTACTTTTAACCAACCCCAACTATCTCAACTGTTTATCCGTGATATTTAGCTAACAGTTCTTTTCCCCACCAATAGCCAACTGTTTCAACTTTCCCCCCCCTCAAAAAAAACCTTTGTTAACAAATAAACTTTATCCGTCATGTTTAGCCAACTCTTTTGCCCCACCATAAAATAACACTTTCTACATCAACTGCTTTCTGTCTCAACTGCCCCCCAAAACATTTAGCTACTGAAATAACTTGTTTATGATGTCTCACCTCTTGAACTGCCCCCACCATACTTTCAGCTGACAAAATAAAATAGTTAACCAAGATGTTCACACTTCTTATCCGACTAAATCAACTGTTCAACATGTAGCTAACTGTTTCAACATACATTTTTAGCTAATTAAATAAACTAACTAATTCAGTGAATATTCTTTTATACAAGTGTGTATTGATGTGACAGAATGGCAAACACACAGCAGCGTGTTTGGTGTTTACCTGCAGAGAAAGGCAGGAAGGCCTCAGGTTTGAAAAACTCTCCCTGGTCGTTGAGGAAGTTTTCTGGGTTGAATTCATCAGGGAATTTCCATTGTCCCTCCTCTGTCAGAGCTGAGCCCAGGTTAGGGATGACCAACGTACCCTGAGGGGATAAACGACAGTATTTGTAACATTTACTGAAGTAATAGTAACTTTCTACAATGGTTTATATTTGGTTCCAACAGTTACATGCAACTTTGCAAACTTGCAGAAAAGTCATTCACAATCTTTGGTGAACCCTGCCCTGGTTAGTCCACATAATCACAGCTGGGTTTCCTTCCACAAAACGTAACCATTGGCCACTTACCCTGGGAATGGAGTATCCCATGAGCTCTGTGTCTTTGGTCGTTGAGTGGAAGACGCTGAGTGGAACAGTGTTGGCTATCCTCTGCACTTCATGGATCATAGCCTGGATGGAAACAAAGATTTTGATAGCCTCTGACCCACACCCATATGTCAAATAGTATTAATCATTAATCATCACAAGAGAATGTGTATGAACATATGTATACCTGCATGTATGGCATGTTATGTCTGTCCTCAAACGTGACCGGATGCTTCCCTCCCAGCACCTTGTCTATCTCCTGCTGGCAACGCTCTGGGAGACAAATTCTTCATGTTAAAAATATAACATTTCATCAAGTAAAAAAGTACGTAAAGTAAGTAAAAAGTTATATACAAAATAATATTTATCTTAAAACACAACATTTGAAGGACGTAGTGCATCAACATAGATTAAAATGCAGGAAGTCACAGAATGAATCCCCCATTTTCTTTTGACTGTTGCCGGGAACCTCAGATAAACCAGCAGTGGATGTCTCTGGAAAGACAATGGTAAAACCATAGAGCCGATGACAGAAGTAAATCCTCACATTGGCACATGTGGACGAACCTTGTATGTGTGGATAGGCCATGAGGTAGAGGAGACCAGTGAGCAGGGTGTTGGAGGTCGTGTCAGTTCCAGCAAAGTGAAGATCAAGAGAAAGAGAAACGAGTTCCTCCTCTGAAAAAGGAGAATCCTCTCCGGCTCTCTAAAAAAGGAGTTTGATTGTTTAAAGATAAACCAACATTACATGTATACACACGAGCACACACACAATCTGATAAGAATCAGCTCACTACCACGCGTGTTATTGTGTCATTACAGTTAAAGCAACTTTCTTACCTTGCCTCCATCGGCATAGGGGTGAGTAGTTAATGAGTGAATTTTCATTTTTGGGGGAACTATCCCTTTAATATAGCAGCAAATAGAAAACAATTGCTATATATTTCCTGTTTGGTGGATCAATAGGCTTTGTTTCGCTCAAACACAAAGCCAACAGAATTAATAACCACATGTGGCTGCAGAGGGTGCTGCAGCTCTAATAAAAGTTACAGTGTTGCTTTAAGTTCCAGGGCTTATCAAAAAATGATCATACTCAATATAAAACCATTTGTTTAAATCAAATATAACATGTAAGTTCGCACACACACACCTTGTCCAGTTCGTCCAGATAGCAGTCAACTAAGTCTCGTGGAT
The DNA here is from genome assembly GCA_026259375.1 of Verasper variegatus. Taxonomy (NCBI): domain Eukaryota; kingdom Metazoa; phylum Chordata; class Actinopteri; order Pleuronectiformes; family Pleuronectidae; genus Verasper; species Verasper variegatus. Next base: position 22,305,542 of record CM048042.1, on the reverse strand, counting down.
CTCCAGGAACTCTGGTTTTCTTGTGCTCGTCCGCCAAAGAATGTCCAAATGCCAGAGTAACCTGATAAATATAAGATATAAGTTGGATGTTCACTCCAGCATTAGGATTTCTGATGGTATATGGATGTGTACGTACGGAAAAAAAGAATGATAGATGTTCATATCCCTTTTTTAAATCAGTGTTATAATAATTTTCAAGGCTCAATCAACACACCTTAATATTTTCAAAGGCCTTGACGAACGGCAGCGGCAAGTTATGAATCAGTGGAAAAGAGTCGTACAACTGCAAGGAAAAAACAAAAATTTGTTAATATCTGAATCCAAATGTGCAGATTCTGCTTTCACACTCGAAACAGATGATTTTAAATCTTACAGCTATAACAAGTACAGCTGTAGATAACTCTTTGCAAGTTTAAAATTATTTTAGTTAGAATACACCATCTCGTGCCTGTGACTTGGGGAAGGCTGTTTGGCTGTAGACACCAAAATATCAACACCCGCTGCAAGTTGCAGAAGTGATGCAGACCTACAGATGGTTAAAAGAAAGCAGTAACTCAGTGGGGCTTCGAAGATCAATGGTGAACAAAGTGGTCTCGCCCTACAGCACAAACCCTCTCACTATCCAGAAATCAAGCCAAAAAACCCCACATACAAATGCTGCCATCGGTTTATGAGAGAGAGAGAGAGAGAGAGAGAGAGAGAGAGAGAGAGAGAGAGAGAGAGAGGCAAGTGAGAGAGAGCGAGAGAGAGAGAGAGCACTTAGACTCACCATCGCCCAGGGTCCGTTTGTTATCTTGGCGTTTTCTCTAAAGCACTGAACGATCACTTTGATGAACTTGTCGTCGTACTCGAAGCGTTTTCCAAACAGAACCTGGCATATGATGTTGGAGGCCATGTTATAAAAGAGAATTCCTGGACTCACGCTCTTGCCTGTGAGACATGACGGCAAAGAAACACAGACATTGAGCAGATTGCGGTGAAGACATAAAAGGAAGGTGAAAACAAGAGCACAGTCATAAATGAAAGTGTGTGATCAAAATCTAACTTATAATATTTGAATATTTCTGGAGGACTCAGGACTTTTACTGAGCTACAGCGCCCCCTGCAGCCACACGTGGTGATTAATTCTGTTGGGCTTCATGTTCGAGTGATCTAAGTTGTTTTCATGTAGAGAAAAAGCAAAGTCTATCAATGTGTTGAGTGACGCTCTGACTGAAACACAACTGATCTGTGGAAATGACCCATGATCTCCGGCTTCCTGACCCAGAAGAGCTGCTGCTGTAAGAAATAGGGGTGAGGAGCAGTAACAGCAAACATTCTCTTTATTCAAAGTCAATAAACCTTCAAACTTGTTATTCTAGGTATAAAAGGTGCATTGTGTTGCTTTAACTCAGAATTACAGACAACACACCGATGGTTTTTTCCAGTGCCTCCACAGTGTATTGAAGCTCTCCATGGATCCTGTCCGCCATTGAATTCTTCCCCAGCCCAAAATTCCTCATCGTCGTCAGAGCAAAGCGACGGTGATCCCTCCAGCTGGGGCCAAAGTTCGCCAGGATCACGCCTACGACAGAAGCACAGAGAAGAGCACAGGACGGCTCATGACTTTGCTATAATGTGTTTTCAAACCCGGGACATCAAGTAGTGGATTCACGAGAAAGAGATATGTCATAGTCATACAGCTAAAGTTCCATTATATACAAATACGAGCACAAACAGTCGTCAGTGCAATGATATCTATGGTGGAAATCTTGTGCGTTATGATTTTAAACTGAAAACGTATGCCGATGACAAACTGAATACGACACTATTCAAACAACTACTATCTCCTAAGATCGTAAACATAGGACGAAAATCAGTGCATATTAACAGAATCTTCTTTTCGATGAACTACATTGGAGCAGACATTCTCATAGACCATCATGTGTTTCCCACCTCTCCTCTGGGTGACGTCATTGATGAACAGGTCATCAGGTCGTCCAGCAAAATCAATCCCCTTGGTCACCAGAGCCTCCTTTATCGCATTCTGCCCGTTGATGATGACCATAGGTTTGGGGCCGAGGAAGAGGCTGTAGACGTCTCCATACTTCTTTCTCAGCTGCCACAGAACAAGACGACATGTGTCAGTGTTTAAAATACATGTATATATATCACACAACTTAAATTTCACTGATAATGACAAAAGGTAGTTCAGTGTGGAACATGGCAAAACACAGACAAGCCAGATCAAACTGTCGTGGCAATTCTGCAATCCCACTCTGACAACGAGGAACGAGACACAAATCTCTTACAGTAATGTCACACTTCAATGCTCAGAGCATGGTGCATCCCGAGGGGAAGCTGTTCTTTCTCTTTATATGTTTGGCTCCTTCCTTCCCCTCTGGTTGAGGTTGTTTCTAAGCCTAAACTCAGGATCTTCTGATGACATGAAGGCAACACTGCCTTAGTTTAGGCCATCAGGCCAAGATTCATTCAGTTGTACAGGATACAGCATGATCAAGGTCAATCATAGGGGGAATTAACATGATTACATTGTGCATGATCACTATCATTTATACAGAGCACACAATGACAATGTAAACAAATTGTATAAAAATATTACAACAGGTAAATCTAGCAAATTAATGATGAACAGGACAACAGATGGTTCCAACAGAGACATTTTAATGTACATACATAAAATGAATGTCTGAAACATTTGGCCTTCACAAGTCTTGAACTGTATGTCATGAAGGAAACTGACTAAGTATTTAAAGGACAAAAATATGGCTTAAATGCCGACAGGTGAATGGGAGAGACCGAAATTCCCAGCAGGCAGAAGACAAAAACTGAGAAAAGCCAATAACACAGAAAAACACCAGGCAACAGGACTGAATTAAACCAAGTCAGAGTGAACAGAACGATAAAGTGAACAAACGGCCAACTATGTGGCACAGAGACTGAAGGAAGAGATCGTTCCACCTGTGAAACACATCAGGGTCGACAATCACAGAAACAGGTCCAAGACAGGAAGTAAAAACTACATCGAACTACAGAAAACACTTTTTTCACCAAATCTCACACACTCATAGATATCAGTTGTCTGAATATGTTGGATTCTTTCAATCAATATCCATTAATCATTCCCTGGGAAATCAGGGGAAATGTTCGGGAAAGGTACTAGTACTGTTAGATAATACAACTCAAACCAAATACTGTTTAACCCCTATACTCCTGGTTAAGTGCCAACTCTGTACAGACAGGGAGGTTTATTGTTTTCATCATGTTCTTTTATCTGTTTTTCTGTTGTTCTTTTATCGATTTAGTTGTATTGTATGATTGAGCATAATCTGTCTTTTCTTTGATTTGTTATCATTTATCTTATTATTGCACCTTCTAACTCTGTTTTGAGGAAAAATGTGCATATTATTATTATTATTTTTATTATGTATTTATATAAACACAGCATGAAAAGCAGTAGCTTAAGTAGTCACAATATGCAATAAATATAACAAGTAAAGGGACTATTAAAGAGCAGCGTCACTGATTTCAGTGTTTTTCTTACCCTCTCAAAGTCCTTCAGAGGATTCTCCAGGCTCAGATGTAAGAGGTTCCCCAGTACGGGCAGGGCAGGGGGTCCCGGTGGGAAGTTCTTGGGCCTCCGGGATTTCAGTTGAAGGATGATGAACCAAACGCAAACGCACAGGAGGATAATAGAAACAAACATGGTGGCACGGGTTGCACTGAGAGCTGCAGGACTCGCTGTGAGAGCAAAGATCGTCTCTGAACTCTGCCTCCTCCTCCTCCTCCTCCTCTGTTTCCTCGCAGAGTCGAATGTAAACACCACCGAGAGGCCTAAGTTGTGACGGGAGCTGTGAGCGGCTGCAGAGTGGAACCAAAACAATAAATCACTGAGCCAATTTATTTGTCAGATGAGTAATCTTCCTTAAGTATTAGCTGCTAAGTAAGCAATAAATCTAAGTAAGGGAAAGTCAAAGGTAGGTGCTTTTATCACCAGCTGTTACATAACTCCAGTGTTGATAAGGCACTGATCCCAGAGAGTTCACCTCAGATCACCAGGTGGCCGAGCGGAGACAACACAGTGTTTGTGGGTCTGTTTGTGTAGCCATGGAGAAATTATCATAGAACACGACTGAATAATAAACCAGAATGGGATCGGCGTGCGAGCCTGATCATGCACAAACGTTTTTATTCTTGTTTTTTTTTTCTTTATCTGTTTTGGAGATCAGCTCAGTTACAACCGGTAAGCAAAGACAAAAGGAAGGATCTAAATGCAGAAGTCCGGGCAGAGTTTATTCTGTTAAGATATTTACCCGAGAACAAAAAAGCGACAAGGCTCACACGGTCCTGAGGCACGCAGGGGTCCAAGAATCAGAAACAGCTGTGCAAGCAAGCAGGGCCGCAAGCAGAAATACAAAATGTAAAAAAGGACACAGACAAGAAGGTCACAGTAACTGATGTTACGTTCAGGTGACTTGAAACAGGCTGTAAAAAACACTGGAGAATTATTGACCAACGATGCGGATGGACACAAAGACGGGAAGTAGACAATAGACACCGGAGGGCAATAGATTAAAAGTAAAACAGGAAACGGAGCCCAGATCATGAGGTGCACGAGTAAAGAAGCCATTTGTTGTCTTTAATTTCTGTACCTGATCTGAACTACTACAGAACCACAAGTGTTGATATGTTGGAACAAGTTACCCATGAGTCTCTATCTCAAAATAAATAAATAATATTGACTATATGGTTATTGACTGATTTGTTTAAACGTTATGGGTTTAAGAAATTAACAATGTGGTGATTCCAGGTACAAAACCACATAGACACATCTCTTAACAAAAATACACTTTATATTCAACTTCTGTAGTAAATAATTAATTTAATTTAATTTAATGAAAATAACCGTTGAATTAAATCTTTTTTTTTAAAGTTATTTATAGGCTTGTGATGTAAAAACAATCTGAACATGAATCTGGTGCGTGTTTATATTTTTAAATAATTCATGTCTGCCATCTAGTGTTGGGAATGAGGAGCTGACACATGAGTTCATTCTGTGACTCACATGTTACACCAGTTCGGAGCCAGTGGCTGATCTCGAAGCAGTTCTTTGTGTTTCGACGGCCAGAACAACTGGTTCCAGGCACAGCTCTAGTTCTAGTTTTTTGTTGTGTGTTTAGTTTGATTTTGTCTTTTTGTGATGATAACCAAACTTCATTTGAAACTTTTTTCCCTAAAGCAAATTTGTATATATCTTTCTTCCATTTGTTGTCCAATGCATCCGTCAACATGAATAAGAAACATAACAAGGAAACATTTTGTCTCAATATTGCGGTTTATTCTCCAGCCCATCAATCCCATCGATCACTTACATATAAAGATATATTCTTTATGTAAAATGATAATCTACAAGGATATGATTATTTGAGCTACTGTGAGGTAGCTCAAATAATATTGACTGTTGCACTGTTTGCAGAGCTTCTTACTGAGTCGCCCTGAGCTGGACATTCATGCAGTAAGGTTTGGGAGACAGGGTGGACCCGTAGACCGGAGTCAAGTCTGGCTCTCCTGCGTCCTGAGGCCAGACAAACTTGAACTTCCTCAGCAGAGTCACCAAGATGAGGAAGAGCTCCATACGAGCCAGAGCCTCTCCCAGACACATCCGAGGACCTGAGACATTAGAAATAAAAAAGAAGACCTGAGAGTTTGATTCATTTTTGGGGAGTTGAGCTGCTTTGGACTTACTTTTAGCCAACCCCAACTATCTCAACTGTTTATCCGTGATATTTAGCTAACAGTTATTTTATGTGCTGTTTCAAGTGTTTGTTGATGTGACAGAATGGCAAACACACAGCAGCGTGTTTGGTGTTTACCTGCAGAGAAAGGCAGGAAGGCCTCGGGTTTGAAAAACTCTCCCTGGTCGTTGAGGAAGTTTTCTGGGTTGAATTCATCAGGGAATTTCCATTGTCCCTCCTCTGTCAGAGCTGAGCCCAGGTTAGGGATGACCAACATACCCTGAGGAAATTAATGACAATATTTGTAAGATTTACTGTAATGTAATAATAACTTTCTACAATGTTTTATTTTTGGTTCATTCACAATCTTTGGTGAACCCTGCCCTGGTTAGTCCACGTAATCACAGCTGGGTTTCCTTCCACAAAATGTAACCATTGGCCACTTACCCTGGGAATGGAGTATCCCATGAGCTCTGTGTCTTTGGTCGTTGAGATAAACCAACATTACATGTATACACACAAGCACACACACAATCTGATAAGAATCAGCTCACTACCACGCGTGTTATTGTGTCATTACAGTTAAAGCAACTTTCTTACCTTGCCTCCATCGGCATAGGGGTGAGTAGTTAATGAGTGAATTTTCATTTTTGGGGGAACTATCCCTTTAATATAGCAGCAAATAGAAAACAATTGCTATATATTTCCTGTTTGGTGGATCAATAGGCTTTGTTTCGCTCAAACACAAAGCCAACAGAATTAATAACCACATAAAAAAACCCACATACAAATGCTGCCATCGGTTTATGACCTGGTGCAGCCACCAGGGGACCATTGGCTGTCATGTTGTCCATCATTATCTACAGTCTATGGTCCAAACAGAGAGAGAGAGACAGAGAGAGAGAGAGAGAGAGAGAGCACTTAGACTCACCATCGCCCAGGGTCCGTTTGTTATCTTGGCGTTTTCTCTAAAGCACTGAACGATCACTTTGATGAACTTGTCGTCGTACTCGAAGCGTTTTCCAAACAGAACCTGGCATATGATGTTGGAGGCCATGTTATAAAAGAGAATTCCTGGACTCACACTCTTGCCTGTGAGACATGACGGCAAAGAAACACAGACATTGAGCAGATTGCGGTGAAGACATAAAAGGAAGGTGAAAACAAGAGCACAGTCATAAATGAAAGTGTGTGATCAAAATCTAACTTATAATATTTGAATATTTCTGGAGGACTCAGGACTTTTACTGAGCTACAGCGCCCCCTGCAGCCACACGTGGTGATTAATTCTGTTGGGCTTCATGTCCGAGTGATCTAAGTTGTTTTCATGTAGAGAAAAAGCAAAGTCTATCAATGTGTTGAGTGACGCTCTGACTGAAACACAACTGATCTGTGGAAATGACCCATGATCTCCGGCTTCCTGACCCAGAAGAGCTGCTGCTGTAAGAAATCCACCAAACTCAGTTTAGAATTCTTGATATTTTCAAAGTTTCCTGCTGAATATAGGAGATAAACTGGTTTTTAATGATCTACAGTTCAGCTTCACTCTTGAACTCGCTGGACCTGATTCTGACAGTTGAATCTGCAACTGTCACTCAGTTCCACACAGGAGATCGAACCCACTCTCCAAAGTTACATAGAGAGAGAACAGAGCTTCGGGGTGAGGAGCAGTAACAGCAAACATTCTCTTTATTCAAAGTCAATAAACCTTCAAACTTGTTATTCAGTACGGGCAGGGCAGGGGGTCCCGGTGGGAAGTTCTTGGGCCTCCGGGATTTCAGTTGAAGGATGATGAACCCAACGCAAAGGCACAGGAGGATAATCAAAACAAACATGGTCCCAGGTGTTGCACTGAGAGCTGCAGGACTCCTTGTGAGAGTAAATATCTCTAACTCTGACTCCCCCTACACTGGACAAACACCGAATTTTCATCACTGCAAACGCCTGCAGACTCGCCTAATTCCTGGCAGTTAGTGCCCGTTTACAGAGAGTGCTTGCCCACTTAGTAATTTCACAGTGGGACAAATCTAAGACTATTCTGTTCCTCCTTTTCCACCAAAGTGAACCCAGAACTAGAGCTGTGCCTGGAACCAGTTGTTCTGGCTGTCGAAACACAGAACTGGTTCGATATCAGCCGCTGTGAGTCACAGAATCAGGGAAAGTCATTCAATAACTTTACTATTTAACTCTCGTTTCTTTTCCCTTCCTCTTTCTAGTAGATGAGAAGAACAGAATTCTGACGCTGCCTTTAACTCAGCCATAGACTGTTTATAAAGAATACAAACACACTGTTTATTTACAGTCCATGACCCTAATGGACAAGGCTGATGTAAACAAGCAGCACATTCACAGACACCTAATTGTCACGCAATTGCTTGCTGAATGGAAACATATCACTAAAATAAAAAAGTGAAATAGTTCTGGCAAAAAGTTCATCATTGTGTCATATTATGTCCTTAAATCTCCATGTGTGTGTATGTTTGTGGTCATGTGTGTGGTTGTGTGTGTTGGGGAATTGTGGAGAAAGCAGGTGAAAGACCAATAAAGTATGTTGCGCTGCTGGTCTCTTCCCATCAGTGTCACTGGGTCAACACCTTGGTGTGACGTGGGAGACTGAGGTCAGTCAAAGGCTTCGTTTTCCCGAAACATGACCATCCCGGCATTCCACAGCTCAGCATCACGCTGATGAACTCAGTTTCCCAGTCCAGCTTGATGACCTCTTGAATTTTGTGTTTGCTCTGCTTTTGCTCAATGTCGAGTCCCCGGAAAAATCCCACAGACACAGGGGGGGACATGCAAAGTCCACACATTTGGCCGAACGGGGATTTGAACCAGGATCCTTGACTAATAAATGTAAATATGTCTATAAAGATACATTTCTGTGTGGAAGGATTTTCTGTTGTGTAAAAGCAAACTAATGCATTTGAATGTTGCTTCAGGACATTTTGACGTCCTCACAAATTCAATGGGTTGTTTGAGGGTTAGGACTTGGTAATAGGGTTAGTATTAGGTTTAGGTCAGGGTTAGGCATTTAGTTGTGATGGTTACAGTTAGGGTAAGGGGCTAGGGCATGCATTATATCAATGAGTGTCCTCACTACTATAGACAGACGTGTGTGTGTGTGAGCGCGCTTGTGTTTTCTCACTTCTATCATTCTGTCCAGCTCATTATCTTCCTGTTACTCACCCGGAGCTAAACAATACAGCAGCCATCACAAGCTGTCTGTGGACACTGAGAAGAGTAACACAATGCAGTCGGCTCTGAAGTCACAACAACAGATTCTCTGTGTTTCTGTCACCTGCTTGTACATACATGAGGCTTCACTATAAGCAAATACACACTGACACTTAAAATAAACATATGCTCACCTCCTTTACTTATGTTGTTAATAAGATGTGTTTATTCCCATTATTACCTCCACCACGGAGGTTATGTTTTCACCCCCGTCCATTTGTTTGTTTGTACGCAAGATTATGCAAAAACTACAGGACGGAAACTTACCACAAAACGTCTTCTAAACTAAATTTCTTTGTGAGGTCGGGCATTTCTTTTCCTTTGGAACTTGAATGGCTCAGTCAAGGCCCAGCTGTCTCCTTATGAAACCACATTTAAATGTACTAGATTTTTATTTGGATCTGCACGAAATAGCGCACACTCATAAACATCAGTTTTAGATTCAAGAATTATTCTAAAAATGTAATGGGTCCTTCCCTTACAAAAAAAACAGACAGGGGTGAAAACATCACCTTCTCTGCGTAGGTAATAATTCATGGGTCTTGATAAAAATCAGACATAGGAGGGCATTGATATCTATGAGTGTGTAAACTGTTGCAGCTTAATTGACTGTCGGGCTCTACTGAGTGTCGATGTGCTTCTATCTGGTGCGTGTGTGTCTAAAATGGGTCATAGGGTTGTTGTACGTTGTTGCCAAATCTGACACTTCCAGAGAACAAAGGCATGAAAGACTATGTTCTCAGGAACTGCTCCTGCTATCAGGAGGAGGAGGGTGTTTTTTTCCCCGTTCTCCTTAGCCTGAAATGTGGCCCAGCATTTTATGGACCATAACAATTCACTTCCACATAAAAATACCCACGTCCATATTAGTTCGCAGGATTACACAGGAACTACTGACCTGATGATTAAACTGATGATTTTATGAGTTTATTTTAGCAAGAGCAGCTCCTGGGAATATGCTGCACTATGCAAATGTCTGTGTAAAACCTGACACCTCCACCAAATGCCTAACTTCCCTTAAATTCTATCAAACTGCAGCAAATTCCACACACTCATAGATGTCAGCTTTTGAAAATCGACATCGCTGTATGATGACCTTGTGTTTTTACCCTCAACTGTTTAAGAGATTACCGTGAAACCTCTGGACGGATAACCGTGACATTTGGTGGAAGGCAGGGGTATTGTTCAGGGAAGAGCCCATTACATTGTGGCACAGATCCAAATCAGGGGGTCGAATTCTTTAAATTTTCTTTAACATTATGAGATAGAACCTTTTTTCTTGATATCACAGAGAATAATTCATGAATCTCAATGAAAAGCAAAACCAGACATGATTAGGGAGGTGCGTGCTCTCTGAGTGACACTCTGGTTTGAATAGACATTATAATAAATGTCTGTAATGTGAAAGTTAAGGGTGAGGGTCTGACTTATATTCACTGGTCTATGAAAAACTGCATGCGGCTCCCAATTAAAATACATGCAACAAGAGGAAATAATCCCTTGAGATTGAAATGTGATAATGTGACATATTGTTGGAAAACAATGAAAACAAGTAGAGTGCTCGTAGAGGTCAAACCTCGACTGAGGCCACAGGCTAACGCCCCGAGGGAAGTGAATAAGAATTCCTGGATCCGTGCTTTAATCTGGATCTGCTCCAAAATGGAAGGGTTCTTCCTTCAATCACAATCCAGCTGTCAGCAATGAAAACATAACTTCCTAAGTGGAGGCACATCAGTTTGAATGGTGTTTATCTGCAGTGAATGTTATTTCTGCTGTGCAAGGTTATTCAAGTTTTACACACAATATATATATATATATATATATATATATATATATATATATATATATATATCAGTCAGATAAGCTAGTTAAGATAATGGGGGGGGGGTCTTAGCCATAAACATCATGTAATAACATACAACTGTACGTTGACTGGGCTTTATCCAGGTCTGTCTGCAGTCCTCTCATTCTGAATAAAGCTGAGATGAGAAGTTCAGGTGAAATCGCTCTCTTCAAAAACACGCAAGTGATGATGTTGTGTCATTCATCATGTCGTTCTGACCAACAATAACTTTATTTATATAGCACCTTTAAAAACAGTTGTTAGCGAGTGCTTCATAAAGAGGACAAATAAAAACGTAGATGTCATTTAACTTCAAAGACATTAAAACTGATATCAATCTGATTTATGAGTTTATAGCGTATCATCCGTTCTGCTGAGAAGGTGATTGGCTGCAATCTGCCATCTCTACAGGACCTGTTTGCCTCTAGGACCCTGAGGCGGGCAGGTAAGATTGTGGCCGATCCTTCCCACCCGGGTCACAAACTCTTCGAGGTACTTCCCTCCGGCAGGAGGCTGCGGTCCATCAGGACCAAAACCTCACGCCACAAGACCAGCTGCAGTTGCCCTTGTCAACAAGGCCCGGGACCCCCACCTGACTTGGACTCTTATCCCGCCCCCACGCCTAAAGTCTGTGTTACATTAACACACATTACAGTTCATTGCACATTGCACATTTACATTGCACTCCTGTTTCACATTTAGCATTTTACTTCACATTTTTTATCTTTATATATTTTATTTTATATATTGTTTTTTATTCTAATGCCGAGTACTTATTGTGTTTTCGTGTTTTTGTGTTTTTATGTTCATTGTATGCACTTTTTCACCAAGAAAAATTCCTGGTAGGTGTAAACCTACTTGGCAATAAAGTACTTCTGATTCTGATTCTGATTCTGATGATTATCATAGCAAGAACAGTTCCAGTGAATATGACGCAGCTGCAACAACTGCACTGTGTAATCGTTTGTGTGAAAGCTCACACCTCCACCAATGCCCAACACTCCCAAAAATTCCATCAGGCTGCACCTTTCAATATATATTTCATAATACATTATTTCAAAGTAACGGCAAAATAATAGTATACAAGATAAGTAAATCATTAGTAATGACTAAAAACAATTGAGTAAAAGTCTTTCAGTAAAAATAAATGCTGAGAGAGAGGAGTTAAACACAGATATTGACATTTTAAATCTTGGTTCCCGACAGCAGGGGCCAGATGGTTTTTAGGTCTTAAGTGAGAAATGTCTAACAGGACCTTATCATGAGAGCTCAGGCTACAGGCTGGTGAGGAGTTCAGCCAAGTAGCTTAGTGCCAAACCCTGCAGGCCCCTGGAGGGTCAACAGCTACATATCTTTAAAATGATTTACAAATGTGCAGGCAGACAATGAAGGGAAGTGAATGCAGGGGAGATATAACCACGCTTAAGTGATTTGCCTGGCAGCCGCTTTTGAGAAACCCTGAGGCCGAGCAATCACGTAATCATGGTTAATGCACGTAAACCCAACATTCTAGAAGAGGCGTAATAAGAGTTAAATCTCATGTCTTCTTGAGAAAGAGTCCGATAAGAGAAAAATATGACTTGTTTGTTACTCGTCGGGATTCAACCTTCAACACAAGCAGCAACAAAGGCACCAGTGTCGCAAACAGGATGAGGGAGACTTTTTTTTTTAAAAGGGACACTCACACATAGCAAACACACACACACAGGGTTTTGGTAAGTGATGTCAGAGGGCACAGAGGAAGGCGTGGAGGAATGAGATAGAATTTTGGGGGTAAGTGTTTGTCAGAGCAGACGGGTGGGAGGGTCGGACCTGAGCTGGATATAAATACACGACTGACCGAGAAGAGAAGAGAACTTTTAGAAGACGAGAAAGAAGATCTGCGATGGCCAATCTTAACGGTAAGTGATCCGTCCATTTATCCATCTGTCTCTCCATCTATCTATCAATCCTTTCTCTTAGGTCCATATTAAAAACTTTATGGGAGTTTATATTCCACATGAAGAAGGTGCTGATGTATGACTTGACACTTGCCTGTGATATGACCCATCCTAATTCCTGCAACAAAAGCAAGGGCAGCTTTTTAGCTCAAACATGGATCAGACTCATCGATAAAAAGCAGGTTTTAGTTTGATCCGACTAACTGACTGCCAGTATTTTATTAAGTAACAGCTACAGGCCGCAATCCTGCAAGTCCACTGTTGAACTTTGTCCCTGTTGGTCCGGTTAGATCTGATGCCCAATGTGGATGTGAGAAGTCATGAAAACAACTTGCTTCACCGCACCAGGGAGATTGATCGGGAGCGCTTGATCGTCCGCAGGGGTCAACCCTTCTCCATATCCCTGCAGTGCTCTGACTCGCTGACCCCGAAGGACCATCTGGAGCTGGTCCTGCACCTCGGTGAGTGCAGCACAACCTGTGACATACTGTTGGGGTCAATACATTTGTATACGTGTGATGCATCACTGTACGTCTTATGTAGAGTATCGTTTCACATTGTAAGTTGATTATAAAAGCCATTTACAAAGCTTTGGTAAAAATAGTAATATTTTCTCAATCATATACAGCTTAACCCTTAATCCTCCATTTAATTCATAACTTCAAAATGGATTTTTCTCTCTTCTATCACATTGAGAACTAAATTCACTTGTAGACATTGTAGACGCTGACTTCAACAGTATTTTGGAGGAACCACCTCCTGGTTTAGATCTAGGATTTTCCCAGCATGCCCCAGGGTCCAGACGTTCACCAGGAGCCTTACGATTACTATCGATTACTGATGCTTCAACAATCTTAAATCACACAATGTTTCCTAATGCTTCTCCAGGTAAGAACGATGAGGTGGTGATCAAGGTGCAGAAGGAGTTCGAGGCTGGAGATAAGTGGTGGTTTAACCAGCAGGGAGCGCAGGATGAAATTCTGCTGACCCTGCACAGTCCAGCGGACGCCATCATTGGCGAGTACCAGCTGACTGTGTCGATCATGTCATCGGACGGACACATCGTGAAGAAGACTGAGAAGATTGGGTTCCACCTGCTCTTTAACCCCTGGTGCAGAGGTAAGAGCACGGAGCAATTATAATAATCAGAGTTATTATACATTCATATATTTCAGCTTTTCTACTTCACTCATACTCTGCTCATCCACCCAGGCCCAACAGTCCCCTTATGAAACCACATGTAAATTGACTAGAACCCATTTTTTATTTGGAACTGCACCAAATTGTACACACTCATAGCACAAGTCAAGTGTTAGCAGGTGTCTGTGTGTGTGTGTGTGTACATATGCAGCCCCACCCCAGAAGGAGGAAAGAATCAGGGCAGAAATCAAATCAGTCCCGCTAACATTCCCCATTTCAGAAGATCTATAAATTGTTCTCAGAGAAATCACCTATATGGCAATGTTTAATAAAGTGAAGAAAAAACACACAAACTCAACAGGTCCGGTTATGGTAGACTTGAATATTGTCAGTCTATCTCTTTCTTGAATCTGTGTTTAATGTTATGGCTTTAATGTGTGTGTGTGTGTGTGTGTGTGTGTTTGTGTGTGTGTGTCAGATGATGCTGTGTACCACCCTGATGAAAAGATGCTCCAGGAGTATATTATGAATGAGGATGGGATCATTTACATAGGAGCCTGGAATGACATCAGGAACAAGCCCTGGAATTACGGACAGGTAAAACACACACACACACACACACACACACACACACACACACACACACACACACACACACACACACACCCTGGATTGAGTCTTTCGGTGTCTATCAGGCAAATCGGGGCCCTGTGTGAATTGTCACAGCAGCGTGACAGCGGAGACGCTGGCGCGCCAGCTATGTCAGGACATGAGGTTGTTGGACGGAGGAAACTTCTGAGCAGGAGGTGTCAGAATGTCACCAAACCACACAAACATGGGCTTGTCTCTGGGGGCACAGAGGGGAAGACAAACATGGAGGGCTGTGTGTCCCTGACAGGCAAACACATAGATGGCACATAGACAGGAGATGGTGCAACAGAGTCTCAAAGACAGACAGAGACAGACAAATGTGATTATGCTTTTAAAAAGAAGTTGTATATTGAATTTTCTTTCCTGTGTTCGTGTTTGTGTCTCTCTCAGTTTGAGGACTACGTGATGGACATCTGTTTTAAAGTTCTGGACAACTCCAAGGACGCCCTGAAGAACTCAAAGATGGACATTGAGAAGAGATCTGACCCCGTCTACGTCAGCAGGATGATCACCGCGATGGTGACGATCTCTTACACTCTGACAACAACAAAAGAAGCACAAGATGTCTACATTGTGGTAGACATCTTGGATTGTGTGCTTGTTTTACACTTCCATTGCACCATAACTCTGAATTGACAGCGGTAGACATTTGCTCCAGAACAGCTAGACGTCCTCATTTGGGTGAGCCATTAAGTTGCTTTCAGACACGACCTGAAGTTTTTGGAGGGCCTGTATGTGATGAGGACAGACACCGATGTCGCTTTAAACCTGGCGTCTAACCCTCACCTGAATGATCAAGCTGTTGTGAACTTGTCAGACTCGGAAATCTCCTTCTGCGTTCTTCATATGTAAAAGCCAAACTCTGCACCCAATTTTCCAGACATTTTCCAGAGTTCACATCTGAAAAGTCCTTTATTGTCCGTCTGCAAAGTGACTGCCTCATGAACGGAAGCCTTGCTTTGTCTCCACCTGTCCAGGTGAACTCTAACGGGGACAAGGGGGTGTTGACTGGTAAGTGGCAGGAGCCATACACTGGCGGGTTTGCACCAAATCGATGGACCGGCAGCGTGCCCATCCTTCAGCAGTGGAGCAAGGGGGGGGCGGTCAAATATGGCCAGTGCTGGGTGTTTGCTGCTGTCACTTGCACAGGTGAGGCATTTCCAAGGAAATGAATAAATTGCTCTTGAAGAGGAAAGGACTAAATTGTGTAAAGAAGGAGAGGAAAGGTATACATTATCTTAGGAAAGGGAAGGAAAGAGGAACAAAAAGTCCAGTCTGAAGTGTTGCTGTTTTCTTCCCAGTGCTGCGTTGTCTGGGAATCCCAACACGACACATCACTAATTTCGACTCAGCCCACGATGTCGATGGAAACCTCTCCATAGATATCGTGGTGAATGAAAGAATGGAGAGCGTTGGCAACAAGGACAGTAGCTGGTAGGGCACACACACACACACACACACACACACACACACACACACACACACGGAAATTATTAATTATTTTTCATCTCCTTGTCCTGGTGTTGTCAGGAACTTCCATTGTTGGGTCGAGTCCTGGATGAGGAGAGACGACCTCCCTCAAGGGAATGGCGGCTGGCAGGTTTTGGACCCCACCCCTCAAGAACTGAGTGATGGTACATTAATCATTTCTGTCCGTCTTCTATCTTCTCAGGACTGTCAGCGCTTGTTTTCTTTGGTGTCATATAATAGTCAAATGATGGAATCAGAACTGTCATCATTAATAACACTATTTAATATTAAAAAAACAAATCCATTACAATCTAATCTTTGCTCTTCAGGTGAGTTTTGCTGCGGCCCGTGTCCGCTCAACGCCATCAAGGAGGGAAATCTGAATGTGAAGTACGACGCTCCGTTTGTCTTCGCCGAGGTGAACGCTGACATCGTCTACTGGATGGTTGGACCAGACGGCCACCGGAGGAAGGTGAGAGTTTAAATTAATGTCAGGAAAAATTTTAAATAAAAATTAGATTAATAGGCTTGACCTTTTAAAAAGATTTACCGTTTGTTTAGGGTGATCAAAATAGTTTTTGTTACAGATCAAGGCGGAACACAGCAGTGTGGGGAAGAACATCAGCACCAAAAGTGTTTACGGCGACTACAGGGAGGATGTCACGCAGCTCTACAAATATCCTGAAGGTTTGCACAGAGAGGAGCAGATGGATCAGGATCAACAGGTTCACAACAGACACAACAAAACCTGATTGACCTTTATTCATAATGCCCTCCACATCTTCTATGCAGGCTCCAAGAAGGAGAGAGAGGTGTACGAGAAGGCCGGACACCGAGTCACAGAGCCGATCTATGACCACGTAGAACCACGACAACTGCAGCTGCATCTGTCAATCAAGCACGGAAAGCCTATATTTGGCACCGACTTCGATGTGATAGTTGAGGTACGAGTGCTCAGATGGACGGATGGATGGATTGATGGATGTAGATTGTGTATTTGTCTTTGATGATGAATCCTTTCTGTTCACAGGTGAAGAATGACAAAAAGGAAGAGGCCAAAGCTCAGCTGGTCATTCTGGCCGCCTGCCGTAACCTACAATTCCATCTATCAAGGGGAGTGCCAGAGGAAGGCGACCAGGGTGACCGTGCCGGCTCACAAAAGTTAGTCTCTCAGATAAACCCTCAAAGGCCTCTCGTGCAGACATATCCTGAAACAAAAGAACTTCAGTGTCTGACCTAGACACACACTTGTTCCCTGATGTATCATTCATATTTCACATTTGTGTTCAGCCCACAAGGAAGTGCTGCGTCTGCGCTACGACGACTACATCAACTGTGTCTCTGAGCACCACCTGATCAGGGTGAAAGCGCTCGTGGAGGTTCCAGGGGAGTACGAACCCGTCATGACTGTGACCAACATTCCACTGAGCATGCCTGAACTCCTTGTACAGGTGGGTACACACTGTGCACGCCCAGATGTCGTTGGTCAGTTTTACCTCCACCAAGGAGGTTATGGTGTCTTTGTTTGTAAGGAAGATAATGCAAAAACTACCAGGCGGATTATCACCCAACTTGATGGAAGTTTGCAGTATGGGTGATGGAAGAATCCATTACATCCGGTTACAATCTGATGTGAACCTATAATATGGCTAAAATAGCACAAAACTAATTTGGGCCACCTTTGGTTGACATGTTAGCATTGCTATGGCTTACTTGTGGCACAGATCAGGCAAACAGGAGCGGTCCGCCCAAGTGCGATTCTTCCATGTGGTCTGTTGGATGTGTGTGTGTGGGCCTAATCAATACTGCATCAGTTCACCAAGTGTTATGCTAATCTGTCCAGTGGTTTATGTACAATCCTGCTTACAACCAACCAACCAACCAACAGAGAGGTGGGAACTTGGTGGAGGCAACTAAATACAAGATTTCCTTTGTCAATACCTCTTCTGTAATGTTCTGCTTCACTTGACCACTAAGCTGTCTGGTCTTCCTCCAGGTATCTGGGAGCGCTGTTGTTCAGGAGAAGGTGACAGCCCTCATCTCCTTCACCAATCCTCTACCTGTCCCACTAAAGCGTGGCATGTTCACCGTAGAGGGGTCCGGACTACTACTCTCCTCCGCGATCTATGTTAAGTAAGTGCTGACTTGATTTTAAGATTTTACTGATCACTTTTCAAGCTTGCCTTGGTCTACATAGCAGCTCACATCACAGCCCCTTGGCTTCCCACATGGCATTCGAATTCCCCGCAGTATGAGGGGCAGATGTGGAATGTGAGATGTGGGCCAGACAGTTTTGCTATGTGGGTTGGAATGACCTGCCTGAGAAGATCAGACTTGCAGAGTTGGTGACCTCTTTCAAATCCCCCCCCCCCCCCCCCTTTAAACCCATTTTGACAGACTTGCATTTATTTGATGTCGTCTCTTTGTATTTTTATGTTTTATTGGTATGATTTGCTTTTATGTAATATTCTCTTCTTTTTGTTGTTCCTATTTCTTATATGTAGTAACTGTTTTTAACGTGACATCTCTTCTCTTTCAGAGGTGACATCGCTCCAGGCCAGAAGGTTGCTGTCAAGATCTCCTTCTTGCCCATGAGGGTCGGGGTGAGGAAGCTGCTGGTGGACTTTGACTCTGACAGGCTGAAGGATGTGAAAGGAATCGCGACAGTGGTCGTCCGCAAGAGAAACATGTTTAGTAGGTTTTATTAAAAAAAACAGACATCTAAATCGGTCTGAACCACGGACACATATTAAAGTGTGAGATAACCCGAGAGGCGTAATCAAGTATTAATCTTCCAGGATAAGCATGTCAACATCCATTGGTGAACAAATACTAGAGTTACCATGTATTTGAGCATTTCTGACTTTTCATTATGTCTGACACTCGACCGTCCACGTGGAAATATAACAAACAGCAGGTGGCATGTTGTCCACATGACAAATAAGGGAACATTTTTTATATTTTTATATTCCTTCTTAGTGCCATTTGTTTTTTGTCATTCTTTTCATCACTTACTGACTACACTAAATGAAAACCATTGGCGACCTCAGTCATGAGGTTCAGGCTTTAAACATTGATCTCTGTGTATTTTCTGAAAAGTATCTGAAGTAAATCTGATGCATGTTCTGTTTCTTCATTACCTATTTTGCACTATGCTAGCCCACACATGATTAAAAGAGGTCTATTTCTTTTATGTATTCTAAATATTTCTTAATTTTTATAATAATTTTGTCTGTTTATGCTGAAAAAATAAAGATTTTATTCACATATATGGTTTTGGTCTGACTGGTCATTAATATAAGAGTCTGGCCTACAAGGTGCTTTACAAGTTAAAAATGGAAATAGCAAAAAGTTTGTGTGACCTTTCGATGATTTCCTGGATGTGCGTCGGTAGAGATTCACACGACAGGATGTTTGGGAACTTTGCTGAACTTCTGCAGGTGAATGCAGAACAACTGTTTACAGCTGCAGTAAAGTAAAAGAACTCACCGGGCTGAACACTCTGCTGCAGCAAACAGGAAGTGAGAGGGAGAGGCTTCTTGCCCCCTCTTGTAGTTTCCTCTCAATCAGCCAATCGCAGTTCACCTGAGGAGACGAGGGAAACAGAACATGGGTGAAAGGTAATGTGGCCTCTCAGCCAGCAGGGGGCAGAGACAGCAACACCTAGGTGTCTGTGGGTGAGGAGCGGGTCAACCACTAACCAGAGTGTTGGTGGTTCGATCCCAGTCTCCTGTAAATGTAGTGGCATAAAAAACTGTAGAAAAGTAGAAACTAATATACAATAAAAATCCTCAAGTAAAGTACAAGCATTTCTAGATTGTTGTAAATGTGATGGTTGTTTTTGGTGTTTATTTACAATATAAAGGAGACATATGTTGTGTTTTTAGTGTCTTTCCTCTTGTTTGGTAGAAAACTTTCTGCAGCTGAACACAGACATAACTGAGATCATTTTAATTGGACGAGAGAGGAGCTTCAGCAATGGACAGTCTTAGGGAATTGTTTTGTGAACGTCAGAGCATGTTAAACTTTTCAAATAATAATTATAATGACAATATGCACATAACACTCACAACAAGAGGGCGTCACTGAGCCTTTTATTTCTCTAATCCATCCATGTCCGACCTCCTCCCAGTTTTCAAACACATTGAGTCACTCAGGTGAAAGGCAGGAGCCATAGGGGAGGTGCCAGGGGCAGATAGAGGTGGAGAAAGAGGGCGAGCAGATGGACGGAACTTTCACTGTGTGTGTGTGTGTGTGTGTGAGAGAGAGAGAGAGAGAGAGAGAGAGAGAGAGAGAGAGAGAGAGAGGGAGGTGTAGGGAGACTCACACACCCATCAGACACCTGTCAGAGCAGGTGGACACTGAGTATCTGAACCTGGAGGTTTCACTGGAGGGCTCGACTTTCATTCCTGGGACTTTTTTCTAAACAGACTTTGTATATTGTTTTTTTGGATATTTGTGTTTTGGATGTAACTGGACTTCCCTGAGGCCGATGGCTCTTGGATCCTCAAACCATTAGGCATTTCATGAGGAGTGAAAACTGTTGCAGGAGGAAAATTTCCATCTGAGACCGTACCACAGCCTGAAGGAGTTTCTGACACACCCAACTTCAGACAAGCTGCGTGATCATGGCGGATTTCCCGTCCAAAGTCGCCACAGAGACCAGTTCCCCCAACTCACCGAGCTCTCAGCAGGGGGGCAACAGCCTCCGAGGCCTGGCCGCTAACGTCACCACCAAGATGGACATTGTCTTTATTCGAAGCCTCCCAGCCATCCTCATGATCGCTGAAATAGTACGTAACAGATGCCGATCAGAATAAACCTGTTCACAGTTCTACTCTGTTCTGTAGACCCAACTTCTTCTCTTCTCTTTCCTCTCTTCTGTTTCTGTTGAGCGACTGAAAACACCGGTGGATTCATTTACAGTTTATAAAGAAGAAAACTGGTGATATTTTGTTCTTGATATTTAGACTCATAATATTTCAGCTTTTCCAGTCATTGTTTTACATTGAGACAACTATTAAATATACCTATACTTTAAACTCCTTGCTCAACTCCATATCAGTGTCAAATCACGTAAAAATTATCTTTAAATCTTTAGTTTATCCTGAATTTTTACAACAAACTGAAGAACACATGTAGAAAAGAGTGTGAGCGATCTAGGATCTGATATAGATCCAGTTATGTGCGCTATCCAGGGTGAGTTAAGTGTGATAATGTTCTTGTCACATTGCAGTCAACATTACAGCAGCAAGGATATTTGTATTTCTGCTCCATTCGTACCCTAGGGATTTAAACATGAGCCGACCAGTTTCTGTTTGTGCATCACAAATGTCACCAGATATCTATCAACAAAACAGGACGGTCCCTCGTCGAATCCTCTGTCTTCTTGTTGCACACACTCATGTCTGTTCATTTCAGAACTGAGAGCGGGAAAGTGACATTAAAGTAATATTTGGTTGTAAGACTGAGCGGAGAAGAGAAGTAATGAGCATGATAGGCCATTCAGGACATTCGGCTCAAACTCATTTCCCCCTCCAGCGATGTATTTGCTCTAGACGACATGTGACTGTCGGGTGCAGGGGACCTTTGATCCCTCTCCTTTCCTGACACCACTCACACCCTCTAACCATAGATTACACTGAACAAAACTGTGAGGATTCTCAGTCATGGCATCGTCAGGTGCTTGTGTTTCTTGACGTTTCACCTCTCATCCAAAAGGCTTCTCCAGTTCTAACTGACTTATGGGAGGTGTTGTGTGTTTAACCTCTGTGGCTCTGTAGCTGTGTCAAGAGTCGTTACGTTAAACAGGCGTTAGGTTAAAATATTAGACTGAGCCTACACCCCTCGAGGCCACAGGGACAAAGCTAATGTTTGTTCTGTATGTGACTGTTAAAGGCTCAGTGTGTACAGGCAAGTGACATCTAGTGGTGAAGTTGCATGTAGCATTGCATTGATGCTTCTGATGGTGTTGTAGTAGTAAAGCCAGCTGGGCATTAGTCAGCAGCTTATAGTTTGTGTGTTACATGTAGTAGATATGAAACGGTGTGTGTGTGTGTGTGTGTGTGTGTGTGTGTGTGTGTGTGCAGATAAACAAGCTCTCCTTATGTTATTTCTAAGCTTTCCTTAAGTTATTTCCGTGTAAACTAGGGAGGCACTCGGAGAACACATACCTCCGCCAACACCCTATCTCGCCATGTTAAAGAAAACAATTGTGGATCTGCCCCCACAGTTAACGGGTTCTTCCCCACGTCATGGCCCACCCCTCCATAGAATTCAGATAGAAATCAGCTTTGCACACAGGCCTGGTCTCAATCCTCTACAGTTTATCTTCTGGGTGTGTTCCTGATTATTACTTCCTGATTATGACTTTTTTATAACAGCTATATATCAATGTCTAATAGAAAACTGTGTCAAGTCAGCAGCTGGAAGTCTTGATGCATCATTATGATACGAACGCAGCACTGAGACTTTGTGAGACTCGTAAAACGATATCGTGATGAAGGTCAAAGCTGATCATCCGGGAGGGATCGGGTTTATACTGTCAGGTCCAGAACCGTCTGGAATAGTTCACCTGTACGTTCTCATCTAACTCTAAAATAAATAAATGTATTTCCCCAAAATTATGATTTGCTCTTGTAATTATTGTATATTCCTGAGTGGCCTGACAAAGAAGTGATTTTAGTGACAATGAGATACCAACACCAGCAGTTTTGACTCAGGTTGTGGATCACTGCAACATTTTACTGCGTGCGTGTGCCTGTGTGTGTTTGTATGTGTGTGTGTGCATGCATGTGTGTAAAAGGTGAAACTGGATCCCTGCATACATAATAGGACTGTCCTTTCATGCTCTTTCTCATGGGACAGAAGCAGAGAGACACTGGGGCAAAGACAGGAGCTTCAGGCTTAAATTTCAGACATAACAGTGTTGTTAATGCACAAGGCTGAGACTGTTGTCAGTCTCTCTGCTTTACAGGCATGGGCCACAGTTCTGGTCACGTTTAAAAACACGCACACGGCTTAAATGTTGAACTGTCTCTCGGTAAATCCGCCACTTGAGTCCAAACTTAGATAAGTGAAAGCAAATCATCTCGATTGGCCCCTGAACTGGTTTGGCTAAAGTGAGAAAAATGGAGACAAGCATTTAGCGGCTGAAGAGTCAGATATTTCCCTCAGGATGTGGTAAGTAGCTAATGCTGCTCCGTGTTGTTTGTATGAGTAAATGAACAGCTATTTGCTAACGTGTTTGCCATATCATTTTATTTATTTATAGACGTTCTCTTCTATTCCGTATACCTATAATTGTCTTCCTCATCTCCCCTCTCTCTTCTCTGTTCTCCCTCTCTAGGTTATGGGGCTGCTCCAGTGGGCGTTGATATCCAGCGCCAACTACACGCATGTGCCAGCGTACGGTTGGGTGATGTTTGTGGCCGTCACTCTGTGGATCCTCACCACCTTCCTCTTCTTCATGCTGCTGTTTGGTGCCCAGCGGAAACTCAGCGCTGTCCCCTGGCCCCTGACGGTAGGGAGGGAAACAGGGGGAAAGTTTTGAGACTTCTGCCAAGGCTTAACCATCCCCTTGAATTCAATCACGCTGCACCAAATTTCACCCACTCATAGATATAAGTCCACGAAATGCCTAATTTTTGTTCTCTTTCATGAGGATCCATGAATTATTTTCTGAATTGTGACCAATGTTTCTCGTCTTCTAGGTGATGGTGTATAACGGCATCGCCACCGTCCTCTATCTCTCCGCCTTCCTGGCCAACGCAGCAACTGTCCACCTTTTCTACTTTTACTATGGCCATATTGCAGCCGCCGCTGTAAGACCCCCCGACACTGCTCACACAGACCCACATACAAACAACTGGTTAAATGTGTGTGTGTGTGTGTGTGTGTGTGTGTGTGTGTTTGTAAAGTCAGGCTCGATGTGCCATTTTATGGTCTCCTCCGAAGGCCAAAGTCCATGCTGGTTTACCACTAAAGAATTTATCACATAATCTCTCTCTCTCTCTCACACACACACACAGACACACACACACAGACACACACACCCATTTGTACTTCTATCTTAGTGAGGACACTCATTGGCATAATGCATTCCACCCCTTACCCTTACCATCCAAACTAAATGCCTAACCCTGAACCTAACCTAAACCTAATTCTAACCCTAGCCCTAAAACCAAGTCTTAACCCCCAAACGGTCCATTAAAGGGGAGGGACACAAAGTGAGGACCGGCCAAAATGTCCTCACTCGGTTGTAGGCTCAAACTGGTCCTCACAAAGATAGCTGTACAAGAGCACACACACGTGCACACACCCTGCCCCTGTCCTATCACACTCTCTTATCAGTTGCATTTCACTGCCTGTCACACTCAGATTTACTGAGGATAATGCTCCATAGTGCATTTCTGAGCAGTTAAGTACCTGGAAACTTTATAGATGTGGACACATAAAGATGTGACTCTACCTTTGATGTGTTTCAGCAGGTGAGTTTACGACATTTGATTTGCTTCCTGAATTCACTTGAGGTGTTCACTTCACATCTGTCTGTCCAGTTCTTCGGTGCGGCGGTGACCCTGACGTACGCTGCAAGTGCTTTCTTCTCCTACTTGGACTGGAAGGAGGATGGAGGAAACGCAGCCAGCAGCACGGTGCCGACTTAGGACTCAAACCTGCGATGCCGCTCCTGGGAAAAGACTCCCTTGTGTTTTCTTTCCCCTCCGATACTCTGGATGTTTGGAAAGTCCAGTGTTGATACTGGACCTTCAACACACTGTCACTCGACTGCCACTGCTAACCCAGCGCTTGACCTCAGCCTATTCATTATTAACTAAAAGATAAAACCTAAACCAGACAGGAGACAGCCATACATTCATTTTCAGAAACATGACATGTCCTTGAATAGCTGGTGACAGTGATGGAGGAACTACTCAAACATACTTACTTTTGAATGTACTAAAAGGGTAAAAGTAAAGTACCACATTAACTTTTCTACGTCTCTACTTGAGTAAAAGTAAGTACTTGCTTTTAAACATAAAGTATTTAAAGTACTTGTTAGGTGTAGCGTATTCCCTAATGCAACACTCAACATCATTATGGAAAGCGTGGTTAGTTCTCGCTGCAGGAGGCGGGGTCTAATCTTATCTGCACAATGATTGGATCAGTTGACAAATCCCCTTGTAATTTTTGATTATTATTATTATTTGATTATTTAAAAAAACGATATTTGCGGTTGGTGGGGTAAAAGTTAACAGTAGCTGAAAATAATGTCTCAGTAAAATACAGATACATGAAGAATGTACTAGTACATTCTTCATGTATCTGACAAAGTAAAGTTCATGTATCTGACAAAGTAAATGTAATTTGTTACATCCCAACACTGGCCAGAGACATAAAAGTCTGATTTGCAGCATGAAATAGAAATAGTTTGAGACAAAGGAAAATTATCCAATGACCCTGGTTACAAGAAGGTGAGCTACAAACTCTAAGTTTACACATTTCCCGTGTGCACTCCAAAGAAGTGTTCTTATCCATCAAGAAGAAGCATGAAGCAACGTCATTATTGAAAGTGTGTTATTGAAAGCGATTCGCTGAGTTGTGGAAATAGAATGCGAAATATTTTTCAGATTTATATCACACTGCTCGACTCCTGTTGTCCTGTACTTTATGTCTTATGTTGTGTTTTTTGTATGGAGGATACAAGTGAAACTCTGGTTGGTGCAGGGACTCGACCTTGCACCTGCTCTAATAAAGCTCTTGGTGATTTCAGGCTTTTTTGTTGTTTATTTGGAAATATACATTTACTAACAAATGTGATATCGACAGTATTTCAGCAGTGGCATAAATATACAGTTCTCACAGTTCATGTTAAGACGAGTAGAAAACACTTGGATATTGTACTGGAAACTAGGACGATCTTATTTCTGATTGCAGACCCACACACACACACAATCACACACACAATCACTATACACATTGCATTACAGTTCAATAGGGTTAGGGTTAGAGTGACTAAATAAAACCTTCATAAAACATTGTTTCTACTACATTGAAAAACTAATTAGACAAAGAGATCAGATTCAAAAAGTGTTTGACTTGTGCGAGTGTCCGTGTGATTCAGTGGAGCTGCTGCGTCTGGAGCCTGAAGAGGTCAGAGGTGTGACCACCAGCCCCTGACTCAGGTCCAGACCTCGGCCCTCCTTCTCCTACACAGATTCACAGAGAGGGTGTCAATGAAAAGTACACACACACACACACACACACACACACACACACACACACACACACACACACACACACACACACACACACACACACACACACACACACACACACACACACACACACACACACACACACACACACACACACACACAGGTTAGAAGGTGGGCCACAATTTTCGGTCTGAGCCTGACCCAAACCTGACGGTCTGATACTGCATTCTGAGCACTTGCATAAATTTGGGCTGAAAATCAAAAGGTGACATTTCTACAAAGTCTTTCTAGTCTATTTAGACATTTAAACAACCAACCTGGAAGTAGCAACGTTTTCTTCATCCATGTCAACCGGGTTCAAAAGTTCAAGTCACTTTGATGAGCAATGTCCCCTGATTCTCTCTAGAGTCAGTAATAACTAAATATATAATAATAAACTTTATTTTTATAGCACTTTTTAAAAAAACAAAACAGAGTTTACAAAGTGCTTTGACAACAAAGCAAGAACAATAAATAAAATCATGAACACATAAAGGCAACAAAATGACAATGACAAGAACTGAACAAGTAAAATAAAAGTTGAAGAGAAAAAGATAAAATCACAGTATCACATGAAAGCAAGTCTATAAAAATGGGTTTTAAGAAGTGATTTAAAAGAAGTCCCTGACTCTGCGAGCCTTATCTCCTCAGGTAAGTCGTTCCAAAGCCGAGGGGCCCTGTTGGCAAACGCACAATGACCTTTAGTTTTCAACCTCGACTTTGGAACAGTTAAGTGGATCCACCTGAGGATCTAAGGCTACGTGCAGGCACATAAAGGATCAGTAAAATCTTTAAATCAATTCTAATAGGGACAGGGAGCCAATGAAGAGAAGCAAGGGGTCGGGGTGATGTGATGTTGCCTTTTCAGACCAGTGAGAAGCTCGTCTGCTGCGTTCTGAACTAGTGACTTTTGGCTTGTGCCAGAGAGGGGGGAGTTACATTCGTCCAGTCCGGAGAAGACTAGTGTGTGAATTACTTTTTGTGAATCCGGGTGTGAAAGTATGGGTTTCATTTTGGAGATGGTTCTGATTTGTAGGAAGCAGGACTGGACTACTTTTTTGATTGGTGGTTTGAAAGTGAGCGATTGCTCAAACAGAACTCCTAGGTCTCTGGCAATGGTTTTTTTATTGATTGACCAGGTACCGAGGCTGAGTTCAATCTGATTGAGGGGGTTTGGTGGGTGGAACAATATTATTTCTGACTTTGAGTTGTTGAGTTACAAATAGTTTTGTGCCCTCCAACTGTTGATATCCTTGAGACAGTCTAATACAGCAGCCAGGCTTTGTTATTCCAGTAACTGGAATAGCAAGTAAACAAGCACCACAACTGTGGGTTCCTTCTCCCAAACCAGGCAGAACTCAAAAATGCTTATTAAAAATAAAAAAAATCACATGAATAAGAGGATGGTCCTTCACTTGTAAAATTAAAGAGATGTGCATACTTCAAGTAGTCTTTATGTCCAGTGGATGAGGAGTACGACAAAGTCAAAACCTTCCATCTTCACTATTTAACAAGAGAGAGGTTTAAACAAACATCTCACCAATACGAAAAACCCACTGGAAAGCATAAATGAACTTGCTTCAGGGGCTGTTTGTGAACAGACTGTACATTTAGATGTGGAGAGATTCCTGAAGCTCGACACCAGTTTAAAAAAAAATTCCAAAAACACAACTCATCAATCACTGTGATTCAGTGGAGCTGCTGCGTCTGGAGCCTGAAGAGGTCAGAGGTGTGACCACCAGCCCCTGACTCAGGTCCAGACCTCGGCCCTCCTTCTCCTACACAGATTCACAGAGAGGGTGTCAATGAAAAGTACACACACACACACACACACACACACACACACACACACACACACACACACACACACACACACACACACACACACGCACACTAACACACACACACAGGTTAGAAGGTGGGCCACAATTTTCTGTCTGAGCCTGACCCAAACCTGATGGTCTGATACTGCATTCTGAGTTTGTGTTACTCTGTCCCTGACTCTGTCTCCTTTCATTTTCTTTTTTTTTTAAAGCTAGAATAAAAGTACAGATTTGTTTATGTACTACATTTATGATTTTGCAATTAGATCATTAATCACAATGGTGACAATATATATTTAAGAATAATGTGGTGCTCTTAATTTGTAGCAATTCTGAAAGTTTTTAGACAAACTATGTGTCCAGGGAGAGCAAGACACCAGTATGGAATATAGCATCAACTGTCAACATGGCCACTGAATGAGAAAGAAACTCACAGCTCTGTATTCCAGAAACATCTCCTTAAACGCCATGAAATCTGTGAACGTCAGCAGCATTTCAAAGATGTCACCTGCCACCTCGTCTTTGTGCTGCCTGCGGAGGAAACAGAGAGGAGCTGTGAATATACTGGTGTGCCACCTAGTGGCAAACTGGGAAATAATGTTTCTTAGGAGCAACAGGTGCATCAAGCAATCAGTGTGAGCAGAGTAGGAATTAATAAATAGAAAGAGTTCTGATCTTACATGAGCAGCTCTATGAAAGTGTTCATGTTGAAGTCGGGGATTCTCTCCATCAGCTGCTGCTCCAAGTGTTTCTCCAGTCGATCAACCTGCACAACACAAACAGGTTAATGTGAATTTTGGTCTAAGTTTATCTACCTTAGTTTTACAGATATTCAGTGAAAGGTTTCAATCAATGAGCTGTAAAGTCTAAATCACATGTGTGCTGGTACGTTGTGTCAGACCTATAAAAGGCTGTATACATCAGATAGCCGTGTGTCACATTGAAGATACATTAGACCATCAAACACTCACATATTCTTTGAAGATGGGTGTGTAGCTGAGTTTGTTCTCATCAGAGTTGTCAAATTCCAGGTAGTATTTCTCCATGAAACTCTGCTGAAGCTGCTGAAACTCCTCCTCTGAAAGAACAGTGAACGTGTGACGCATCAAATACGTTTCTTCATCTTCAGCTGCCGTACGGGACTTTTTAAAAGTCTGGTAAGTGAAAGATGAATCCATCAATCACAAACTGTTTTACTGTTTAAAAAAGCTAAGG
This sequence comes from Verasper variegatus, assembly GCA_026259375.1. NCBI lineage: Eukaryota > Metazoa > Chordata > Actinopteri > Pleuronectiformes > Pleuronectidae > Verasper > Verasper variegatus. Next base: position 22,276,235 of record CM048042.1, on the reverse strand, counting down.
TTTAATAAAACATTTAAAACAGATCAGTGGTTTCATCTCTCACCCATGATGATGGTCTCTATGCAGCCGATAACAGCATCGAAAGCAGAATCTGTCGCAGAGGAACTGGAAGGAGGAAATCAAGACAGAATTATTGTTTTTATTCTCTGTCCTTTTTTCTTCTTCTATGTCTTTGCTCGATTTCACGTACAGCACTTTGTAACTTTGCACTGAAAATAAAGTTAATATTATGATTGATTATTCTTGTTTACCTATATTTGTATAGGTTTTACTTTGGTAGGGTTGTTAAGCACTTTGGTTCAACTCAGGGTGTTTTAGTAAATGTACGTAAATAAAGTAAATAAATCTGACTTTAGCTTGAAAGCAAAGTCTCGACCTGGTGAAGTCATGATTTAGAAAAATCCCAAATTGCTGAAGTACATGTTGAATTGCAGTTTGCTCATGAACACTTGAAACTTGGATTTACATTATCTCGACTTGACTTGGACAAATGTAAACAACCAACCTGGAAATAGCAAAGTTCTCTTCGTCCGTGTCAACCATCTCTACGATGTTTTCTACACAGCTGCGAACATCTGGAAAACGAGGGGAGGAAACAGCTAAATACGATGAATGTTATAAATATGAATATTTGCAGCTAAACAAAACTCAGACTTCATATCAAACCGCAGAACTATCAGGTTAAACACTGACGCCTGGTCACAAAGTAAAACAAGCTAGTGAAAGATAACAGGTGGCTAGCAGGTGGTAAACAGAAGCTAACTTTAGCTTAACACACGAACTGTTAAAAGTGTTCGCTGGGTTTTTCTCCGAAGTAACAATGATAATGTACGTTTCCTCTTCAGCTGCATCAACGTTAACTCGATGGGTTTTAGTTGCATTACTTCGTCCGTGGATGTCCATGTTGTCCGCGGAGATCTTGTCCTGGATGGCAATGGTGTGAACGTAACGTTGTTGCCAAGGAAACGGCGGATTTATGTGCGCATTTCCTCGCTGTCCGGAGAGAAACAAGGTCTGCGAACGTTGGTTCCCACACCAACTCTTCTTCTGCTGCTTCTTCTTCTGCTCCTCCAGCTATGGGCGCATTACCGCCACCGTCTGCTCCGGAGTGTGGATCAGAAAATAAACTCAATCTACATCCCCTCATAATAATAATTATATATATTAAAAAAACTAAATCAAATCACATACCCTAACTGAATATTTTATACTCAACCAAACCCTTGGAAAAAAAAAAATATATATATATATATATATATATTATTAGTTATAATCAATTTAATTTATCTAATTTTAATATTTATTAGTTTATTCATATAATATAATAAGCATCACACAGTCATACAAAAACATTAGCATGAACATACATTTATTACAAATATCACAATCCAGGAAACAGCAATTCGTCAATAAATCACATCGTTGGGAACTCCGAGGCAAAATTCCTTTATAGATGTTTTAAATACAGCTCACAACTTATTCTTTACAATCATGACGTTCATCTCCAACTATGGGGACAACCATATCATTTCTTTCACTTGCATGTGTAAGGTGCTCCAGGAAATACAAGGTAGCAAACAGGGAACAGAGCAGTCATTTGTTATACTGCGATATGCATGTTATCTTTAATAAACCATTCCAGTATAGTCTAAATGATTTTACAGACCTTGCTCATGCAATTTGGTTCGAGTAAAACTCTTTCATAAACAATTTGACTGAAGTAAATTTGAACATATTCAGTGTTCTTTTAATTTGAATTGTCATTAAATTCTCTTTTTAATCACACAAACTGGATATTTCCAGTAAATCGCAGTCTGGCGTTCATCTTGTCACCCGTTTCCAAAAGATAAATCTCTTTCTGTCGACCCAGAGATGCTTCAAGTAAAGGATAGACAGAAAGACAGATGGAAAACACACAATTGAAGACACAGGGAGAAAGATGGAGAAAAGAAAAGAGCAGAGAGCAGTGCAGTGTTATATAGAGGAGAGAGGGAAGGATAAACCTCGAGTCTGAACAACTTGTTTTGATGAGATCAACCCTGGGACCAAGAAATACCACAAAGAGTAATGTGATTTGAAGTAAACGAAACAAACACATTTTACTGTACTGAACCCAGAAGAGTTTCGGCCATGTCACTGTTTCTTTGCAAATTTATTTCAAGTATGACCCCATCTTAAGATTGACCGTGGGGGTGTTTAGTAAACTGATAAAAGAGTAAAGACAATTCACATTTGTTTTAGAGGATTTACTGATCAGGTGATGATCCACAAGATCTGCTGCACTTTTCAGTCACGTTTCCACATCGGTGTTCAGCTCACCATCATTTACAAAACAAAATGTAATCACATCTTGTGGATTGAAAACAATCGTCTTAATACAGACGCACGTGTTTGTGTGATCACAAACTAAAATTAAGACTTTGTTTTGCTGCTGCAACCAAAAAACCCACGGAAAAAAAAATCCAGAGGTGGTGGGTGGAGGTTCACTGATGCACACTTCCCTCACACTGGCTCCTCAAATATAAAAATTGGGGTGAAAATACTTTATTTTACAGATGAACTCTCTGTAAATCAGAATCCCTGTGTATTTATTTTCTTGTGGTTGCAACATATATATGTAAAGATCAACATCTGAGCAAAGACTACAGCACAAAAAGCAGCAGGGTCAGTTAGTCCTAATAGAGATTCAAGTATGTAGAAAAAAAGAAATATGTCCTTTCTTTTCTCTCTTGTTCCATCACTGATTTGATTTTAAACATCTTTTGTAATTAAATTCAAATCAGAAAACTGCACTCGAGGAACAATCCTGCAAATTTGAAGTTCTCTTACACAAAGAGTAAATTCTAGAATATCTTTCTGAAGGCAAACACCCACTGGGCGATCAATCAGTACAGACAGTGAAGCAGATTAAAAGGAGAGGTTTTGGTACAACCTTGAGAAAAGAACGAAAATGCTACCTCAAGAACGACACAATTCGAATATCTATACCAAAAAACATGACATGTGATACATCTCGGATTTATCTGTACCTTGGCTTTAATACTGTGCTGCAGGCAGCATTCTTTCCCGCTAACCGGCCCTTTCAGATTTGCAGACGTGTGCATGGGGGTGATGGGATTAAATAGAAGTAGCCTCTGCGCAGTGGGATCCTTGTTTCTGAAAGGATGTCTGATAACTTGACGTGGGGGGAGCTGTAGATGAGAAGCTGGTTCTGTCTGTAATCTGGTCAAATTGTTTCTGCTCCTCACGCCTGCTCTTTTCTTATATATTTTTTTTTAATCTGACAAACACACTGTCTGTAGAAGTTGAAGATTCTTGGCCCAGCTTCTGCAAGGAGGCGTCAGAAGGATACAAAAGAGGAGATACAGGTAAATGAGGGATCCAGCTGTGGTTTGATTCCCCTCCTCTTATTTCCTCTCTTTCTTCTCTCCGCCCCTCCCACGCCGTCTCCTCCGACCAGAACTCACAGTTCTGGCGTCATCACAGCATTGTGGCACCATCCTCGCAGCCCCATTGGGTGGGAGGGGATTAGAGGAGGAGGAGGCGGCTGTCGGGCTTGCGTGTCTCTCCTTACTGGAGGAGGGGCAGGAAGTGTGTCAGGAGACATGTGCAATGAGTCTTACTCGGGTCTGGATGTCCTGGCGGCACAAGGGGCACGTCTCTAACTGTAAGGCACACTCCATACACATACCACTGGAAGAACATGGAGGAAAACACAACATTAAAGACGATTTTATTATTCATTCAGAGAAAAGGTCAGTATTAATGCAATAGTAATTATTGTGACACAGATATAATTGTAAATAAATAAAAGTTTTGTCCAAGGTAACAGAGGATTTTAAAAATCAAAACCTGAAATATTTTATTTACAAGTATTTAGTACTTTGTAGAAGCAGCAGGTGCAGCTTCTACAAAGTACTAAATACTTGTCTCTACAAGCTTTGCATCTGGATTTGATACGTTTATCTCGTTCTTCTTGACAGATCCCCTCAAACCGGGCAGATCGGATAGGACGTCATCCTCAAGCCTCTCAGCCAAAGTCTTATTTATAGATTTGCAAAAGATTTACAAAGAAGATAAATCAGATGTTTACATACCCATGTCCACAGGGCCGCAGCTCCGTGTCGGCCATAACGTCACAACACAGTGTGCAGCAGTTGTCTCGGATGCTAACCTGCTTTAGTAAGGCCAGACGGCGATGTCTGGAAAACATACACACACAAGACTAATGAATATTTCCATTCACAGACATCTATTTAATTCTGCTTTTCTTGTGTGGACTGAAATGTCACTTGAGCGCTGCAAGATCAACATGATGTACTTGCTACACAGGGATGTAGTGGAATAATGGCAGAGAATGAAGTTACACTCCATCTGGGTGTCTTGTAATCAGAGCTTCTCTCTTTGCTAAAAGGGATGCAGGCAGTGTGGCCAAAGAAGCAGCTGTTTTGTGGTGTAGGTGTAAATGAATAGGAGTAATGAAAGAGTAATGAAAATGCTCTGTACACTGGAAAAACCCCAAACGCTGAGTCATGTTCCTATCATGTCCTACCTATGAGTTGAACCCTGTGTGTAAACACATGATTCACTGGCTATAGGAAGACTGGGTAAGACATCAGATTACACATGGTTTCCCAATCTGTCGTCTATTTTAGACACAGTCATACAAATCACTGTGAGGAGCAGTTTGACTTGGTACCTGGGAAGGATGATCTTTTCACTGGGCAGCAGTGAAGCGAAGTCATTGAAGGTGCTGAACTTGACAGAGGGTGGGTGACGGAAAGGCTTGGCCCCAAAGTTAAACTCACACTGCTGGTATGACATAAAGCTGGCTGCAGCGAAGAAACCCGACCTGACAGAGACATAAGAGAAGGAGAAAAACATGGGGGTTCAGTTGAGAGGAGGAGGAATCGATCAAAGAAAGGAGATAAGCAAAGACGGAAGGAAGGAGAGAAAGAGAAGAGAAGAAATAGAGAGGAAGGAAGTGAAACCAGTTTCACAGAACAACAGAAAAGGTAACAGAATGTGACTGTGTGGACTCACGTGGCTGATGAGAAGACCTGTTTCTCTGGTGGCAGCTGATGTCCATTTAGATAAAAGATCATCTGCTTCTTGCTGAGGTCCAACAGGAAGCCAATGGCATCTCCTACACACGACACACATGTAGTCTCAAAATGCTATTAACCCTCCATGTGGGTGTTAACACTGGTGGTGACAGCAGTGTGGGCCCTAAAGATCACACTCAATCATCACACTCACACTTTAGAGACACTAAAAATAATAAATCAGGTTCTAAGCACACGAGTCTGACAATTAAAGCAACACTACGCAACTTTTACTGAGCGACAGCGCCCTCTGCAGCCACACATGGTGTTCAATTCTTTTGGGTTCTGTTTCCAAGCGAATTCCCCACATTTTAAAAGTTTCTTGGCTGAATATTGGAGATAAACGTTGGTTTTTAATGACTTCCAAATCTTTTTAACTGATCTGTAGTTTTGCATTTCTCTTCAACTTGCTGAACCGGATTCTGACGACTGAAGATCGTTCCTACTCACCAACGTTTCATAGAGCAACAACAGACATTCAGGAAGAGGAGTGGGAATGAAAGAGGAAATACTAACATAATAACTGTGTGCATGTGTGTGTGTGTGTGTGTGTGTGTGTGTGTGTGTGTGTGTGTGTGTGTGTGTGTGTGTAGCATACCCTCTTTCCAGCAGGGGTGAGAGTGAGGTTTACTGCGAGCGTTGTACCAGATGAGCTGCCTGCAGCCATCGTACGCACACGAGTATTCATCATCTCCAATTCCATATCCCTCCTGTGGAACACACACATATACAGAATACCTGAGTTTGTGTCTGCAGAGACCAAACATAGATTCAACATTAAAACACACTGAGGAGGATTACATGGTTGAGGAACTTGCTGTCCTTGGTGGCCCATCCAATTTGCATCACGCCTGATGTGATGACCGTCACCTCATAGTACCACACGCCTGAATCCACGCAAAATGTACAACGCACGCTCTCAAAGGACGAGGCGTCACATCGAGCCTGATGATGGGAACAAGAAAAAGATGAAAATAAGTTATTCAGATTTCATTTGCATTAGAGAGAAAAACATGTATATTTGGGCATTGAGTAAAAAGAGTAAAATTAAAAACCAGACGAACCTCCAGTCCAGAGGGGGAAATCTTGAGGTACTCGCTGACGTCGTTGCTGTTCAGCATGGCGTTGATATTAGTGAGGTTGACCTTCTCGTAGGTGAATTGACGACCATCCTTAAGAACTGGACAGACAACAAGTTTCTTTCTCACATATTCCTGATGAAAGAGACTTCAGGAAACATACAGTTTTGACAACATGGGGCTACTCACACAAATTGTCGAGGCTCCACTGTGAACAGAATCCAACCTGCCTCTTCAAGTAGTCGGGATGCTCTGCCCACGACTCCAGGACAGAGAGTCGATTACTGATACAAGACTCGGACACTGTCAGTTTGTTCTCACCTGAGGGCAAGAAGCAGGCGTGAGAATTGTGTGAAGAAATAACTAAACGACACAATTTTAAAAAAAGGTAGGAGAGTAAAATGTTACAGCAGGTCACTGATTTGAGGTCAAGGTCACTCTCTGTTCTATTTTGCATAGAAGTCACTCGTGTTCAAATCTCTCATCATTAGTTTGTACTATTTAAAAATGGCTTCACGATACGATAGTGAGTGAACCTACTGGTCTGGGAGAACTTCTCCAAAGCGATGAGAGCAAACAGCATGACAGTGGGATGGGCCTCAGAGCTCTGCAGGAAGATTCACAAGGGAAAAAATGGACATCAGCATTTGGAATTAATTGAATTACTTTTCATGCAAACCCACAACAATCACACAGCTGGTGTTAATATACGGTCCACACCACAACACTAACTTCTGTTGTGGAAATTACACACAAATAACTGAGTTCTCTGTTTTTCTTTCTGTCCGTCCTTTGATTTTCTCAACAACAACACAGAATTTAGCTTTGTGACCCTTAACGTTGACAATGATCACAAGTAGTTGTTGAGAAAACCGTGGATTGAACACACAGATAGAGATTTCTGGATTTATTAGTTGATAAAGCCAAAAACAGTGGATTAAAATTAAGCAATTGAGTGTTTCCCCTGTCCACAAAATTAATCACAATCATGCAGACAGCAGACTGGATGTGTGTATGTTTGCTCACCAGGCTCTCTAGAAGATACTCAAGGGTTCCAGGGCTCAACAGTCCAATACTGGCTGGTCCTGAGGTAGAGAGCAAAATTAAAGAAGTGAAAAAGACCAGTTTTAAAAATAAACATTACTTCTAGTCTGTCCCACCCAAACAAGGAATTATGTTAAATTATTTTTATCTTCTGTACTTAACTACTTGTTTCCGAGCAAAATAACAGTATAATTGTGGAATAATCAGGAAGCAAAGATTTCCCTGGTGAAATAAAATTACCAACAAACTACAACAAGACACAAAAAGAATAGATATCACTCTGGATAATAACAGCCTACTTCTTTAACACAGGGTTAGGAATTGAGCAAAGGTTAATGCTGCGTTCTCGTAAATTGACTCACACATAAACACACCCTTTGCTTTTGCAATCAGTGTCTTGGTTTGATTTCAAGAGTCTACATGATCATGGTGAGCAAGTAACACAGCAAACCAGACAGGAATATTGGCTTGAAGATTTGAAGTGGACTGTACCGGCCAGTTTCTCTGCCAGACATCCCAGGACAGCTGTGGTGTTTCTGTGTTTCGCGGGATTTAGCGCATCCTGTTGTGCTACAGCCGAACTCAGACTCAACATGTCCGAGAGTTTCTGCAAAGCATCCTAGAGAGAGGATAAATACCAGTTACCCCACTGAGGGTCACATGCACACAGCTTCAATAAGTAATAATGAAATGTTTGAGGAGATGGAGATAAAGGATCTCAAGTCTTCAAAGTCAAATCAGTAAAGTCATGTGTGGGTGAAAATACAGTAGAAAGGGGACACACACTCAAATGTCTGTTCCATTACCCCTGTGGGGAAACGTATTGACATAATGCATTCACTTATCCCATTCACTTATCAATTCTACTTTGAACATCAAAAGCTAGGACACCAGTGGCCCTAGATTTGCCCCCAAGTGGCACAAGTACCCATGGGTTGGTGTGTATTCAGTTTAAAAAGGTCTCACCAGGACACAAAAGCAAGACCAAACACACACTTGCTATTGCTAACAGGGAAAGAAAGAGGTGAGTCAGTCAGCTATTATTGTAAACTTGCTGTTAGCTGTGTCGTCACCACAACATGACTCCTTGTCGTATAGTTGTCAGATTGAGCAGTGACGAGCTCAACAAGTATGAGGACAAGCATCCTCCTGAATATCTATATATAAATCCATATATGAAAGACTAACCTTGGTGGGCAAGGGGCACTCATCCAAAAGAAGGGTGATCACTGCAGGGCCGAGCGGATCGTCCAATGGGATCACTCGAATCAGAGATTGGACGACCTCCAGCCAACCGTCATCTGAGAGAGGAAAGAAGAAAGGTTTCATTTAAAATTTGTGTGGCTGAAATTATCTAATGACTCACATAAATCCTATTATATACACACTATGAACGCTGGCTGCATAAAGAAAACATTTTATTTACCCATTGTCTCAATATTTAACATTACTTATTATGGGTTTAGGTGCATTTCAATAGAAATACCCCTAATACCTCCAGTATTACTTCCGCCCTAACCCCTTTAGATATTCTGTTGCTCCAACAGACCTGAAGTTGATGGTCTTAGTGACCGTCCAAAGCTTTCATCTCCCATTTCTCTTTGACATTGACAGTAATGCAGTTCTGGGAATTTTGTTTTCTGTTGCATAGCTGTGAAAACACTATCCATCATATTCATGAACCTAACACCTTCACCTAATTTCATAGCCTCTGGGCTTAAAGTGCACACATTCCAATATCCCTGTAAGCTTGTTAAGGTGAAACCTTTGGCAAAATCCACCTAGCATTGAATTTATACTTGCTAATACGAGGTGACAACAACATATTTGCAGAGGAGGAGTATTTTCTCTTGTATTTTGAGGGGACAATGTCAGGTAAAACCATATGAGCATTATTGAAGACTTGATAAAAATGTACATTATATATTATATGTGTTTGCATTGTTTTTCAGTATACTCCTCTAAAGACAGACGCGTCTCTTCTCTGGAACATTTGTTCACGATAAATTGCCAAATGAAACCAGATAACACAAAGATTACTGAACTGTGCTGAGTCAGTCTCCTCCATTATGAGCACTGGATGCATCACAAATGGAAAAACACCCATTTCCTGTCCATTAGATGACTCAGTAACAAACACACTCTCCCTACCCATATCACTTATGAAAGCCAAGGGGCTTATGAATAATGTATCGTGGTGGCAGAAAAGTGACTCTCTGGCTGACTTCACTTGCTGCTTCGCTGCCTTCAGAGTTCTGTATCTGCTCTGCAAGCCAAGACCCAGCTTGGTTGTTGTCAAGCCACACAACACCACTCCATGTTGAGCATCAAACACCATATGTGCATGACACAAGGCCCAAGCTACCACATAAGCGTACACACAACTCTCTCACACAAACACAGCATGAGAGAGTTATTGACCATAGGCAAGAAAACAAAACACACAATAAACCAAAAACACTTAAACATATGTTCAAATACACTCAAACTCTATCAAGGATCAGTCAGTTACTGTCAGCAAAACAGAGGACAGCAGCTGCAATATTCTACTAACTTTCTGCTCAAAAGAGCAAAAATCCTATTTATACAAAGTTTACACGTAGTAGCCATCACATGATGTCTGCAGTGTAGGTCATGTCCCTTCCCAAGGTGACGTAATGTTCCTCTAAGCTGGAGAAAAGCTGAGGCAGCAGTGTTGCAGCAGGATAGTAAGCAGCACAACACAGGTGATGTTGCAGCCTCTCTCCTGTTTCTCCAGTTAGACACGGTCTCTCTTACACCTCATTCAAACAAACCCATCCAACCTCTGTAGTAGTTTGTTCATTTTGATCCTCAAAGCTGTGTCTTTTGTTTACAACAGCCTTGTTCATTGTGTGTTCAAATTTTCTTACCCGTCTCTGCCATCTCATGCAAAGTGATCATGGAGTACGGCGGCTCTTGATCACTGAAATAAAACAGACCACAGAATATGTTAACAGGCTGTACATCACAAACTCAGCTCTGCATTTAGTGATGCGTGTGGACTCAATATACTTGAACAACTTGATACTGGGGCACAGCTACTGGTCTAACTGCTAAAGTATATCTATCACCATGTAAATCTCGAAGGTATTTTTAGAAGTATTCAAATTTTAAGAACTTCTTTGACGTTGATCAGGAAGTCTGCGTGTTATAGTCCTCTCTCAGCAGCATGTACTCATGACTCTGGTTCATATTTGTTTTAGTTGGATGAGACATTGTGACAGCTCACAACAAACATTCTTTAACTGTACAGACCAGGGACTTACTTGTCTACAAGTGTCCTGATGACAGCCAGTGTGTCCAGCACCAGGCCGTCCACATTCTGCTTCTTTCCGCCGTGGCTCATGTGGCCCTCGTCCTCGGCGCGGCGGCCTGACTGGATCCCTTGGCCGACTGCTCCTTGCCTCACCAGCGTCAGAACCTCCACCTGTACCGTGATCCACCCGTCTAGCTTGTCCTCGGGTCACCCTCGTCGACCCGTGGTGATGGTCCTCCAAGTCACTATCCTCCCGGCAAACACAGCTGTTACCCATGGTTCCAGAGCTGGAGACCACACTGGCAAGGGTCTCCCAGAATGGGGGAAGGGAGTTTGAGGAGGAAAGGAAGAGCAGAACCTTTGCAAGGCTCCTGCAGGCACAGAAAGTGATCCAAGCTGCTACTATCATATCATCTGGAGGGCTTGCATTAGGGGGACTCTTGCCCCAGTGGGCTGGGTGGAGTTAGTGTCAATGACCATAGTGTTGCCAAGCAGAGATGTGGGATTGTTTGGGGGAGTACTAAGGTATCACTAGTTAAACGGACCAGGAGTCAGGGTCAGGTGATGCATCGAGATCAGCTCTGAACATCATCTGACGGATTCAGGTCCAGTTGTCTGTCTGGGCAGCCACAGCTGTGGAAGCAACACAAAGACAACAGAGAAAAGTTAAACTCGGCACACGAGTTCTGAGGACTTGATTATTTAACTGTCTAACAGCTGATCGTGCTCTGCAAGAAGAAATAAAGCTAAAAACCGGTGGACGTGAGACACACCACTAGAGAAAGGGTCGATTCCCGAATGAAGTAAAAGAGTGAAAACTAAATTAGAAAATCAACATTAGCCACATAGCTTTGAATCTCTGAAGCAAAGTAGCTACAACCTGCAGTTTGAACCTGGTGTTCCTGTTGACAGTCACCTTGTATTAGCATGTCATTATTTACTAAATGTCTGAAGATAAATTAGCCTTGTTGACAAAATAAGAGCTCTCCGGTTAGATAGCTAGCAAGCTAGCCACCCACCAGTCAGCATTGTGTTATAATACTTCAAAATAAAAAGACAAGTGTCACAAACTCGCAGGTATCGGTACGTTAGTTTATCCTCCACTCATACTTACGTGTTTGCGTGTGAGCCAAAGTACTTGACAAAACAGGTTAGCCAGCTAGCGTTGTGTAGCGGCTAACCGGCTAACGCTAGCAGTTAGCCAATTAGCGGGGCTCTCCTGCTGTCAAACGACGCGAGTTAGCTTACGTGACTTAGCCGCGAACCGAGCGTGTGTCTCTAAAGCCGGCGAAGCACGTGTACGCGACCCGCCGATAATTCCACAACACACGTTGCGCAGAAGTCCGACAAAAGCACATTCACATGACGGTGCGCTAACACCTCTAACGCGTTTTAACGACGCCGCACCGCTAGCTGCTGCTTGCTAAGTTCCGTAGCGTTGGCGGCTAACAGGCTGCACACCATCAGCTGTTGATGCGGCGGAGGAGGAGGAGGAGGAGGAAGGATTCTGATGAAGACACAACGTCAACACAGGAAAGAGACATCTTTACAGATCAAAGACGTCTCCTCTTGTCTTTCTTCCCTTTCCTCTCTCACACTTTACAAACTATTTAAACCTGTCTGGGATTTGTTGTTTTGTTTTGTGTGTGTCCGTCATGTTTTCTTATATTGTTGAGGATATAAGTTTTAGGAGATTCAGAATTAAAGCTATAATAAAAGTTCTGACGGTATTATTACAACAGATGCAAATGCACTGTTAATATTAAGTTGCTCAAATTGTCCACGTCACACTGCGGGCTGCTATGTTTACATCAGATGTTTCACTGCAAATTCATAAGCTTTAATAAATGTCAACAAATACAGGAGTTAAAGGCAGAAGAGCACCCAGATGCTCTGAAGTCGAATTGTCTTTCAGGTCAGTGAACGCAATCCACAGTCAAGACATTGACAAAAAACCTCAATAGGCTGCTTTCATGAACTGTGAGAAAAACTGTATAAAAGAATGAATGAGACAAGTTGTGTGAGAAACTATAAGTTTAAAAGTGATTCTATAAAACACATGCATGTCATAATTTAAACTATTTGAATCCAGTTACGAATAATTATCTTTGCCAGAACAGCAATATATATAAATGTGAGGTTATCATGCATATGGGATGTTGTGATTGAATAACCAAGGATGAAGAGACTCAGTGTTTTCAAGTGAATCTTCACTAACACATTTATTTAATACTGACATAGTCACACTAACCCAGGGTCATTCAGGTCTGTGAATCAGAAAATACAGCAGAGAGGTGGGCTGAGAGACAGAAGAGTCCGGGTCCATGGTCCAGGCTGCAATCCTTTAAACTCTGTGTTATCATGACCATAATGTGATTTAAGTCCAGGTCAGTTTGAAGTCCATACATTTAGGCATCTGAACTATAAATCACATGTTTGAAGGTATAGGTAATATTAAAACGATTAAGTGGCATCCACAATAGCAATGACACAGACACTGTAAGACGAAGTTCTTTCCCTAAAGTAATGGAATAAAACTTACTTCACAGATTTGAATCAGTTTCAGGAAATGTCTCATTGAGTTTAAAGAATGAACAAGATCATGTGGTCTGACCTAATGCTGTCATTATCAAACACTAAGGTTGTTCTCACACTGAATAGGCATTCTTACACTGTTTACTTAGACTAGTCTCCTCTACACTACACTTCAGGAGGGTCAGGACAGAACAGAACAGAAAGGTTTTCTCATGCATATGTATTTAGATGGTGTGATATAAACTGGGGCGGTCGTTCACTCGGCTGCGGTCCAGGGATGTGTTGAAGGACGTGTCACGATACGGCCCAGCCCTGCCCAGCTCCTGCAGAGAACTTTTGTGATTTTGGGTGGAAAGTACATGGTGCGGTTTCAAAGGTTGGCGGGAGACGGCCGTAGTCGCTGGAAGAGGTTCTATACAGGGGGTTCTGGTGCTTTGTTCTCAGCGATGGTCGTACATCTTTCCCTGTTGGAGTCATCGTGCAGGAGAACACCGGGTTTCCAGGGCTGGCACATGTGTTTTCTACCCGCTGCTCTTGAGAGGCTGACATCTCTGCAGCACCTGTAGCAGATATCAGAATTCTTCACCAACCTCAGATTACACAAAACATGTTCAACCGAAGACACTAAACTGAGATGCAGATGGTGATTTCTCTTTTTTACTCCCATGAAAACCTCTGAAATCAACACAAACATCAAGTGGCAGCTACATTAAAAAGCCACACATGCTTGATAAGAATCACACATTTTTTATATATGGATTTCTTCTTTTTTTTAAATAAGCTTTCAAGTATTAAGGTAATATTAAGGTATAACAACACAAATAAAACAGGGATATTTTGTAGGTCGTGGTTAATGGTAGCAACCTGTTCAGGGCCCAACTATGCAGCTAAGCTAATCGTGGATATCTACTGAGGCTAAATCAAAATTAGCAAACTTCACACGGCAAAACTTACTGTATCACTGAACTGTACACTTTCTGAATTAAATCCCACTGTCTCCTGTCTGTTAGCAGATAAATATACTTACATTCAATCGCCGTACACCAGCTGAACTATCTGTGTTGGGCTCTTTATGCCAACTTTAGCCACAGCCAGGGCTCAGAGACGGCCCCTGGTCACCATGGAAACGTGTAAACATCAGGCTTCATTTGCAAGTTTATTTTTGCAAAGTGAAGTAAATGTATTGTTTTACCCCAGATACACAGATTACACCCATTATTATGAGACATTATTAGATCTTCTTGCTCTTTTGTGTTTTAAATGAATATTAAGAAGATGTCAATAGCTTCAAACTCCAAAACAATACAGAGTTCTGTTATTACCGTGGATTAACAGGACACGACTGTTTTTATTTGATTCCAGTGCTTCTATTATTTTATATGAATAGTGCTATCGTAAAAGACGTGCTTTCTTCAATAGGCTCCATGTCATGTGACTCATTGATTCCAAACAAATGCCTAATTGTATTAATATGCATTTGACCTGGTCTGACGCTATCTGTCCTTGTCTCTGTCACCTCAAATATATATAAAGCGTCCGTGTGACCCTTGAAAAGAAATAAAGGTTTTAGTTATTAGTATTACTCAATAACTTCTCTGTCATCACTCTTATAAACTAACGCAGCTTTTATGTGAAAGCAGGAATCTTCCCCACAGCCCTTGAAGGCGTCACTGCCTACGTCATCACCAAGCGTCAACTCGCTTACGCGCAACTGTCGCGTCCTCTCGTTTCACACAACTAACACGTTTTAACGCGTTTAAACTCAAACCCTGTTCTTTGATTTGTTTAACAGTCAGAGAACTTGTAAGAGCAGCGGTGGACTGTGACCCTCTCTCTCCCATCGCCATCTTCTTCCCCAGTGAGGGGGCTGGTTGTGGTTAGCTTGAGGCTAGCTCCGGTGGGTGGGGGGGGGAAGCTAGCGTCTGGACTCCTGCTCAGAAGATGGACAGTGAAATCCAGAGAGACGGGAGAGTCCTGGATCTCACCGACGACGCCTGGAGGGAAGACAAGCTGCCGTATGAGGATGTCACCATCCCCCTGGTACGTGCTGTAGCGCCACATAGAGATCAGGGACAGAACTACACCTGGATCAGTGTGTCTCTACCCAACCGATTGTCCCTATGCCATAATGCTACAGCACATTGGGTTCAGTTGGTCAATGACATTTAGTGGAGGAACGTTTGGATGCGTCCTTACAAATAGTTGATCGTTAATGAAATGTCCTGAATCACTACACCCGGAAAATGAAAGAAGGACATCGACACAAACTGCTCTTTCTGTGACGAGCACCTGTTTCATCCATAAATGCAAATATATCAATAAAAGACCCTGTTTGAAAACTAAATCTGAAAGATGAACAATATGTAAACTTAATTTCTAAATCATCCAACAAAAAGGCTGTTAAAACTTTTTAAATTCTAAAGAATATTTATATGATTTAGATATGAATATTGTACAACACCCCTTGTATGCTCCTATGTGTTATTGTGTACAACCCCATGTTTGTTTGTTTCTTGTTCTGTTCCTCTTTTAAAATAATATAAATAAGTGTATAAGAGCATCACATACACATCACTACAAGCTTCAGCAGGAAACCAACATTCACAGCTTGTTTACAGTCACATTTTTAATCGGACATTGGGGTTTTCACAAGGCACAAGATGTCATTATTCATTCATCTTATATCGATGTCATGCTGTTTCTGTGAGCATCAAACAAACCTCATGTGTTGTGGATTTGTTCTGCAGCT
The DNA here is from genome assembly GCA_026259375.1 of Verasper variegatus. Taxonomy (NCBI): domain Eukaryota; kingdom Metazoa; phylum Chordata; class Actinopteri; order Pleuronectiformes; family Pleuronectidae; genus Verasper; species Verasper variegatus. The sequence goes on along the minus strand of CM048042.1, from coordinate 22,260,446 downwards.
AGTTGCTGAGCAATGGAGGTTTAATGGGATTACGACACAAGACATATAACAAATCTGATGAAGCACACAATTTGATCTGTTCTCAGCTGTTGTGTGAGGTTGCACAAACTTGGGCATCATGGCATCTTCTCTTCCCTGTCCTCTGTCAGAGTGAGCTGCCCGAAGCTGAGCAGGACAACGGAGGATCCACAGAGTCGGTGAAAGAGCAGGAGATGAAGTGGACGGACCTCGCCTTGCAGAGCCTCCACGAGAACACACCGAGCACGGGAAGCTGAGCGACTTCTGAAAAGCTGCGGCCGTTTCTACAGAAATCTCCAAATCCTCTCAACTGCAGAGACTTCAATGCAACTGGGACAAAAGTATTACAAAATGACTCAACTGTACTTTACCTTAACGTCATTGTGAAAGATTCGCCACCTTGTTGTCTCTAGGAGGAAAATGTCATAACATGCTAAAGTCCGTTTTGAAAATCACATATTGCCTCCTGTTTACTTTGTATTTTTAATGTATGCTCCAGATGTCTGCGGGTGTAGCTGAAGCATCAGTTTCTCACTGGAAATGACAAACAAAAATATCCAGACCGCGGCTTCCGCCCTCACTTTGTCTTTGCAGCCTCTGCCATGAGCTTGCGTACGTGGTCGTGGGAGCCCTCCCCCAGCAGGGCCGAGGGGTGTCGGTAGGAGCCCCCAAGACGATCCCAGAGCGTGAAGTACTGTCCATAGTTGTAGATGAAGTAGAGGTGATGGTCCACGTGGTGGGCAGCACCGTTAATCAGACATATCAGAGGGCCGGGGATGCGGTAATCTCCGTCGTGTATGGAAATGGTCCAAAAGTTGACGAAGACAAAGAGTGAGAGGTACACCACCTGTACTGTCAATGTACAAAACGAGAATAAAAACATTTTAAACGTGACAGAGTTCACACCGCGTTAAAATCTGTTTTTCAAAATGTGCATTATCGTTGCTCCTCAAACCTCAGATGTGATATCAATGTATGTGAAGTAAAGAGTGAGAGTCAGACCACCACCTTGTGCAGGGGGAAGATGAAGGGGTAGACATGGTAGGGTAAGCTCTGCAGGAAGCCGTCCAGTGGGTGGAAGGCGTGGCTGGCAAACGGCGTGGGGATCTTGAATATGTGGTGTTGCTTATGTAAGTGCTGAGGAGGGGGAAAAACACAAATGGTTGAAATTTTAGCAAATGGCAACTTGATGAGTGAATTCCAACTTTTACTCTGCCTCTTGGTCTGTTTTTGGTCTCCACCAGCTCCTCAGGATAACATCTGCCTGTTGTGCTGAGCATGTTGTGTACACTGAGTTAATTTGAGCCTTTTCACCTTGTAAATGAACTTATGATGCATCCAGCGGTGTATCCAGTAGATACACATGTCGGTGAAGAACAAGAAACCAGCAATGCTCAGGAGCACTCCAGCCCAGCCTGAAACAGAGACAACCCACGCTCACATATAAGTCTGAGAGGGAACCATTAGTTTTCAACCAGTTTATTATAAAGGAAATGTTGGATTCAGGCTGGACTAGACAAAGAAAGTAATGTTCTTTTTCATTTTAAATCAAAGTTCATCTGAACCCGGGCCTGGTTTTTAAGATTTAGAGTTTTCTCACCCAGGGAAGTTTCGCTGATGTGGTCGTAAAGTTTGCTGTGTCCCTTGATCTCCCAGAAGAAAAGAGCGACAGTGGGGAAGCTCATCCAGAAGATCGAGGTCACTCCCAGCTGGATTTCTATTCTTACCTGGTTCTGTTGTCCGACCAGAGACATGAAGTTAGGATTTGAGAGAAGTTTGCTTTTGAATTGTTAGACTGTTAATAAAGAGCGTCGCCGTACCTTAATGAACTGTGGATGTTTCATGAGCTTGTGGTCGAACACACTGTAGAAGTTAAGAGAAGCAAAGCCCAGGTAAAGCAGCTCTGCTCCCATCGTTGTCACCACCCACAGGCTGATTATCTGACGCAGAGCTTCATCCTCAGGCCACGAGGCCGGGTACACGTACGGAGTGAGGATGTAGTGGTCGGCGATGTGGAGCACATGATCCATGGCACAGGCTGCGAAAATATCAACCTCCCTACAATTTTTCAGTGTACAACAGAAACTAAAACTCAACAGTGAAGAAATGAAGACATTTTACAATGATTGTGAATCCTTAAAGTTAATTTAAAGGTTCTGGAACTAAAATTTCTCAAAATCCAAGAGGTCAATATATATAGTTTCCATTAGATGAACTATCAGACATTGATAGAGAACCAATTTTAACATTGCATCACAAAAAACAGAATTTAAGAGGATTGAGATCGGGACGTTTTCTCATTTTAATTTACTAAGTTGACAGGACTGAAAACCTCCATTAAATCATTCAATACAGTTTATATCAACATCTGGAACCACAGAGGAAAACAATCGTCTACAAAGGAAAGAAGTTTCATTGTCAGTCTTGCAGAGTTGTGAAAATAAGTTTTAACTGTCGGCTGCAGGTTGGTCGACTGATGAAAAGAGCAAAGTCCTGACATTAGTTCTTTAGTCATCAAAAGCTGCGTCTGATGCATTGATTGATTTAGTTGATGAATCAATCAGACTCTGTTCAAACATTAGTCTCCTCATCTCATTCCAGAGGCAGTAATCTACTCACACAGATGCTTTTATGTGCAGTTCAGGACAGAGCTAAGAAAGTTCACTTTATTTTCTTTAAATAAATTAATTCACGAACGTATTATATATGTTAAAGTCTAATTTATCACTTTTCATTGTAAAAATATTTAGCATTATAACCTATCATTGGGTATTTAATGTGTAGTTATATAATATAAATTATAATTAATTTAGCTTTTACTGAAAGTATTGAAAGCAAATAGGAGCACCAGCAAAACACAGATTTTAAATATCAACTGAAGGACATTTACCTTTTCTGTATAATTCTCAATAGCTTTACAAACATAACCAGAAAATGTTAATATTCAGATTTATTACCATTTTCTATTAATCCAAAGCAGCGGTTTTATGCTTTAAAGGCATTATTCTGTCAGGGTTTTTGAACGAGGTTATTGCAGCTGAACCAACCTGCGTCA